>BTHU01000016.1:59009612-59494612 GCA_036184795.1 Tokudaia tokunoshimensis
CCATCTCCAAGGAGATGTTCCCACCGGCCTCATCCCGCCAGACCTCCCAACTTCCTGGGGTCTCAAGTCTCTTGAGGGTTAGGGATCTCTTTTCTCACTGAGGCCAGCCCAGGCAGTCCCCTACTGTATATGTGTCCCAGGCCTCAGACCAGCTCATGCATGCTACCTGGTTGGTGACTCAGTGTCTGAGAGATCTCAGGGGTCTAGGTCACTTGAGACTGCTGGTCTTTCTATGGGGTCACCTTCCTCCTCAGCTTTTATCAGCCTTTTCCTAATTCAACAACAGGGGTCCCCGGCTTCTGTCCATTGGTTGGGTGTGAGTATCTGCATCTATTTTGGTCAGCTGCTTGTTAGGCTTATAGGAGGGCAGCCATGCTAGGCTCCTGTCTGTAAGCACACCATAGCCTCAATAATAGCATCAGGTCTCCAAGAGGAAGAACTAGTCTCTGTCTAACTTTCATTAAACTAGTTCCTGGACAATTTGGACATGTGTATAATACATCTGATATCTCTCACCACACTGTCTTAACTCCCTCTCACTCCTGCCCTCCCTTCACCTCTCCACAAGTCCTTTTCCCTCATTATGCCTGTTTGTTTTGTGACCTGCTAAGTCAAGCTAGGGGAGGCTGTGAATTGAATTTGTTTTCTCTTCTGTCTTCCCGTTTTGTTCCTATAGCCATAATGTTCTTGGGGCACTCGCTTCAGACGTGTGCTGACACACTTATCCACTTATAGACTTTGTCCCAGGAACTTCTGGAGTATCTGCCTGGCCTGATTTAGTGATTTTTTTCACTTGTCTCATTAATGACAAACCTCAAGCTAATATCAAAGGTCTCTGACTCTGACCTCCTCAAAGGTGCCTGAACTCTCTTTCCTTGACAGACTCATGTGAACACAATGCTCTGACATCCCCTATGCTTTTACAGAGGTATCATAAGGGTGGACTACGTACCAACTTCTATCTATTAACAAAGGAACTAAACAGGTACCATGATGTACTACTAGTCATCTTTGTCTTCCCAGAACTAAGGTTATAGCAGGTACCCACTGAAGATTTTTCAGACAGGTTAAGGTAACCCCATTATTGATATTCCTATCAAGGGAAATATTAGCCCCTCTGCCCACAGGGTAAAATGATCGAGAATAAAATGCACAGTTCAATCTGTATTTGCTCCATTCACCAACCAAATGAACTCACCATGTACAGACTGTTATGCAGAAGGTGTTAATTCACAATGATTCAAATTAACATTAATATTTGCAGACATTGCCTTTCATTTATCTTAGCTCATTTACTTTATCATAAAATAAAGCTGAATTGGATATTACTATATGCTGGAGAAATCTGAAGTGGCTCTGTAGTTCAGCAAACCTTGTAAGGCGTTAATCTTCATTACCAATGAGACATTTGGTAATTTCTCCAGGATACACCACTTAAGTTACAAGAGCTCTCAGGGGAAAAGATGAATGCTTTGAGACATAAATATTGTACTTATTAGCAAAATCAAAAAGGATTTGTTGTGGGTCATTTAAGACCATAGACCAGAATAAATGCTTGAAATATATATGTGTGTCTATCAATTGGTGGCTTCAATTCTTCAGGTTTCCTGTAGTTATGGATTTTGGTATCAGTCTCCCATACTAGGGTTAAACTTGGCTATGTAAGCAAAGAGAATGGGACACATAGCTTGACAGTTCTTCTGAATTCCATGTACTGCCCTGGGCCATTGCTATGATGAGAACAAATTAAATGCATCTGATTGGAGAGATGCAAGAGGGGGAAGACCAGAGTTGTCCTAGCTGAGGCCACTGCATGTTGGTATACCACAGTCTACCACTGACTGTCTAGAACAATGCTTCTCAACCTTCTAATGCTGTGACCCTTTAATTCAGTTCCTTCTGTTGTGGCGATCCCAACCATAAATAATTTTGTTGCTACATAATAACTGTAAATTTGTTGCTGTTATGAGTCACAATGTAAATAACTGATATGCAGGATATCTGTTATGGAATCCTCAAAGAAGTCACAACCCAGAGGTTGAGAATCACTGATTTAGTCTAGAACCATAAAGGAGGCTATCTTACCTCCGCTGAACTCAGACACAATTTGCAACGAGTATGGTGCAGTATAACCCTAGCTCTGTATGAAACCGTGACTGTCATGAGGTCCAGTTACAGGATGGTTTATTACATAATGGTCAGTGTATGTGAACTCTATGGGTCATTTGAGAAAGCAGCAAATTTTTATTTCAAATTTTTCATTTTTTAGCAACGTCAATAAAAGGGATTGCCTTGCATATAAAAGTTGAGTTTCAAGTTCTAAGACTGTTTTCAGAGGGAATAAAAGAATCAGAAGAAATAAAATAAACTCTAGTAAGTCCATTGATTTGCTAAAACATAGGCTGTGTGTTGGCTTGATTTGTTGCATAGCCTCTTTAGGTTCCCATTTGCTCCTCTGTAAAGGTGGATTGCCTGCTAATGGTTCCGTAGCAATGGAAGTTGTGTGTGGGGATATTCAGATGCACTAATAGGAATTCTGACATCAGCAGCAAGCCATTGTCAGCTGTTAGTATATAATTAATGGAATAACATCTAAAGATGCACCAAATCATTACTGCATAAAAAGTTTCACAGAACAGTGTAGGATTTCAGAGTTTTCTAGCCTTGTGTTAACCAAACTTTAGTTACTGTGATACATACCTTAGAAAAACAGCTTCCAAGAAGAAAAGACTATTTTGACTAACAGTGCTAGTAGTTATGATTTATATTGACTGAGAGAATGTTATAGAAGATGAGGCTCATGTAGTAGCAACTAAGTAGCAGAGAGTGTCTGTGCTGGCAAGCATTTTATTACATAAAGGACCTAGTCTATTAGATAGTGATGTCCAGTTCACGTCATGCTTTCCCCAGTCCTCTTAGTTAATCCTCTCTGGGAATGATCACATCCTGAAATGTACTTCACTAATCTTCTAGGCATCTATCAATATGATCAAATGATCAATCCACCTTAACTATCATAGGTTAGTCTCTTGTTGACTTGACACCCAAACACATCTTCTTATACAGATTCTCCAAATATAGATTGGAAGAGTATGCTAACTGTATATTAGTTCTAGATACTAAGACGATATAACTAATCCCCACACAACCAAACTACATTAATTCCTAACCCTCATGTGAACAGTTACAGTATTACTCAAAAACCTAAGTTTATTTGAGACTCAAAGTAAACTTTTACTTGTAATTTTTGTCAAAATTATAAGGAACACTTTTACTTCTAGCATTCAATGACATAAATATTTTCAATCCCTAAAGGAAGAATGGGGACATATGAAGAAGTGATGAGACAAAACTAGAAAGAAACCAGTGGAATAGATATTGAGTCTAGTACCAGAAAATATGGCAGAGGGGGAGAGAGAGAGAGAGAGAGAGAGAGAGAGAGAGAGAGAGAGAGAGAGAGAGAGAGAGAGAGAGAGAGAGAAAGGAGGAGGAGGAGGAGAAAGAAAAGGAGGGAGGAAAGAAGGGAGTGAGGGAGGGAGAGAAGAAGGGAGTGAGGGAGGGAGAGAGGGAGAAGAGAATATTCTACCCGAATGGGCTTTTCTTCTTTTTCCCTTTTTATTCTAAATAGACTTTCAGCCAATTGCATGGTATTCTTCACATCTGGTCTGTCTTTCCTTTTCTAGAAATACTATCATAGGCACACTAAGGTATTTGTTTTAATAATCACTCAGACATCTCTCAGTGTAATAGAGTCTACAATATAAATCATCACAACTGATTATAAATGACTCGCTTCTTTTAAGGATCTTTAAAAGCATGATATTAGTTGCAAATCCATTCAACAAAAGAACTGAAAGCTACAGAGAAGAACAAACTTGCGTTTGTATTTTGTGACAATGGGCCAGCCATGGAGCATTTCTGGAATTTAATTTCTTAAACAGCAAATGAGGGCTTGGTTGAACAGATTGGCTTGTAGAAATTACACACTTAAGTTCATTGTGTCTCAGCTTGTATCTTAGTCTCATTGTACCCAAACTAAATAACTGATCTCATGTCTTGCTCTGATAAGCACTTCTTTTAATACTTTAATACATTAAATGGCAAAAAGAATGTGATAATGTTTTAAGAAAAACCATAATTCTTTATAGAAAGACAGAGAATGTACCATATGTTGGCAATGGATTCTGTGAATCTACTCCATGCTAGACACTGTATAGAACACTGAAGATTTGCAGAACATTTTTTTTTACATCTGTGGTGTCCTGGGTAGTGAGGAAAAGGAAAGCAAAAATGAGAAAAAAAATCTTTTTTAAAAAATTGATTTTTCTTTTTAGAAAACACTAGTGTTGTTGATTATTTAGGCATAACATCCAGATTTCTCAAGTTTATAATGACTAGAACTTAGGATGTCCTAAAATCTTATTTTTTCAAGTTGTTAGAAATAGAAAGTTTTGTTATCCCTAACCACAAATTTTGTTCATCTCTAAACAAAATTTTAAAATGAGATTTTTACTAATTTATTGTCTCCCCACTCACTGCTGTACCTGACCACAGGAGACTCTTCCTGTACAGAGAGCTTGAAGAGGAGCCTTCTGCTCCTTCCTGGTCCTTGTAAGCTTTCGGTTCTGGAAACATCAATGTGTAGTTGTCATCTGAACATGTGTAGAGCCAGGTTTTTTATGTCACCGGGAAGACATCAGCCCAGGGAGGGTGCAGCATGGGTGTTTGATTATCTCTTCTTGGATCTTCCTGCTGAGGCGTTGATGGACACAGTCTCTCTCTTTAACCTTCAGTTCCTCCCCGGAAACTACTTTTATATTTGTCATTTCTGAGACATATTATAGTCTACTTATTATTTTAATTATGTAGTTTCAATTTCTGTATTTAGTTATCCATTCTATTCAATTTTCTAGGTTTAAAAACTGATTGGTATATAGTATATATTTCTGGTATATGTTAAGTATGTGAATATTGAAGAGATCAATGACATTTTGTATATTGAACCATCAGTTGTATTCAGAAGTAAAGAACATTTCTAGTGCTCAGAGAATTGCTTTTTGACATCATCATCACCACCACCACCACCACCACCATTATTATTGTATGCATGTCTGCTCTGTGTTCCTTTTATGCAGTATATATATATGGAGGTCAGAGGACAACTATTGAGAATCATTTCTCCTCTTCTACTGTTGCTTCCTGGGACTTACGTAGGTGGACAGGCTTGGTGGCAGTGCCTTTACACACTGAGCCAGCCCCTGACCTTGAATATTCTTTATGTTCCCTCTTACCCGACAAGTTTTTTAATTGGTTATTTTATTTATTTACATTTCAAATATTATCCCCTTCCCAGTTTCCCCTCCACAAACCCCTTATCACTTTCCCTCCATCTTTCTTCTATGAGGGTGCTCCCTCACCCATCCTCCCACTCCTGCCTCACTGCCCTAGCATTCCCCTATGATGGGTCATCGGGCCTTCCTAGGACCAGGGGACTCCTTTCCCATTGATGTCAGATAAGGTCATCCTCTGCTGCATATGCACCTGGAGCCATGGGTCCCTCCATGTGTACTCTTTGGTTGGTGGTTTAGTCCCTGGGAGCTCTGGGGTTCTATATGTTTTTTAATAGTTAATACTCCATGGACAACACCATCTATTGAATCTTAGAATAATGGAATCTTTCTATGTACAATTTTTGTATATTTAATGTCCTCTTCGCCATATTTTTGAGACTCATCAATGTTTTCCTGTGGATACTTATTCTTTTTATTGTGATCTTTATCTCATCTTATTCATATCATGGTACATTTATTCAGTTTCTTGTTATAAGACATCTAGTCTGTTCCTAGTTTTAAGTTACTTTAAAGAAAATGTTTATAAAATATCTCCTTATATTCTTTGTTGATCCATAAACACTCATTTTGAAGTATACATTTGGGAATGGAATTGTTAGCAAATATATTTGTTTTGATTTAGTAATGATTGCAAAACAATTTTCCAAAGGGATTTTATTCGTGTATAGTATTGCCTAAGGTATAAAAGAATTAAAAGTGACTAACATCTTTGATATTATCTACTTAAATATTGCTTCTTTCTCAACTTCTACCCATTCTATTTTTAGAACTGAGCAAAGTTTTTAAAATTATTATTTAACAAGATTATATAATTATTTATTGTTTGTGTTTCCTTCTCTCCACTATTCTCATATCCTACTTCCCTCCCTACACAGCCACCTTCATTTTCTTTCTCTCTCAAAAAACAACAACAAAACCAAACAAAAAAAACCAAACCAAATCAAAATAACAACAACAAAAGCCCAAACCAACAAAGCTAAACTAAAAGCTGCTTGTTTGTTTTTGTGCTGACCAGCTACTCCTGGACATGGAACTTGTACTGGAATACGGCTGATATACCAAGAACTTTCTGTTGGAGGAAACCGATTTCGCCTTTCCTTGTAGGTGTCAAATGCAAGTAGCTTCTTGATTGTGAATAGGACTTTGTACCCAGGATTTTGTCTGACTTGAACCTGCTCAATTCTTCTAACTGCTGGTCCAGTCTCTGTAAGTTCATATGCACACCAGTCCTGCTGTTTCCCTGGAGTCATCCACCACCTCTGGGTCTTACAATTTTTGAGTCTCCTCTTCTGTGTAGATGTTTGAGCAATGCACTAATATACAGCAGGATGTCATTAACACTCACTTTATTGTCATGTGTTCCTTTATCAGAAGAATAATAGTAGGTTTTTCCCCAGGTTCATGACCTATATAGTCTCAGCATAAAGTCTGGCCAGCTTAGCAGGGTTAGTTATGGGTTCCATCTAGACATCCAATTAAAAATGACTGGTTACTCCATGAGCTTCATGCCACTGTTGCACCAGCATATCTTGCATGCAGGTTGTTGCTATAGTTCACAGGCTTTGTGACTGAATGATATTCATGGTTAGTTCTTTCCTCCAGTAGCATAAATGCTTATCAGTGGGGATAAAACTTCTAGATGGACACCGTTTTGACTCTTCTATGTTCATATGTAAATGTTGTCTTCAACAATAAGGCCTTACTATCAGGTTCTAGAGAGCAACCTATAGCTTTGGCAAGAGCTTGTGAAGGTTGAAGGTTTTTTTTTTTTTGTCCTACATGCTATTTAACATGATGTTTAAAAGCAATTCTTTGTTCTTTGAGAATTTCATACATAGAGTCAGTATGTTTTGATTATACCCATTTTCACTACTCCACCTCCTAAAATTCCTGTATCCCTTTTCTTCTCTCCATATTTGATATCATCATTTATTTATTTATTTAGTTAATTATTTTCTTATTTACAGAATTCATTGAATCTAGTGTTGCTATCCACTGGAGAATGCCACCAGCAACTATACTTCTCAAACAAACTGGCTCTCCTTCTGTCATTAGTCAAAAACTGCCAGTGGTTCCTCAGCTAGAGGTGGGGTCTCATGATTCCTTACTAGGTAGATTCTGGAATTTTTACTGGTTCTATCTTGGGCAGGTCTTATATATACAGACAACTACATCTGTTCTCAGTCATGGGTGCAATGGATCTGTCCTATCCAGAAGACACATTTTGCAGGACAATTCCCTGTCCTTTGGCTCTTAACAATCTTTTCACGCTTTCCCCCATGACATTCCCTGAATTTGGGGGGTGGGATGGGGATATGATATTGATGCCCCATTTAGGGCTCAGCACTCCACAGCCACTAATTCTCTGCACTATGACCAGTACTTGGGAGTCTTTATTAGCCTCTATTTATTGCAAAAAGATGCACCTGTGATGAAGAGTAGGAGCTGCACTAAATTATGAATGAAAGGATAAGTGTTTAGAAGGCAGTTTGGTACTATGTCCATTTAGAAAAATACCAGTAGTAGACTCTCCCCTAGGACATAATTTAGAGACTTTAAGTTGGGAAAATGGTAGGAGGAAAAAGAAGAGGAGGGAGTGGGTGGGGGAACAATAACTATCACATAACTAAGGATCTTAGAGAAAGCCATATGGAAATCTATTTTATAAGGTTACATGCACACACACACACACACACACACACACACACACACACACACACACACACTTAATTGGCATTACATCAGGCAGATAATGTTTTTCTCAGAAGTCACAGATTATCAAACAAAAATCCCAGTGTCACAGTGCCAGATAAGAGTACCTCCCTTTGAATTTTTGGTTGGATGATTCTCAAAGACCATGAAAATAATACAGGCTATTGACATTGCTCTTGGTTATTCAACAAAACTTGATGGCAAGATGCTCTTTATGAAGACACTACACACTTTGATCACTGGACATAGAAATAACAAATTTACACTGATCTAGAAGCTTCCACCTCTGGCTAGCTTTCTCAGGGCTGGGAAGTGCTGTGTAGGCTGATGGTGGAGAAAGTCATCAGAAGTCCACCCTGCCGAAGCTCCGCAAACTACAATACTATCTTTCCTGTCAAGATGCTCTTATCACAGGAACCTCAAATGGTGGAGAAGCACTTAAAGAAATGTCCAAAGTCCTTAGTCATCAGAGAAATGTGAGTCAAAATAACTCTGAGATTCCTTCTTAAACCAGTCAGATTGGCTAAGATCAAAAGCTCAAGTGATAGCATATGCTGGCAAGGATATGGAGCAAGAAGTATGGAATTTTCACTCTTCTATTGCCGGTGGGAGTGCAAACTTGTACAACCACTTTGGAAATCAATTTGGAGGTTTCTAGGAAAACTTGGAATAGTTCTACCTCAAGATCCAGCTATACCACTACTCGGCATATACCTAACAGAGGCTCCACCATCCCACAAAGACACTTACTCTACTATGCTCATAGCAGCTTTATTCATAATATCCAGAAACTGGAAATTACCAAGATGTTCTGCAACTGAAGAATGGATAAAGAAATGTGGTACATTTACACAATGGAATACTATTTAGCTATTAAAAAGAAAGACATCATTAATTTCACAGGCGAATGAATGGAACTTGAGAATACCCTCCTGAGTGAGGTAACCCAGTCCTAAAAGGACATGCTAATACCATTTATAAGTGGATATTAGCCATAAAATACAATATACCCATGCTACACTCTACAGTCCCAAATAAGTTAAACAAGAAAGAAGACCCAAGTAAGGATGCTTGAGTCTCCTTCAGAAGGGGGAATAAAATAGTCATTGGAAGCAGATGGAGGGAGGGAACTGCGTCAGAGAGGGGATAGAGAGAGTACTGTGGGGGGTTCAGGATCAGGTGTGTGTAGAGATAGCCAGATGGCTATGGGAATAAATGGAAATCTGCAACTGACTGGGGTTGGGAGTTAGGGGGCATCTCTAGGACATGACAGAGACCTGGGATAAGGTAGGCACCTAAGAATAAATGTGGTGACCTTATCTAAGACTCATACTAGTGGGGATATGGAACCTGAAGAGGTCATTTCCTAATGCCTCCTAAGGAAGGAACCATAAAAACATCAACCCACTTACAAAACTTTTGACCCAAAATTTATTCTACCTACAAGAAATGAAGGGATGGGGCATGGAGGAGAGACGGAGGGAATGGCCAACCCAGGGGCAAGCGCCAATCCTATGGGCAAGCACCAATCCTTGACACCATTACTGATACTCGGTATGCTTGCAGACAGCAATTTAGCATATATGTCTTCTGAGAGCAACTCCCCCGTCCCCTGCAGGTGACTCAGAGAGATGCAGAGACCTAGAGCCAAACAGTGGATAGAGCTTAGGGACTCTTATAGAAGAGTTGGGGACAGAATTGCAGGCCCGAAGGAGATAGGGACTCTATAGGAAGACCAACAGAGTCAACTAACCTGAACCCTTGGGGCTCTCAAAGACTGAACCACCAACCAAAGAACACACATGGAATGGATGGATTCCCCCACTCTGCAAAGACATAGCAGACATACAGCTTGGTATTCATGAAAGTCCTGAACGATGAAAGCGGGGGCTATCCCAAGAGCTGTTGTCTGTCTGTGTTCTAGTTGGGCTGCTTTGCCCAACTAGGTGGGAGAGAAAGTGCCTAGTTCCACAGAGACTTGATATGCCAGGGTGGGGGATACCAGGAGGGGGTCCATCCTCTCAAAGGACAAGGTGTGGAGTGGAGAACTGAAGGATTGTTGGAGGGGGTGATCAGGAGGAGGATCAGTGAGCAGGATGTAAAGTGAGCTTTAGTAAAGTTTCATTTACGAATGACGGTGCCCTTGCATTTGGAGCATAGATTTTCAGAATTGAGAGTTCTTCTTGGTGGATTTTTCCTTTGACCAGTATGTAGTGTCCCTCTGTGTCTTTTTTGATGACTTTAGGTTGAAAGTCAATTTTATCTGATATTAGGATGGCTACTCCGGCTTGTTTCCTGGGACCATTTGCTTGTAAGATTGTTTTCCAGGCTTTTACTCTGAGGTAGTTTTTGTCTTTGACACTGAGGTGTGTTTCAAAATAGAATGAAAAAAAGATGTGCATATTGGCACAAAAATGGCACAAGGGTTACATGACTAAGTAACAGCATTCTTGTTTGGATTTGAGGCTCATGGGAAGGAACTCATGCCTGGCATTGTAAAACTGGCCAAGAACCTGGGGCTAGAGAGGACATAGACCTTAGAATGTCATATTCCTATTATCTTATTTTATTTAAAATATTTTCTTTGCTTAAATTTTCTTTCAACTTATTTTTGATCTTATTTGTTCATTTTCTATTGCCTGTCCAGTCTGTTGTTAAACTCATTTCATGAATTCTTAATTTTAGAATTAAAGTATTCACTTCTAGAGTTTCAGTTGGATTATTTTTATGAAAACTCATCACGTCTTCATATGTATTACGTATTTTTAAACATACTCATCATATTTTATTTTACTTTATTTTATTTTGGTGGCTTGAATGAGAATAGGCCTCATAGGCTCATAGACTTAAATGCTTAGGCACACAGGAGTGTCACTATTTGAAAGGAGTAGGAGGTATAGCCTTGTTGTAGTAGGTTCTGCCTGCTTGGAGGAAGTGTATCAATAGGGGTGGACTTCAAAGTTTCAAGAGACTCAGGCCCAGTGGCTTTTTCTTCGTTGTGCTTGTGGATCTGGTTGTAGATCTCTCAGTTCCTCCAGTGTCATATCTGCCTGCATGCTACCAGTGCTGCCCACCATGATGTCAATGAACCATGCTACCAGTGCTGCCCACCATGATGTCAATGAACTAAACCTCTGGAACTATAAGCCAGTCCCAAATGCTTTTCTTTATAAAAGTTGTCATCTTCATGATGTCCCTTTACAGGAATAGAACACAGACTAAGACAACCATCAGCATATCTTCTGCTAGATTTGTGCTTAATTAGCTTTACTTTTTCTAGTTTTTTCCTAATGAATTCTGAACCTTTCTTTTATAACATAAGCTTTTTATGCTACAAAATCCAGCCATGTTAAGTAGTAGTTTATTAACAAATGTTTGATATGTGGTATGTTTTTAAAATTCCTTTGAGGTTTCATTTTAAACCATTAGAAGAATCTAGTAATCTTCAAGTACTGGAAATTTTCCAAGATTTTTTTCTTAACCCTTCTTTAATTCAAACATAGTCTAAAGACATTCTTTATGTAACACACACACACACACACACACACACACACACACACACACACACACACACATATTCCTACTCAGTGCAGTTCTGCCTCAGCCTCATAAGAGGTGGGATAACAAGCAAGCCACAGGAGGCTCAACGTGATGTCTATCTTCATATTGTTGCATGGTGGTGGTAGTGTTCTGTGATTGTCAATCAGACCAAGTGGTTAATGGTGTTAAAATAAACTTGTAGCTTATCGATTTTCTTTCTTTGCCTACAACTCAGGGTTATTGATTTTTTGACTCTAGCTGAATATTTGCTTGAGCCTCTTCTCATTTTTCCTGTCCCCCTTTTTTACTTTACATTTCTAATTTTAGACAAATACTAATTTAAGATTCATGATTCTTATTGGAGTCCTGACTTCTTTGCTATCAGGCAATGTCTCTTTTTTCAATGGTAATCATCCTTGTTTGACATTTACTTTATGTGGTATTGGCGTCACCTGTTACCTTTTCCTTCATTAGTATTTGCATGATACGTGTTTCTACTCTTTCATTTTTGATATATCCATATATTTTTTACTTAAATCAGGTTTCTAATGGACAGAATAAATGCTTTCAACTTATTGAATAACACAATATATAAATTGGTGGCTTCATCCTTTATACTAATTTCAGTATTCACCATCTGTTCTTTTTCTTTCTTTTGTAGTTTAATTGAAAATTTATGTGTTGTTTAAGATTTTCCACTGATTTATTTTATTTACATCTCCCAGAAATCAGTGGCTTCCCTGGAGTCTGTAATATCTTGCTTAATCAATAAGACTCCAATGTTAAATACTGCACTTGTTTATGTATAGTGTAGAGATTTATAACAGTATATTCACAATTTTCCCTCATTTTTTATTTTAACATCATACACTTCAGTTTTATACTTTCTATAAACATTAATAAGCTTCGATGCACTATTCTTTTTGCCTATAAAAGTTTATTCTGGGGGCTGAGGATATTGCTGGTAGGTAAAGTCTAGCTAGCTGTGCAGGTCTGAAGACCAGAGTTCACCTATTCAGCCCACATGTAAATACCAATTGCAAAGGTGGGCACTTGTAATCTCAGTGCTGGGAGATGGAGATAGGAGGATCCTGGAGGCTGACTGGTGAGGAGTCTAGATAATCAGTGAACTTCTAATTAAAGAGAAGATCGAACCTTAAAAATAATGTAGAAATCAAGAGATGCTGGCATCTAATGTTGGTCTCAGGCCTTCTCCTGTGCTAGTAGGGACATGCACACCTCCATGCACATGAATACATGTGCACATACATAAATGAAAGAGTGAATGAATGGATGGATAAGTAGATAGATTAATGTTATTTTTATACTTTAAGTGGAGGATGTCTTCTAGTACTCAATTTCCTTAGTATTTTCTGGGACTTTTTTTTTTAGGAAATATATTTTTGTATGGCATAGAATTCTGCTTCACAGGTTTAAAAGTTTCAGCATTTTAAAGATGTGATCCATTTTCTTCTAGCTTACATTGTTTCTAATCAAATCTATTATAATTCTTATATTAATATTATTTCTTCTGGCTATTTTCTTATAATCCTTTGATTTAATTATTTTGAATAAAAAATGTCAATGCACTTGCTTATATTTTTCTAATTGTTGATTTCTGATTTCTCAGATATGTAGTTTGGCAGCAGTTACTAGTATTGAAGAATAGTTGACCATTGGTTGCTTACATATTTCTTCTGCCTGGACCTCACTCTCTGCTTCTGGAATTAGAGCTGTAAATTCTGATGAATGCATATACTAGATAAATTGATACATATTGATATATTATCTTCAGGTGATGTGGTTTTCTTTTTTTAAACTTCATTATTTTGTTTTACTGACATACTTTTCCCTTATTGTTTTGGTTCTGTAATTTCTGTTGATCTATCGTCCAGTTATTTTGAAGCTTATTCATTCTTTCCTGGAAGTTGCCAACTCTTATGATGAGCTTGTCCAAATGGTATTTTTTTTTTGCTTGTTTGTGTTTTTAAGACAGAATTTCACTATGTAACTCTGGCTATCCAAAACTCACCATGTATACTAGGCTGGCTTCAAATGCACAGAAATGTACTTGCCTGTGCCTACCAAATACTGGAATTAAAGTTATATTTTTAAGTTTTAGTGTCTTCAACTGATTGTTCATTATATGTTTTATATCTTTCCTGAAATCATCCAGAGATTTGAATGTTATCTGCATCCTTGATTAGACTTTAACATAATTCATCTATTTTCCTTTTTCTCTGTGTAAATTTCACTATGCCATATCTGAATGTTGTTCTGAATATTACTCTTCTATTATGTATTGTTTGAATTTGTTGAACATGTGCATCTGGGATAAAAATCTAGGTATATTGCACCTTTAAGCTTGGGAGTTGGTGTTTTCCTGGTTAGACCTGAGTTGGAGAGCATCTGGGATAAAAATCTAGGTATATTGCACCTTTAAGGCTGGGAGTTGGTGTTTTCCTGGTTAGACCTGAGTTGGAGAGTGTTGTTACTAAGGAAAGGAAGGTTCAACTAGGTATAGGCTTCCTATTGCTGTTATTAACTCTATGACTTCACAGTTCTTACCATCCTTCAGGGTTCCCTTATATTAGCTGCTTTGTTTTCCTTCTGACTCTAGGAAGTTCCTTTCCATGCTTTCTCTCTTCCGTGTGCTCTCAGCCACATTCCTGCTTACTTGCTGCTCCGTAAACTGTAAGCATTGGGTGGTAACTCAGTATTCTCTTTACTTATGTTAAACTTTACTCTTCAGTAGACATGGTGTTGTGTCTCTTGATATTGCTTGGATTGTTGACTACTTGGTTGTAGTTTCTTGGTGGTGATCATTCTCTGTAAGCTTTTGGGTTGAGCTTTGCATAGGATCCTGACCTTTTCTTAGAAGTAGAAGTCTGTTCCTTTTTCAAGTTCCAAATCTTAACCTAGTACTTAGGCTCTGGCCCTATGGTTTGAGGCTTTGTTGCACAGGGGAGATAGAATAGAGAGTACATTCAGGGTTCTTTATCTTCCTTTGGATTCATGAATCTTCACAAGGGACACTTCCTTCAAACTCTTTTTAGTTTTTCTGGGTCTGGGCTTAGTCCACAGTGAAGGCCTAAGATGTAACATCACTTACAGTCTGTATTTCCTAGGAACTTCATATTCTTTCAGGAGTATAATTAGCCTTTACCAATTTGCCAACTACTCTAATTTAATTTTTCCTGGTTTTCAGTTGCATCTGTTTAAGTAGGCCATTGCTTATGTCTTATTACTTCTGTGGGCACCTGCCATCTTTTAGATTTTGAACTAGATTATTGCCCTGCAATTTCAGCTTCAAATGATTTCAAGAAAACTTGTGAATTTCTTTGGCTTCATTGCGTTATATGGGTATAAATGTCACTCTTTCCTGCTCTCTGTATTCCTGGGTGAAAACTACACTTGGTATTAATAAAGTGTCATTGTAGGAATGATCAAAATTTCATATTTTCTTGCAAATTAACAACCAAAGATTTTATGGGACCTAGAAAGGAAGAGATCCACAAGTAGATAAAGACGTGTTATATTTTGTTCCTAAAATACATGCAAAGAGCTTGCTCTCACACTCCCAGCACTCCAGCTGAAGGTAGGTGAGAGTGCCAAATTCTTTGGAACCGATGAAATTCTTTCAAAGCTATGAGGGGCTGATGTTCTCAACTCATGTGTTGCAGATTTGTCATGAAGGCATCATGTCATGGCGTAAGTGCCAAGCAGCATGTTTTCTTGCTTAGTGGTTCCTAAGATAATAGCACCCCTTACAATTAACTGCACTCCCATACTGTTAGGAGTCGGGTAGGGCTTAGAGTAAGTAAAATAGGAGAAGACATTCAGACTGATGCCAGGAAAAATTACATGTGTTTACAGAAGGCTAGCATATTAAGCCTTTGATATCGGGTTAAGCTAAACTTAATCCTTTATGAGGACACTAGTTGTTACCCTGAAAACAGGCAAGAGGAGGTTTATTGGTTTATAATGTGGGTCAGTTCTATTTTCATTAGGAAGAAGTGTAGAACAAAAGTCTCCAAGTGCTGTATGTTAGAAGCCCAGCATGAAGTGCAGGTTCCGTTGGGAGGAAGGGGGGTAAAGTGGCAAAAGAGATGGATGATCAGGGCCAATGGCTAGGGGCAGCTCAGCGTTAATGCACTGCTGCACTGGCATCTCGATGTCATCTAAGCCAGGCGCTTCTTCAAACATTGTTGTAGAAACAATGAAGTAAGTGAAACTACATGAGGATGGACATTTTATCTGATCTTCCAAGGAAATCAAATCTTTGGCAACTCTATTACATGCATGTAAGGAGAATTGGTTTTCAATGACTTGACTTTGCTCATTCAGAGTCTTGAGTGGTGTGGAATTCTCTCCTTTATCCTCTTGAAATAAAACTATTCCATACCTAGAGAACATACTTATGAGATAAGGCTTCCATTCTTTACTGGATCGTTCTTGTTCTTACCATAGTTTTCTATAAATGTCACTGCCCTAAAAATGCAGTAAGTTTGAAGAAAAGTAAAATAAAGACTCATCCAAAGTTGAGGATTCATCATTAAGGAAATACTCAGTATCTTGACTTTACATTAGTATTGTACCTTTAATCAAGAATCATAAATATAAGATAAGGATTGAACAGGCTCCATATTAATCTAAATGCAAAATTAGTATCAGATAAATACTTACTCTCCTTGAGTATAGTTCTATCATTCATAAAAATTCAAGCAAGAGAGATGCCACATTCCCAGTCTCTCTCTCTCTCTCTCTCTCTCTCTCTCTCTCTCTCTCTCTCTCTCTCTCTCTCTCTCTCTCTGTGTGTGTGTGTGCGATGTATTTCTTTGGTAGCATTTTAAATAACATGGAATACCAAAACCTGATCATTATGTAGGGATTTAACCTCAGCTAGCTATTTTATAACCAATGTTTTATTCCAGCTCTATAATTAACATCTAAAATTAACATTTCTAACATGACTTTAAACATTAAAGAATCTAAGGAGATATAAATACTTAAAACACTATTGCTTTGCACTTTTTGGTCCTTTTAAAACGGAACTGAAGGCAGCCTCTCTCCACATGAAATATGGCATGGTGCATGATTTGGAACTGTTTTATAGTTTTAAGTATTTTTTTATGCAATTGGGTGTAACTATTTCCATATGTTTATAAAGAGTGAAAGGAGGTAATGGCAGCAATGCTGAAGCATTCTGTGTCCCTCGGTGAGTTGGTCACACCCAACAGCCAGCCCTTCTTATCTGGACTCTATTGCTAAACAGAACTTACCGATTTTCTTTGATATCAACCTGACGATGCTAATTTTTCATAAACAACTCTTAAAACTATCCAGTGTTTCTTGCTGATTGACTATGCCACTTTTGTTTACCAGGAAAATAAATAACATATATCTGAGCTCTTTCTAAAAGGTTCCTATTTATTCTGTGGTCAGTTTTTACTTATAATATTTCCAGCTTAATTTCATAAAATAGCTTTTATATGACTTGAAAAAAGTTCTTATTGTATATTGTCTTCAAAACATTTTTCATCTGAGTTCTGGATTTTTTTTTGGAGAAACATCTCTCTCTCTGTCTCTGTCTCTCTCTCAGTCTCTCTCTCTCTCTCTCTCTCTCTCTCTCTCTCTGTTACTCTGTCTATCTCTCTCTTTCTCTCCCTTTCTCTTTTGAGACATGTTTTGTAGTTCCATCAGCAGTGAAATAGTTGCATGTTTGGCTTCTGCATTAAGAGCAGCCCACAGTCAGTTGTTGGAGACTTTTTGTCAGCATATTACCAATGCTTATGCCTAATTTATAGATGTCAAACAAAGGAAAACAAGTTTTTACAGCACATTTGTCTATCATAGGACTCATTAAGATGAGCGAGCATGCAGAAAATATCTCTAGGAAGAGATGCTCATTGCTATCCTTTCTTGAAACATGGATGTGGCTAGTGATGCTATTTATTGACTCTATCCCAATGATTTAAGGTCTGTATATGAAGCATGCCATGCACTCCTTTCATGTGTTTGACATATATTCAAATTGAGAGGCAAAGCCTGTCTTAATGCCACGCTGTTGTTATTAACATAAAAAGTATCTTGGTATATACTTCTAGGTTAATGATATTTCAACCTGGCTATGGTAGAACCTCAAAGCACTACATACTGGAATATGCTGTGCCTTGCATTATAATTATTTGTGGTTTTGTCTTATTTCTTTCCAGCTCATTCCATGGACTTCTCATCTCCTTTCTAGTCTCACTGCCTTATAAGAATACATTTCTCTTAGGAATAGTTCTGTAATCTGGAGGAAGAACTGGTGTAGCTGTTCGGTGCCTGTGAAGTTGAAACAGCTTTTCAGGTTTTCTTCACATTGTACAAAGACAGCCAATCTCAACTAGAGTCCTGCCACACATTTACTTCAGAGCCATGTCCATATAAAGTACACATCTAGCAATGGCCCCATAGCCATCTGGGGCATCTTACTTCCTTGGTCAGTTTTTAAATAGTGGATCTGCTGTCTTAAGTCAGGCTTCCTATAAATGTCAAAAGTGAGAATATTCCTATATAGCAATTTTCCAAACTTCCTCTTAAAAATGACTTAAATTTCCACCCGAATTTATGAGATCATTTCTGAGAAAAGAGACTCAACTGTTTAAGATTCACATGGAGAACTGTGTGTAGGAAGTGTTGAGTGATACTAGTACTAATGGTGTTAGGTTTATTGATGATGACTTTAAATGGCTTTTTTTTTTACCAGCCCTATGGAATTCTATCATGTCTGGTTCACATATACAGCACCTGAGGTGACTGATGATGTTAGACTTTATGCACAGGTTCATCTCTCTTAAAAAAATTAACCTTCATTATATCATTCAGCTGAGTTCATCCTAAATTTAGTTGTAGATGTCTCATTTTTAGAAGTAGAAACTTGGCTCAAATACATTTGCGTTAAAGAAGAGGCTGAGTGAGCCTTATTTGTAAATGGAGTTGGCAATTTAAATTATATTCTACAGTCAACCTAATGTGCAACAACTGCCTTTGTATTTCCAGATGGGGAAAAAAGGGCTGTGTGAGTCACATGAACTTTACTTGTCTAACAGTTAGCAAGTGCATGGTGTGTATATTCTGTAGATAAATGTATGCATGAACCCATAGTGCATGCACACATGCATACAGACAGACATGCATGGGAACCCAGGTTTTTCAATCTTTCAGAATGTTGTGTGTAAAAGTTTGAGAGAAACCAGAACAACCATACAAACAAGTTTTGAATCGTATTCAAGACTTTTTTTCTAAAGAAACCCCAACAATTTAGGACAAAGTCAACAAGACAAGATTGCCTGAAAGGCTCAGGAGAGGGACCATACTGTTCTTAATTGTGGGAGGATTATATTTTAAATAAAAATATCAGTATATGCTAATTGCACAAAATAATATGTCTCACTGTGACATTTTCAAATATGAATATTATTTGTCTTGATCACATTTATTCTTTTACTCTCTCTTATGTCCTCTTCCCATCCTCATCATTTCAATTCTCTCCTCATTATTAAGTGTTTATTTCATACCTTGTTATTTTCTAGATTCCATTTATCAGAAAACCGACACTTTGTTAGTCTAGTGGACACCTCTTTTCCAGAGGACAATCACCCACATGCATTCATTTACCTGCAAACAGCATAATTTCATTACTCAGTTTTGGTGAATGACATCCTTTTCTTGTGTGTATATGTACTCAGTTTTACAGACACAAGGGTGACTCCATAGCTTGGCTACTGTAAATAGTTGTATAGTGGACCTGGGTGCACAGACGTCTCTGATCTATTATTCCCCATCCTTTCCAGAATATACCCAGTAGAGGTTTAGCATGAAAGGTCTACTTTTAAGCTTTTAAACCTCTATACCAACCTCCATGGTGGATGCAACAGTTTACGTTTCCACTCTGTATAAGGTTCATTTTCTTTGCTTCCTGTCCAGCATTTGTTTAAAGCCATGATAGTCATTCTGACTGGATAGAGGTAGAATCCCAATATAGTTTTAATTTGCAATCTCCTGATGGCTAAGGATGTTGAACATATGAGAAAATATTTCTTGGCCATTAGTATTTCTTTTGCAAAGTGTCTGTTCCATCTAAGAAGAAAGGAAGGGGAAGAAGGCAGAAGGGGAGAGAAAGCATTCTAGAAGAGAAGATGAAAAAAGATAGAAAATTGTGCTAAGAACTAAACGAGATGCCTCAGTCTTCTGAGCATTGGTCCCCTTTCTGGTAACTTGCCTATACAATCCTCTAACCATGCCTTAGAGTATATGGTATAACCCATTATACCACAGCCTCCAGAGAACAGAACAAACTGACGTGCAGAGGGCATCATTGCTTAAAAGTGTAAGAGCTGGAGTTCATTTCAGAGACCTTGTTCTCAGGCCTTGACTTTCACCAGCACTCTCAAGCTCCCTGTGGCCATCAAAGAAAGCCAGTGTTGATGCAAAATAGTACTAAATAGGGTTTGAGTGGTCATTTATCCCTTACAGATCTATGTATTATAAATTACACTGGAGTTCTGAAAATGTTTGGAAACCAAACTTTCTAAGCAGTGTCTGTTTCATTTATTTTCTTGTTTGCTGACTGAATCATTTGATCTTTTGATATTTACATTGAAAATATTTCTAATTATTTAGAATTCCATACACATTTTTGATTATGTGCATCCCCAGTTCTCATATCAATTCTTCTCAGATGAATATTGTTTCCCTATTCTTCCAAAATTTCTCTCTCTCTCTGTCTGTCTGTCTCTCTCTGTCTGTCTCTGTCTCTCTGTCTCTCTCTCTGTCTCTCTCTCTCTCTCTCTCTCTCTCTCTCTCTCTCTCTCTCTCTTTCTCTCCCTCTCTTTCTCTGTCCATTAAATCCAGTTTTTGCTTACAATATACTCATATGTGAGGGACCATCCACTGGAGAACAGTCACCTTACCAGGGGCCTATATCTGCTTAATGAGGGGTGGAGGCTCATGAACCCATTTTCTCTCTGTACTAAAATGCTGATTCTTTTTTCATGAAATCACAGACACTCTGATGTCATGAGCACAGTGTTCCTGACATGTCCAGAAGACACTGTTTGGTTCTGATCTCCCCTGAACTCCAAATCTTACAACAGACCATCCCCTCTTCTGTGATGGTTCCTGAGTCACAGGGATGCATGTGGTATAGACTTCCCAGTTGCGGCAAGCATTCTATTGACAGTTATTCTGTCCATTTTTATCAGTTGTGAATTTCTGCTTTAATTACAGAAACTCCTCTCATAAGGCCTGATTGCAGCACTAGTCTTTGGTAGAAAGATGCAAATGTAGGAAGCAGTTTTCTATTAGGTACATTATTTAGAATGTTAATATTAGATTTACCCAGTTGGATCTATGATCTTGACAACATGTGTTTCTGGCTAGATTACAGTACTTGGCATAAGTTTTCTTTTGTAGCACAGTCCTTATATACAGAAAGTTTCTGGTTATCCCCACAATATTACTGCTTGTACTGGACCCATGGGCATGCCAGTTATGACTGTAGCTTACAGGTTTTGTGGCTGGGTAAAACTGATAATGAACTTACCCATTTACCAGCAGTGTATGTAGCATTGTCTGGTACTATGAAAGCTAAGTAGCAGGGATCTACCTGGTCAGTACCAACTTCAATGAAAGGCAGCATGGTTATTTATAAGAAAGGAATTGTACATAAAAAGGAAGTAAATATTCTTGTCACTTGGGGCTAATTATAGCTTACAGTAGTTGAGATATAAAAATAAAATTAAGGCATGAGCTTGTTAACATATCTATGTAGATTTATAGTGAGAAGGGAAAAGTCACTAGGTCTAATGCTGACCAGCAACTGCTCAAATCATGGTGGAAAAACATTCCCAAAGGCTATACTATTGTTCTTTATACAGGAAAAGAAAAGATAAGACGTCTCCAAGTGAATGACATACAATAGGGAGAGCATTCTTTTGTAAGTGTGTTACCAGAGAATGAAAAATCTCCTCAAGATAGCAACTATCTTGGGGTTAAGCAGTTTAGTACTCTCAGTTACTGATGATGTCAAGAGTTTAGGTAGGGCTTATGAAAAACTAGGGGAATCATTCAGAATATAAAGAGTAGGTCCCAAAGTGCATTGATTTGGACTAGAGAGATGACTCAGAAGTTAAGAGCTCACAACTATCTAAAACTCTGATTTCTGGGGGATCAGATACCTGTTCTGAGCTCTGTCATCTCTTGTAATCATGCACTACACACACACACACACACACACACACACACACACACACACACACTCATATAAATACACTAACATAGATAAATAGTTTTTAAAAATGATGTGTTGGTACATTTGGAATTAGATCGATATGCATGAGATGGAGTCAGTTATGTCTGTTACCCTAGCAAACTCAAGGCTTGAAATGTAGTAGTGTAAATTATAGATTAAAGGCTAGATTGAATCTATACTCATAAAGGCAAAATCTGCCTATGCTAACTGGGCATCTATGTGTTTTAAGCAAAAATTGGGAAGTGAAAGACAATAAAAACGAATGTTCTCTTTTATTATAAATGCCAGTATTTTCATTGAGTTAATCACATTGATTATAAAGAATAGGGAATAAGTTATCAGCATTTATTGAGCAACTGCAATGTGGCAAATATACTATGAATCTTTTCTTGCATTATCTCTTTTAACTCTTATAGTAATCATGAAATACTGATATTATTAGACTTATTACTGTAGGAGGGGATTAAATTACCCAAAGCAAGGAATTCTGCCATTAAGTTTGAGAGGAAAAGGCATGTGCTCTAATCTGCAGCTGAAAGATTTAAGTTTTTTCATGAGCAGTGCAGAGTGAGAAAAACAGGTAAGAGGATCGAAAAGGTCAGTGTGTAGAGGAAGATGAAAGGCCATGAATAGAACAGCCTGGTTGGAGTACAGTTTATGAAGAGAAGCAGATGGAAGTATATATTTGGAAAGGGAAGTTTCACCTAAATTATAATGTGCTTATGTGGTTTTAAATACCCCCTTCTTACCTACCTCTCATCGATCGCCATTTCCAGGTCCATTAAGAGGGAGGTGATTTTTATGTCCATCTCAATTTTATTGCTATTGCTTGATAAAAGAACAAAGATGAAAAGAAGGCTTTAGTTTCACATTTTCTCTTTTGTAGTAATTTGGTTCCATGAAGAGATGGCCAATACACTATTTGGATCTCACTCATAATTGTGCCTAATATACTCTACACCTCAGATTTGTATGCACATAAAGCCAATTCCAAGCAACTTAAAAGTAACACAGGAAATTCAGGTTAACATTTGTCACAGTTTCCAGGGGAAACAGCCTCTTCTATTTAAGTTGTGATGAAACAAAAACGCTGTACCTCATTTTCTTCCTCTTAGTGCAAAGCCTTCTATGCTAGCCAAAAATCTCACTGATTTGGACATTGCAAAGAATACTATCTTTCTGGCCTTTATTGTAAGACACCGAGGACTGTTTTCTGTAAAGGACTTAGAAATATGCATTTAAGAGCCGATAAATGCTGCTCAGTGGTAAATCTTTGTGCAAAAAATGTGTTAAATTTTAGTCATTTTCTGTGGGATTGTAGCATCAGCAACTGGCATGAGATGAATCAGACTGATGATTCCAGTTCTTTGCAAAGCAGACAGCATGATATAATGGTGCTGAAAAAAAATCTCCCTTGGCAACTTTTGGAGCCATGAAGTGCAAAACGGGTGTTAGATACCACTGTACACAGAAAGAACTAGAGTCCTGATGTTAACACTTGAGATAATGTGATGTCTTATTTATTTATTTATTTATTTATTTATTTATTTATTTATTTTCTACTGCATCCATTTTTTCTGACAATGTAGATATCATTAGCTTATATGTTCTCTGGCAAGATAGTCTTATCTTGGTCTACTGTAGGGGTCATAAGGCCTTTTAGAAATCCACAGATTTTTTTTTCTACAAAGAGGTATTTAAGAAATTCCAATATTCTAGTGTGTGTGTTCATATGTGTGTGTGTCTGTGTGTGTGTGTGTGCGCCACATGTGTGCATGCATGCATGTGCACATGTGCATTCAAACCGCCTAAATAATATTTCAAGGGTTGAGTATTTAGGATTCCTTAGTGCCTTTTCTTCCATAATATTGTTTGGAAATTCACTTTCTATGAAAATCAAGTCAATTCTTATGGAATATCTCAAGATGTATTGTGTGTTCATAATTTTATATAAGTGGGCATGGGAATCATTCATGTTATGGAAGAAAACATATTTTCTGTAAGAAAGATATTTTAAAGGTTCTCAGAATATATTAATTTGGGATTTTTGAGGTATCAAATGATCACAAAAATTTTCAGTCTATTCACTGATAAATGCCATCACAGAAGTGTGAGCTTAGTTCAGAGTAAAGACTATTCCATCCAACCTCATACAATTGCTTCTTGCCTGATTATATCAAGTCATTGACTATTGTTAGTGAAGGGAATTTTTTGTAGTCATAGTTTGTTTTAACCAGCTAAATATACCTTTTTCAATTATATTCAGGAATAAAAACTAAGTAGATGTATTGAAATCATATATTTTAAGCTATGGAAAACAATTCTCCCATTGTTAGATACAAGAAATGGAATAAAGTCTCATGACTCAGGAAAGACACAGAAATGTATCAACAACCCGGCTAAACCTGTAATAGGCAAAGAACCAAGATGAAGTCCCTTAGATAATCAGACAGAAGCACTTATACATTGGTTATTGAATTAAGGAAGAAGGTTTAGAACATTATTAGTCTCTTAGAGGCCAAATAGCAAATTGTTAAAGGCATTATTCAGCATATTTACAATTGCTCCCAGAGATACATTTAATTACATGGAAAGCACACCTGCTACCTTTCATATAAAGTTCATATACTTTTTAAAAGCTGAGAAAAATTTGATAGGGTATACAATTTTACAGATTAGATTATAAAGTTATTTAATTTGAAGTTCATAGTGCAATGTAAAGATAAAATTATATGAAAGTAAAGTATTAGATAAAATATACTCAGTCTCAGAAATATGTACAGTGTCTAAATTCAGCCAGGGCAACCATATTACAAATTAACTGCCTTTTCTGTTTCCATATTTCTAAGAATTCAAATAGACATACATTAGGAGTAGGTGAGGATATAAGGTCAAGCCTTGATCAATTGAATGTATGTGAAACTGCCAGACTCCACTTGGAGATTGACCCATAAATAATTCCAAAATTGTGAACTCTGTCTGTCCACTAATATTTGGGTGGAGGTAAAATATTCAGCAGAGACCTATGCAATTTTATAGCATGGAAACATGAAGGAATGGGAAAGAAATCCAACAGTCACCCCACTAAAGACCCAATGTTGAGATGTTCCATTGTATTTGCCATCCTAGTTACACTACCTAATTTACAAATTAAAAGGAAAGGATTAACAAATAGCATGTGCACCCTTGGTCTTTGTCTAGGAAAGAGTCATTGAGGTATTGACAAGGAACTACATAACCCATCATTTTTAGAGCATCCCCTAAATATGAAAGAATATTGAAATTATTAAACTAAAATACCATTTAGCATTAAAAATATCAATGTTACAGGAAGAGTTACTGTCTGTGTCTAGATGCACTATAACTTATCAATGTAGAACACAAAGAGAAATCTTTGGGGATTTTATATTCCAGTTATAAAATATGAACAATAGAAAAATGGCTTTGTGGAAGGCTGAATGAGACCAGAATAGCAACTCAAAAGACTCTAAATTCTACATAACTATCACAAAGGTGAGTACTTCTATCCCCAACCACGCTAACACTGTGCCGGTGGCCTTTCACCTACATCCTCTCCAGGATTGCAGATTTCTGTGGAAAACCAACTCAAGTGCTACACAGACGTTCAGAGGTAGGTACACATACGGGCACATGTATATTTGAACGTACACATACTCCATGATTCTCTAAACATAAGAAACAAAATCTTTCTTTTTAAAATATATCTTAACATCTATAGTAATACGCATTTTTAAATTTTTCAAGAATTGTGAATAAGACATGGGTGTTACCCACAGTTTATAAATTTATTTGATCTTGGAACATTTTCCCACTCCAACGGGGTGGTCTATAGACACATGTTAGTTGGGAATAGTGCCTTCATCTGGAGTTATAATCTTTATGGGAAATACATGGGTTCTGTAGCTATCTTATGAAAGTAAGAAATTAGAACCACAAATGATAAGGATACAAATCTTTTCTTTTGCTACAAAAAAAAATCACTTAATTCAAAGCATGCCTCATTCTCAGTCTTTTATTTGAGAAATAAAATTCAGGACCTAAAATTCAACTTTCATAATAGGTTTGTTGAATTGTTTAAGCAACAGCTACTTAATACTTCAAAGGATGAAGAAACTTCTACTGTTCTCATTTTTAACAACTGTACTTTCTACATGCCCTTGGGAGATGAAAAAGATGAGTATTTTATTTTTACTATAAAGGGAAATTCCAGAGCACTTGAGGATGCTTCTTGTTCTAAAGAAGGAATGGTAATGAGTAGTTGGTAAGAGACCAAAATGCTGGTATTGTTTTGAATGTACGTAGAAAGGTTTTGGTGGGAGGATCCAAACCATATGCTATTTGTAACCAAAATTATGGGAAGTGACATTAAGACATTTTTTGATCTACAGTGTAATTTTAAGTTCCCATCCTGTTGGCTACATATCTTCAATTGGAAAAGAATTACTTAAATTGTTAATTCCCTGTCCATTTTACTCATATATAAAATTATTCTAAATAAAAAAATATTTCTTGTTCTTTGATCAAGAAAATGAACTATCAATATTAGGGCATCCAGTCTTATATAATTCAATTTGAGAAAATACTGAATTGTAAGCAGATTATCTTCTTTTTTTTTTCTTTGTAAAGATGTTGAAAACACTCGCTTTAATGTATTTTCCTAAATTTTCTCTGGCTAAAGATAATATATATTTGAATAACGATGAACATTTGAAGATGTTTTTAAAACCACACACTATAATTTCAACATTGGACTAAGTAAAGGGCGTTGCAGAAAACCTGCCCTGAAGCTTCAGATCTTGCTTCCTGTCAGGACAAGAGACTAAACAGTGGAAACCACTAGGCCTTTGTTAATGGTTGGGTAGAAAAGAGGACAAATGATAAACAGTGAGAAGCATAATTGGACATCTATTGATGGTATGCCAGCATGGGAGGCATTTTCAAATGCCATGTGTGTTGACAGCAAAGATGAGGTATCCCCATGATAGGATCCTGTTTGACTCTGCTCTATGTTATGAAACCTCATTTTTACCCCTCTTCCAGAAGACGAAGCTTTGGGGATTGATTCATTTGTTACAGAGATGGTTATCCCAGCAGTGCACATGACTTTTGCACAAATAATGTATACTATCTTCTATTTGTTGTTTTACTTCCTTGTTTCTTAGCATCTTGACAATCCTTATGTGACTAAACAAACCAAAGGTAGCTAAAGAATATGGCAAAGTTCAACACTGAATGCAATCATTGAAAATATTAGGAGAAAAAGTATTATCATGACACCTTTAATTTGGTCATTGGAAATCAGATTTCAGTCTTAGTGCTTTAATTACACTAGATGTAGGTTTTAAGGAATGATATCACATTGAAGACTTAGAATATCACACCCTACTAATAAAAACTTCTTACAAACGCTTACTCATTAGAGAAGCCTTCTCTATTCAGTGGATAGAAGTGAATGCAGAGAAACATGGTTGCCCAAGATGCTGAGAATAAGAGATGGGCAAATGCTCAACCCTAAACAGGACATTTATATAACAACAAAGCAACAAAAATGGAAGGTGATCTTTAGGCAGCAGAACTCAAAAAGGATAGGCGTAGGATTATAATAATCAGAATACGTTTCTCTATATATGAAATTGTTAAAGAATAAACCTAATAAAAGTTTTTTTAAACAAACCTTCTTATCATGGTCTATTTTCACCTCTAAGTTGGTGTTATCTTCCTGAAAAATTATTTCATATATATTAATTAATAGAAAGACAAATTTTATCTTTTAGCAAATCAATGTTGTAATAACAGTTGGGGGGAATATATTATATCAGCATAAAATGGCTTGTCAGCAACAATTTCTATTCAAAAATCTTTATTACTATGGAAATATTGAGCATAGTCACAGATATAAGAAATTAAATTTATAAAGATATATATTAAATATATATGATATATGTATATACAAATATAAGTGACTATATCAATTTTAATAATTAATAAAAGGCACAACAAAGTGGACATACTACTTTGGTGTAGCCACAAAATGCAGTATACTTAGCCTTGTCTCTAAGCCCTAGAAGAATTTTTGTGCAGATAACTGTCCTTTAGATTTCCATACATAAATAAAGCCATTTTTGTAATTAAGAGAACTTGAGCAACATTACATAGCCTTCCCCCTTTTATTCAATATCATATTTAATGTGTGTTTTCTGTATTGATATAGGTGACTTTAATTCATTTATACATAGTTTAGTAATCTAAGTTTCTATTTTGTGGAAATATTACAATGAGAGCACACCATTTTCCATTCTAACATCGAGCCTGTCCATGTTAGCTGCTGTGGGGCACACAGAGGAGTAAACTAGACTTCCTTCTCTCAATGTATTATAAGCTTACTGGAGAAACAAGAAGTAATGTAGCAGAGAAATGAAGTAATATGAAGCATCAGTAAGAGTTGGCCAGAGGAAATGCATTTATTAAATGCTATCAAGTGTAAATAAAAGTAAGAAAGATGTTCCATGATCTGGGGAGCTTAATAAGGAAAATGACCTTAGAAACAAGTGCAACTACGCAGGGCCAGTGAAGTTATGGTCACTGAATGAGAATTACACTGCTAATTCACCAAACTAGCATAATTCCTTACAACAATCTATAAACATTTTTCCTTAAACCTATAGGTAAAGGTAATAATTAACACTCATCAAGAAAACATCTTTTTGCAAGAAATGAAGACCAATACAAAAAACCATAACCTATCAAAATGCAGAGTTGAGAATCTCAGTCTCTAAGGACACATCTAAAAGATATCCCTGACATCTTTGGGGAACATTGCAGAAGGTGTAGGAGAAAGATTGTAAGAGCCTGGCTTTCAGAAGGGTCTTCTCTGAGACTGTGTATCCTAGTAGTGTCAGAAAAAAAACAGCAGGAAATGCTCACTAACATGACTGCCAAAATGTGAGCTGAACAAGGATGACAACTATGGATGTGCAGAAGTGGACAGAGGAAAACTCACTAGGTGTCAATCCAAAACAAAGAACTATAGGAAACTAAGGAAAACTGCAAGTGGAAGAGGAAGCCCTCCCCAGGGAACAGCACACCAATAGGTTGCCCAGTGCTGAGCAGTCAGCCTTGAAAACACATACAAGCACAGTTATGTGGACTTAAAAGGTAATGCTTAAGAATATATATATATATGTGTATATATATTTGTATATATACACATATATATGTATACATACACACACACACATATATATATATGTATAGTACATTTATGCATTCAATAACAATTAGTGGAAACGAGGCTGTGATTATGATGGAGAGTTATGGAGAATATATGAGGGGTTTGAAAGGGAAAGGGAAGGAAAATGTCATAATTATATTATAATGTCAAAAATAAAATAAAAAATAGATATCAGAAAATTCAATGAAAGTCTATTGGCATACTGTAATGTACTTGTAGGCATAATGTTTTTGTACACAGTGTAAAGTTTGCCTTTGTATTATTTCACATGCTGATTTCTCTATTCCACTGTCTGGTTTCATTCTGGATATGGCTTTGTTATGTATAATCTTAGAAGCTCCTGTCCCAAGTTTGTATAATAATTCTTACCATTTATTCTCTGCCTTATATATAAATTCTAATTATCCAGTTCCTGGGAAGAAGAGAAAATAGGGCAGGAAGGAGTTGAGGGGATTCAGATTGCCATGAGAAGGAGTCCAGGAAGATACCATGGGAAGAACCTTCTAAAACAGAGAAGGCTAGAACATTATTAAATTGAAAGTGTCATGAAGATGGAATTGGGAAGTAGTCAGATAACTGGTTACACTTAGGATAAAAATAATTCATTTAGCACAAGTTGAAGTTAAAATGACCAATAACACCATATGTTGACAAGGATGAAGAAACAGTAGAACTTTATGTGTAGTCAGTAGGAACATAGGAAGGTGCACAAAATGTGAAGAATGGACCTGGTGATGATTTTGATAGTCCCACACAATTATCTTTTGACTTAGCATTCTGTTCTTGTATACTTACAAATGAGAACAGCAGAGATGTATCTAATTAGAAACCTATATCCAAAGTTCAGTGATTTATTCATAATACAGCTAAATCATAAACTTCTCAGTTTTCCACTGATGTGCGAGTCTTTGAACAGACCATGATCATAAAAGGGACCATCATTACTTACAATGACAAAGGAGGTCTAGAAATGTAGACAAGGCACAAAAATTATGAGTAGTTCCAAAATTCACATGTACAGAATCATTTTCACTTATATGAAATTCTAAAATAGGCAAAACTAACATTTAGTGAAAAAAATCAAATGATTTTTTGCATGGGCACTTTAGATACAGGAATAAAAAGTGCCTAAGGGCATCTAGGAACACCTTAGGATCTTCATAATATCTTATAGTGTTATATTTGGTCACATGAACATAAGCATTAGCCAGTCTTATTAAATGATACACTGAAGACTTATATATTTAATTTCCTGTAGATTGAGGCTTTTATGCACTTTATATACATTTTGTTTTATTTGTATTTAAATAGAGTTAGTGACTTGCATGAGGCTTTGGTTTTGATATCCCGCACTGCAAAAAAACATGCACAAAGTTGGACTAGAAGGATGGGAAATTTTTAAATACATACATAATTGCATATATATATATATATATATATATATAATATTTCATTATATGAAAACTACTTTTAAGAGAAGTAATAACTATATATCTACAATTAATAACATAGAGAATGACAAGACAAAAGCAAATCAAACAACCACAGTCTTCTCCAATCACTGGATAGTTGTTTTTTAGAAACATGTAAAATCAAATGATTGATAATATGTATTCTCAAAAATGATATGTATGTGAGTATGTATACATATATATGTAAATGTTTATATCATGTGAACACATATGTACTTTAAAATTGCTGTCATAACACTCATAACCAAGGCAACTTACAGAAAAGTTTATTTGGGCTTATGATTCCAGAGGTTAAAGTCCATGAGTGGACTATGGCATGTTGAAAGGACAAGGACACAGAGGGCTCACATCTTGAACCAAGAGACAAAATAGAGAGAGAGAATAGGATATGTGGAAAATTGTGGAGATTGTGGAGATATGTCAGCATGTCTGTTTCAAACCTCAAAGCTGGTACCCAGTAAAATACTTCCTTAAATAAAGCCACACCTGATAAACTTACCTAAATACCACCAACTGGTGACCAAACATTCAAATATTTGAGCCAATGAGGGACATTCTCTTTTAAAGTACCACTAACACCATCACCCCCTACCCCCATCATCACCCTCCCACTACCACCATCATTACTTCCCATCACGGTCCCATCACCTCCATCCCCATTATCACACCCTACACTCACAGCACATATATGATCTAAACATATCTTGCATATCTAGCTTGATCTTTTTATTTATTTAGTAATTTCCTCATAATGAATTTCAAGAGGGAGAGTTTTGTCTGAGGGATCCACTTAGAAATTTTTAATAGCTATTAAACAGTGTCCTGATGTGGTCCACAGATGTTTTAGTCTTATCAGCAATACAGAGGGTTTTTGCTAATGAGGTAGATGGGAGAAATTAAAAGGAATGTTGATGACAGCAGAGGAAAAATTATGTTCCACAGATAAGAAGCACTGTCTAGCCCAAAGGGTATTTTTCTTCGAGTGGTAATAGTGAAGGGAAGAGGGCTATCCCAGTCTTCCAGATACTATGGCTGTCTTAATTAAATATGACAGGCTGGGCGGATTAAATAACAGAAGTGTGGAGACTCAAAGCCCTAAACAAGATTGTCATCAAGATTTATTCCCTTAGGTCTTTGTATTTGTTCCTGTCATACTATTTTATAGTCAGGAGGCATTAGCACCTTGGACCACGAAGAGTTGCTTTGACAATCTTAAGATAAAGAGAAATCAATTGATTCTTCCAGCACAGGCATGTATTTGATGTTTGGAGAAAAGGACTATGATTAAATGTTATAGTATGCATAACAATGAAATTTATAACACCTATTAAATGCTTTTCAGCAGTTTAAATTTCAAATCTTTATCTCCTGCCTTAAGTCATATGTATCAGCATCACTATATCTCAGTTTACTGACTCACCTCATGATGTAGAAAATGCATTTCTGTCACCATCCCCAGGGAGCAAAAGAAGATGGATTTATACACTGCTTCTCTTCTTTGATTGGTCAAATGGTGCTTCCTGATTTTTCCAATTACAAATGGGCATGAGAGCTTCCCATGAACATCCTTTTCATCAGGTGCTATCAGAATGCATCTAAGTTAAAAGATTGAGTGCAGACATCAGAATGATCCTCACAGGAGTGGTATGGGAAAGAATATTAATTATAAGAGCATATTAAGTGGCCAACAAATGAGATGAATAAAAAGTGAAATAATGTTAGATAGTGAATTCTATAAGTAGATAAAAAAGCATCATGTGAAAGTTAGTGTGGCTACTACATTGTCGTCAATAACATTTAATGTCTCATTAACCTGCAATCAACCAGAAAACATATTTAGGCCCCAGGGTTCAAACTTTGGTAGGGTTCTTGAGCTTATGTTCTGGTAAGAAATTAAGAAATTAATCTTGCTCTTGATTGAAGCCATGGTCTGACGTGTGAGGCATGGTACATTTGTAATGTGTACTACCAACCAAACCCCAAGGATCTGCTCATGATTCCTAGATGATCTCATGTCTGGAGTATCTGCAAGTTAAATTTTCTTTGTAAGTTAAATTGCCTTCCTGTAATTTAGGTCAAACTTGCAATACAGCACAGTTATAATGAAAGATGTAAAAAAAAAAAGGCAATGAAACTCACGAAGTTTTCTCTATGAAGAGCAGACTTCATAAGGAATTTCACTGAAAATAAAAAGATTGTCAGTTGTCATTTTGAGGAAATTAATGCCTAACTATTGTGAAATAAATGCAAATAAGAATAATATTACATGAAATTTACATATGACACTTAATGTCATCTCTTCCATATGGGAACTATTATATACTGACTTCTTTTGAACTTTATATTCTAAAGATAAGTTTCAATTCACTTTCATAGAGATTCTCCTCCCAGTAGCAGGAATGGAATGGTGTTCTTTCATAATATATGTAAAAACTTAGGGCAAGTGAAACCCAGTTTTTAGCGGTCACATATTCAATTTGTCTAATTTATTCAAATATTCCACAGCATTAAGCTGACACATTATAATAAATTTGACATGATTCTCAGTAGCGTTGATCTTAGACACAAAAAATATTTGTACATTTTAGTGACCTTGGAAATGCTGTTCCAAATGACCCATTGAAATTGAGTAAAGGTTAGTATCTTTTATTCATTAGTCCAATAAAAGATAGGAAAAATTTCACCAAGATCAATATTTATAAAAGTAAAAATTAAAGTGAGATCAATTATTTAATTATCTAATTCATTACCTAACAATGCAAATAATTATAATTAGTAACTAAAAAATTCTTGCATCTCATTAGTTATAAAACTTGTTCAACATTAAAAGCTGGACATCTAAGCTTCATGTAAATGTTAACATACTCAAAGACCTTTGTTATGTCCACTTCTCATTTGAATTTAGGGAAAGATGATTATTGAAACTAATATTTTTCCTAGGAAAATGAGCATGGTTATTATCATTTGATAACTGGCTTCTACATATTCACTAATGTACACTTTCTTTGTAATTTCTTCTAATACTTTTTGACACAATGAAATTAGCTTTTAGTCAAGCTTTGAGTACATTAATATAATTTTACTTTAAAATTAATGCACTGTCCAATTGAACAAGTTTCAAATAAGCATGGAGATTGCAAGGATAGTGTTTTAAAAATCATACTTCTATTGCTGTATATGGTGACTGGAGGGGAGGACACTCAAGAGTGAACTTCAGCAGACTCTATACTAAATGCCTGCTGACTGTATGAGTAGAGGAGGAACCCCATAAAATCCCATATTCTCTGCACATTGAGAAGATTGAGTTAGGTCTGACCACAATGGCTAGACCTGAGGCAGGGTACTGGGCATAAGAGAGCAACATGCAGAGGAGCTTGAAAGAAGGAAATGTAGACTTTGCTGAGCATTTACCAAGTCACAGATACGAAGAAACAACTTGGAACTAGAAAGAGAGCTGCCCAGAAATCTGAGTATTAGTTACCTTTCTCATGATTGTGACAATATATCTGAGAAGGAGTAATGCAAGGAATGAGGTGCTTATTCTGACTTAAAATTCCAGAGTACATGCTATCATGGTGGGGAAAGCATGACCAAAGGGGGAGGAGGCCGGTTGATCACATCGAGTCAGAAGCAGACAGAAAACCCAGGAAGTTGGGCCAGTTTCTTAAGCCTCAGCTTGACTCTAGTGACATACTTCCTCTAATAAGGCTCTAGCATGTACAGGTTCTGTAACCTTTCAAAAATAGTACCACTCACTGAAGAACACGTGTTCAAAGACCCAGGCTTCTGGGATCCTTGCACATTGAAGCCACAACATCGCATAGTCCCCGAAGTTTACCTAGGCTGTGAATGATTTCTGTTCCACAATTGGAACAGATATTGAATAGAGTCAAGCTGAATATCGCCTCAATTGTAGAGCAAATAACTCTTGGCTAAGAGTTAGAAAGCTATATAGCCCAATAGGTCCAAGGTGAATTTTGTGAAGAATTCTCGTAAGAATGCTTATTCATTATGGAAGGGTTGTAAAGAATGGGAAAGGGAAAGCTACTGAAGAGAAAATAGTAAAGCAGCAGAGACAATGTAGAAACAATTGCCACAAAAATAGAAAAGCAGAGCAAAGTAGCAGAGAAGGAGGGAGAGGGGATGAGCCTTGGCATACCCCTCGATTAAAGCCTTGTAGTGCCCGAGCTTAAGACTCAGCAGGACTGTAATCTTACCCACAGTATATGTACCTTATCTGGCAGCAGAAATTTACTATACAAAGTGAAAAGAGCTTCCACCTGATTCCACAAGACAAGCTTTACCCTAATACCCAAGTCAAAGAGATACCTGTGTCAGAAAGAAATCATGGACCAGTACCCCTGTGCACATCAATGGAAAATACTAAACTAGACCCAACAGCATAGCCTATAATACATGACCAGGTAGGGCTTACCCTAAATATACAAGACTGTATTAACTTTTGAAAATGAATCAACACAATCTGCTGAATTCACTCTGCTGACAGACTGAAAGAAAAGAAACATATGATCATTTCAGTTGATGCAGAAAAATCTTCTGACAAAATTTAATATCCATTCATGATGAGGGAAAAATTCTAAGAGAAAAAAAATGAGGCAATCACAATTTTCTCAGTCTGATAAATGGCAGCTTCCAAAAGGCAAAATGTAGCCCACTGCTACACCATGCATAGACTTAACTATTTCTGTCCTTCCTGAGAGCAAGGGAAGGATGTGAGTTCATGGAGCATCTATTGAGCGTTATAGTGGAGGTAAGAGCTGGTGCTATTAGGTACCTAGCAGAAATAAAAGGCATTCATGTGAAGAGCATCACATCCTGAGGTAAGTGAGATAGTCAGAGGAGAACAAATATTTTTGTTTGTTTAATGAAACCCTAATTTGTTGCTACTGAATATGAATGTACTTTTCCTTTTTATTTTTACATGTTGAGATTTCTTCTTCCTCATTAGACAAAATAAAGAGGTTAATTAACTTTATAGTGGTATTTTGCCAGACAGAAGTTTTCTTTCTTTTTCTATCAGTAAGAACATTGAAAATGCTAAAAAAATGAATGTCTATGCTATACTGACTATCTCATAAAGCCTGTTAATATTGATCAAATAAATATCTTCATATTCTTACATGGCAGTTAGCCTACTAAATTTTTGGCTGGCTCCATGATATCCTAGTGTATTCTTATACACTATAGTTATAACAACTGCCAGGAAAATGTTTGGCCAGACCTCATTCAAGTAAGGAAAGGATATTCATGATTATGTGACATGTATATTTAGAATATAATATTTCAAGTTAGATTTGGCAAGAAAGCAGTCATGCACTGAAACATGTGAGATATCTTGAGTGTTTTTGGAAAAACCCTCAAAGGAAAATGAAAGTAAGTAACATTTCCCTTAGCTCTGACTTCTCAATAAACTTTTGGTATGGAAAATTTACTCGACTTTCTTCCTTACTATAAGAATATTCACTAAACACAGCTTATTTCCAAATATTCTTTGTTGTAAGAGACAAAGCGACATGTTTCTAAATGAATTCGTATTCTGTCCAATGAACAATAATTATTTTACATATTGATTGCTATGGTCTTAAGAGACTTTCTACCAAGTCTGTAGAAATACTGAGGTACAACATGGATAGCAATGTGTGTGGATGTGTGTACATACTTAAAACGTAATCATCAACACCATTTCCTGTTTTTATTGGCTCTAGTTAGAAACTTGAGCCATCATTTGTATTACAGGATGTATATCCTCTCTTATTTTCTCTAAGCTACATATAGGGAACCAATTTTAGGGAATAGATAATTCTGCAATCTGACTTACCATTTACTGTTTAGGAGAACTTCTCTCTGATAAATTTCAAAGTAAATTTTGGTGTAGAACTTAACTGAAGCTACAATGGAAATAACCCCAGCTGATTTAATCGTCTTACTTCTTGCTCCTAGCATGACACGTCAAAACCAGTTCTAGTTGGATTCAGTTAATAAGAAAGAGGAGGTACCAAAATTCACAGAGAAAGCAGAGGAGGGCAATTCAAGAGTTGGTGGCTAACATAAATCCTAGATTAGGAGTTGGGTAGAGAGTAAGAAGACTGGTGTGAAGATTGGAAGAGAAAAAGTTGAGCCTATTTGTCGCTTTTCTGTATTGTATATTTCTGGAGACAGAGCTTCTGCTTTGGTAACATTACTCAAGAATATGCCTGGGGAGACTATTCTTTTATGAATTGCTGCCAAAACAGCTTGGGAAACAGCTGGTGATAATTCTGGCTTCATTCCCCCGCTCAACAGCTGATGTTCAGGAGCAGGGAAGCAATTGTGTGGGTGTGTTCTGAGCCTTACCATTGCTGCTTCCCCTTCAGCTGCTCCTGCTCCCACATGAAAGAGCAGACCAGAAGGCCGAGTTCCTGGGAGTGGCCTCAAAATGAGGACAGCGCTACTAGTACTAGATTGCTGACCAGGATCCCCTTGCTCTGGCAAAACGAGGTCACAGGTGGGTAAGGAGAAGCTGTTCTAGCTCAGATCAATAGCAGCTTTTGTCACACTTGACTTCAACCATCAGTGAACAACATGGGCAGAGAGCCTAGAACTGCAGGTGACCCTTATCCCTGTGGCAGGTTACACTGTAACAGGTCTTGCGCAACACTGGGGTACTGGAACCCTTAGCTGCATGGTAACCAGCCTTATGACTTTAGTGTCAACCTAGGAAAACTGGGATTCCCAGCCCTTGCTATTGGTTAGCATTTCTATCACCAGGCCTATGTGTTGGGATGCCTCAGCCATTGTGGATGGCTTCTGTTACAGCTCTTTGGCTTTGATGGCTGAGACTCTCTTGGCCCTTAATTCCTGACATCCCTTTTTCCAACTTGCTCAGCAGCTAGCAGTCTTCTACTTTCTTAATTTAAATGTTCTGAGCTTTCTTACTATTTTTTTACTTCCCTCCCCACCCCTGCAAGGACTGCACTTCAAAACATAATATGACTTCTCATTGCTATGCTTGCTACAATGACTGCCACTGCTATCTACAACCTCACCACCAGCCTTTGCTATTGTTCCATTAGTTATTATTATTACCAGCTGTTGCCATGACTCTTTAGCTAAATCTGTCTCTGCTCCCTTCTCTCTTGATTCCCTGCTTTATTTATCAATGATGCTGTTCACTTCTTCAACTGTTTTGCAGCCATTCTCATTTCTATACCACCGGAGTCCTGCCCTGATCTCTTCCATTACTTCTTCAGTTTACTTCATCAGCCTACTTGACTAATGATGGCTATCAAAAGGAGGCAAGAAGGAGTATAATATTATGCCCAATGTTGCAATACTAGGCGGGAAGCTCCAACCAGCTCATAAATGCTTATTCCCACTATCTTCATGGAAGCAGACTGTGTTTGCAGAAATCAGTTTTGGCCCTTTTTCATCATTTACAACAGTCCCTCTAAAGAGAAGTCAGGGGAAAGGTTCCTTCTTTGGCTCAGATGGCAATAGTTAGAGGCAAAGACCCAGATTCATGGTTAAGGTCACACTTTTGAGAGTTGGGGTTGTGCTGAGGCAGCAAGCAGACATGATTGTTGTGCAACGTATTCAAGGCATCTGTGGATTCTTAAAAAATATTTAGGGGTGGTATAAGAGTAGTCTGTCTTCATGCCAGACTGCTGATGCGTTCTTGGATTCTGTTTGTGAGAATTCTGTTGAGCAGTTTTACATCGATATTCATAAAGGAAATTGGTCTCAAGGTCTCTTTCTTTGTTGTATCAGACTAATATTTTTTTGTGTGTAATGTATTTTATGAGTGGATGTGTATTTAGTCCTTTATAGATCATGTGGGTAAGGGAAGATTTGTCAGTATATCTTCTCTAACCCCTCCTCCCATAGTGTATGCTATTCCATGAAGAAATTTGTAAATAACCGTCATGTTTTGTATTGGCCTATAATGAAAAGTTTAAATGTAAGAGCTGAGATGTGAACCATTGGTCCAATATTGGAAACTGCAAGCCAACGAATGGCTAGTCTTTGTACTTCACCTTGAGTAAGCTTTAAGACATTTTCTTTGGTCATATTACATCTTCCTCTAATTATTGTGTTCTAGCCTTCAGGTCTTTATCTTGACCACAAGAAAAATATAAAACAGTTGTTTCTCCTGACCTAATTCCCCTGGGTGCTGTTTTGGCTTTACTTTGCTAACTTTCCCCTTGATATCTCACAGACAAATTTCATTTTTTTTCTCAAATATTGTCCACATACTTTATAGGGTTTACTGACAATTTATTCTCTGGCTTAGGTTTATTCTCCATTTGTAGTCACAGACCTTGTACTATCAGCCTTGGAAGAATATTATGGGTGGTCAGGTGTTAATCCTGCCATCTTCTTATTGATGTATTTCCTACTGACCAGGAAATTTGCCACTGAGCATATTTCAGTGGTTCTTGCTGTAGGCATCCAGGATTTTTGTTTTGAATTTCTATTACGTTTTATTCTTTAACATTATTCAACCCAGCAATATTTCTCTTAATATATATTTGCTCTCTTTTCCATTCAGAATAGTTTGTGTTGAGAAGTCGGAAATTTTTTTGTAGAACATTATAAATTAGGACTCTTTTGGATTGCCATAATTGAGCATATACTCTAAATTTAATTGGAAACATTAAATGATGTAAGGACAGCTCAACTCAGACATTCCTGGAAACAGTAGTGTGTACAGTTTTGAAATGAAGGTTATCATGTGGACTCTTTTCTTCTGTTTAAATGTTCACCCCATTGTATTAATTTTTATGGCAGGCCCTCTCAGGGTCAGTAGGAAGCAACTCATAGCATTTAGGCATTTTTCTACCCATTAGCTCTAGTAGAGTTATATAGTCATCCCTTCAAACAAACTGTGTGATAAGGGAGGCATACCATGCTCTTCACCATACTTTGATGTCTTCTCTGTCTTATAATAGTTGCTTGTTTTTAAAACATGCTCCATCAAAATGTGCTGCCTCAGCCTTTGAGAGCACAAGAGCACGATAACAGTTTTACCCTCTCCACCTCTTCACCTCTTGGTCCTTGAGCCCAGCTGACCTCCCCTGAAATGTTTACTAAAATTCTAGTTTTATAGGTGTGCTCTTTAGACTCAGATTTTCAGAAATTTAGAAATTCCCTTATTCAGGAATCATAATCCTCTAGTTCCCATCCTAATGAGTTGGACTTGAAACACCAAACCTAACAGATTTCAAATGAGTAACTTAACAGTTCAGCAAGGCAGAAATAAAGTAAAACAAAGGGAAGGAAAAGGGTGTCACCTCAGTGTCACCAAACTAAAGGAAAATGAAGAGGAAGTAGCTCCGTGCACTGTCAACCTTGCACATTATTTTCAGAGGCACAAATACTGATTGAAATTGATCCTGTTCTGGGCCATATATCAAGTCTTTTTAAATTTAAACTGATTCAAATCATATGATGCATGCATTCTGAGAACTAAGAATTAAATGGCAGTAATAGAATAAACTTTAAAAGCTCACAAATATTTGGAAATTAGCACATTTCTACGTAGCCTGTTGGTGTAAGATAGATAACTCTCTTAATAAGGGAAATGAGAAATTATTTTGCACTTTGTGAAAATAAAAATATCCCAGAGTAAAACAGTAAGTACTAAGGGAAACATTTTGGTTTTTATAAATTGAAGATCATGCTATTTCTTGGCTTTCCACTTAAGAAAATATTAAAAAGTGTATAGCATAAATGAAGCCCCACCTGAGCAGAAGACAGGGAAAAATAAATATCTGACCCAAAATCTCTGAAACACAAAGCGAAAAGGCACCAGAAAAAATCAACAAGTCTAAAATCCAGTGCTCCAAAATCCATGAAAGTGCTAAACCTCTAAAATTACTTAAGCAGCAAGATAATGAAAATACAGATGACAATTTTAGTAACAGACAACACTATGTGAATCATTATTAACAGATAACACTGTGCTGATCATTAGTAACAGATAGCACTATGCTAATCATTAGTCAAATTGGATGAAATAAAAAAATTTCATGAAAGCCACAAAAAAACCAAACTCACTGAAAAGAAATGCAGAATGTAATAACATCTATAGCTATTAATGAAATTCAGCTTGTAGTTAATAACACTCTAATTCACATGATTCCAGGCCTAGATGACTTCACTAGTAAATCCTACCAAGCTTTTAAGGAGAAAATAATATTTTTGTGTAAGTCTTCCAGAAAGTTAAAACAAAAGTAATCTTTTGTAACTCATTATTAGAGGTCATCATAGACTGATACTAAACTAGATGAAGGCATAAAAACAAATCCATATACCAAAATGTCTTATAGTGGATCTTAGGATGTTAAATGAAGATATATATATATATATATGTATATATATATATATGGATGTATATTGTTCTTATTCTTTTATATATTATATATAATATATATTATTTTTATTCTTTTATTTATATAAAATATATAAATTATTGTATATATTATTATATATTTATAAAATAATAAGAATTGTGGCAACAAAGTTTCTCCCAGAATTTCAAAATAAGTTTAAAGGTCAGAGGACTAATACCTATAGTTTACTCTGTTGTCCTATAAAGACGAAACACACTTTATCTCTCTAGACACAGTGAATATGTTTTCTATAATTATATTGCATTTTGTTCTCCTTTGAATTCGAAGATTACCGTACAGGTTTAACATTGGTCTGAAGTGGGCGCACCTACCCCTTCCTCCTTGTTTTGCTGCTCCCTGAGGAAGATGTTTTAGTGTTTGATTGATTGACGTTCCCTGCTTTGCTTGATCCCTTCTTATCACTGTATTGTTTTAGTTTCCCATGTTGTTGTCTTACATTTTAAAATAATCACATACATGCTTTGTTAATGTAAAGTGACTATGTAATATTCCTTTCTTGCTTTAATTTTATTTTTAGAAAGAGTTGGGTTTCTTTTTTTTTTATTTTGTCAATGGTTATGCTTGTCAGCTTTCTCCAGAGAAAAAGAATTAAATAGAATGAATATATTATTATATACATATGCATGCATATGAGATTTATTAGAGTGGCTTACAGGCTGAGGTCCAGGTGGTCCAACAACTGGATGTTTACCAATAGAAAAATCTATGAATCCAGCAGTTGCTTCATCCACAAGACTGGATGTCTCAGCTGGTCCACAGTAGATGCTGGAATCCCGAAGATGTAAGCTGTAATGCCAGTGAAAGAATGGACTTGCCAACAAGAATTAAGTGTAAGTCAGCATAGACAAGTGGTTCTTTCTTCCACGATCTTCCAAGAATATGTTTGTGTATGCATACATAAATATAAACACTCACTCTATTTAGTGCTGCTCATATGTACATGATTTTAAGACTGATCACTTGGTATTGGATAACAAGCTAGGGTGCATTTGTCTACCTCTCTTAGAAGTCATTCAATGCTTATAGTCTCATTGTCTAGGATGGGGCCCTATTAGATTTCCCCCCTTTCATAATAGCATGTCTATTGGTTTTGTTATTGTTTGGGTCTTATTTGAGCAGACATATTGTTGAGATATGTTGGGTATAGCTTCCCTGTCATTTCTAGGAAAGAACATCTCACAGTAGACGTTTTATTCATCTGGTTCTTAATAATTATTTTGTCTCCTATTCTGTAACTTTTACTGAATCATATATGTAAAAGCTGTGCTATAGTTCTACTTTGAGGCTTCGCACTCCATAGTTAGTTCTCCATGGGAAGGACTATTGACCAGTTCCCTCCTTTGGCAATGTGCATAGGAACTTATGGTAGTAAAAAAAGGAGGTGCTCAGGTTACATACAGTTGGATACTTCTGAGTACTATGTCCAAAGTATGTGGTATCTTCATCAACAGGGACTTACCTTCAATCTCTGGGAAAGACAGCAAGAGCAAGAACCTAGGCTGTTTGGGGAGTCTTATGAACAATTTTAGGCCAACAACTTGAAAGGAAGTTTCCATGCTTGGTGCTGGAGTTTTTCCTAGATACTCTGTGGCTCTTGGAGGCTGCATTGTTAGTCCAAGTAGCATAACTTCATTTACCACATACATACATACATACATACAGACAGACACACAGACAGACAAACATCACATATTTCACATATATGCTATATTTTATGTAGAAATATATAATTACATGTGTTATATATTATATGCATACACACACATATATCACATTATTTTAGCTAAACATAAAACACTATAAAATTCTAAGGTTTTTCTAAACATCCTTATTAAGCCTCTCATGGTTCTGAATAGGATTTTATTTGTTCAAGTCCAATAATTGACAGTCTCCTCATAAAACTAAAAATGGTTCTTTACATATTAAAAACAATTAATCTACTGAAGAAGAAACTTACGGGATGGGAGAGACACTGATCTAGCTGTGCAGCTGATGGAAGTTAAACATCCAGAATATGCGAAGAATTCAAATACTAGTCAAGAAGTTATCAATAAAAGAAACACTAATGGATAAGAAATATCTCAAAGAGTGTTCATCATCTTTAGCAATTAGGGAAAATATAAATGAAGACAGCTTTAGAATTTTATCTCGTGCTTTCAAATGGTTAGATTAACAAAACTACTGACCAAAAATCCTGTTGAAGGTGTAGGGATGGAATGCCATCATTTACTGTTGATAAGAATGCAGATTTGTGAAATCACTCTGGAAATCAGTGGGAGAATTCTCAAAAGGGTACAAATAAGTGTACAGTATGACCCAGCTGCACCCCCTTGACATATGGACAGAGATATTGCTCAGCAGTGCCCATTGCTGCCCTATCCATGATGGCCAGGAAAAGGAATCAATCTGAATATTCCTCCAATAGATGCATGGATAACAAAAGTGCAACAATATATACACACAGTAGAACTCCATTCAGATGCAAAACACAAAGTTATGAAATGTTCAGTTAAATGGATGCAACTAGAAAATATCTTACTGAGATAACCGAGATCCAGAAGGACAAAGGCCACATTGCTCTCATCTGTGATTCTTAACTCTAAACCTTCAGATATGAACATGTAACCTGGAGTAATTGCAGAAATCAGGCAGGTAAAAGGAACTGAAGGACAGGGAGCAGAAAAATGGATACTTCTTGCTCTAAATTTTTAGTTACCAAAATAACCCAGTCAGAAAGGCTGGAAATAGACTGAATAAAAATGCCTCTTTTGCAGCACAAAATTTAATGGTATATTTAAAAGGTAATAAATCAAGGTAAACAGTATTTGAGTAAGTACCTTTTCAAATAAAAGGTAATGAAAAATCCATGATGACCAAAAAATCAAAATTATAAACAAAGACAGAAGTAGTAATAGTTCTGTGCCAAGCTATATTGGAGCCTAAGGCAAAGGAAAAATCAGTAACGGTAATCTTGTGGTTTCTTTTTTAAAAAAAACCTCATCAATCCTGGTCACCATGAAATGGAATTTTGTTGTGGTTTCATGGATTTTGCCTTAAAATTCTCAGGAAACTAATGATGTTGAACACCTTTCCATTAGGCATTCAAAATTTCTTTTTTGTGAAATGTTAAAGAATTTGCTTATTATACAATCTTTAGTTGTGTCTATTGTAGGATCGTGCGTGCACATTTATATATGTGCAGGTTCACATGTGTGTGGCTCTATGTGAGTGTGTGAGTGTGTATGTGTGTGTGTCCATGCCTTTCTGGGGGCTCTAGTCAGGGATCTATCTATCTATCTATCTATCTATCTATCTATCTATCTATCTATCTATCTATCTATCTATCTATCTATTTGTTTGTTTCTCTCTCACTTCCCTCCCTCCTCTCTCTCCTTCCGCCCCTCCCTCCCTCCCCCCCTCCCTCCCACCCTCCCTCCCTCCCTCCCTCTCTCCCTCCCTCCTTTCTTCCCACCCTCCCTTCCTTCCTTTCTTTCAACGCAGAGTCTCCCTGTCAAGCTGTCAGTAATCCTCTGTCTCCATCTTTATAGAGCTGGAATTATAAGACTGGGCTGTAACCTCTGACTTTTTCATGTGGATTCTGGAGATGTACCTCTTGTCCTTATGCCTGCTATGTCTATAGCCTTTTACTTCTCCATCTATTATGCTGTGTGTCTGTTTATATTATGAATTTTAAAATACAAGAACTTTAGAGTTTTATGCTTGTCAGTGTCTACTTATTTTATAACTTGTTTCACTCTATTAATGATATTTTGATATATTGCCATTTTTAATCTGTAAAAAGAATGTGGAGATTTGGGGACTCTATGCTGCATGCAATTCCAGAAGTCTTTTGATATTCTTTACATTTTGTAATTTCCATACTTTATATGTTAATTCTAAATGCATGAAACTAGTTTATTTTACTACACTCTTTATATACTTGAATATAGTAAGTACATTATAATAATCCATGACTCATAAAGATGTAAAGAATTCTTTCTAATAACAACCACATTAAATAAGAACATAAGAAGATTGCAAAGTCCTATTTCATGTTTCTTTTATTCCTTAGCCCTCTTTTCTCCAAAATTTGCCTCCATGCCCGTGAAAAAGTATAGTAATTATATATAAATCAAACACATTTATGGCATATATGATGTTTCAATACATGCATGCATTATATAATATTTAAATCAGATTATACGGCTTTCTGCTTGAACAGATCATGAGCATGTCTGCCCCTCAGGAGAACCCACAGATTGAAGGCCTCCCAAGTCATTTGCTGCACCAAGGGCAACAGACCCCACAGCCTGAAGGTATCCCAGGAGATCTACTGCAGCTAGGGCCACAGGTCTCCAGGAAAGCTGCAACAACAGCTTCACAGGGACACAGGAGGTAGGCTCCAGACAGAGGCATCCAGGCCAGTTAATAGCAGAGATAACCAGATGGCAAGAGGCAAGCGCAAGACCATAAGCAACAGAAGCCAATATACTTTGCCACCATCAGAATACAGTTCCCCCACCACAGGAAGCCCTGGATACCCTAATATACCTGAAAACCATGATGCTGACTTAAAATTTCAGTTTCATTAGGTCCCATTTATTAATCCTTGATTTTAGTGACTGTGCTAACAGTGTTCTGTTAAAAAAGTCTTCTCCTGTGCCAATGAGTTCAAGGCTAAGCCCCACTTTCTCTTCAACTGGGTTCAGTATATCTGGACTTATGTTTACACAGTGTAAATATTCCCTTTATTTCACAGCCTTGACACCACCAGTAGTTATTACCTGTGTTATTTCTCAATCTCTTCCCATGCCATATGTGTGCAGGTGCATGTGTGTTTGCTTGTATGTGTGTGTCAGAGTTTATGCATGCATGGAAGCCATAGTTTGATATGGACTTCTTCCTCAGTTGCTCTCCACCTTATTTTTGAGACAGGATTTCTCATTGAACCTGTAGCTCACTGTTTCACTCAGAGTGGCAGTGCATTATCTCCAGGGATCCACCTATACCTCTGTCCCAGAGCTGAGTATAAAGATATATGCCACTATGCTGAGATTTTTATATCAGTGCTAGAGAGCCAAATTCAGGACTCTATGCATGTGTAGCAAGGATTTTACACCTATAGTCATCTTCCCAGCTCCTCTTTTGTCTTCTTGGTAATAATCATTACAGCTAAGTGTGGTCTGAATCTCATTTTTTTCTGGTAATTAATTATATCACCCCACAAATACTGGGCACCATTTCTCTGCTGGTTATTTGTATATATTCCTTCAGAAATGTATCTGTAGAATTCTACTACCACACATGGTTTCTCTCATGTTTGGCAGACTTTAAGCCTAATTGGACAATTGTTAGTTTCTATAAAGCTTTCCATACAACTATTGTCCCCTGAGTCTGTCATGCTATGCTGGTCATTGTTGTGGTTCGTAGGCATCACAGCAAGGTCATCCCTCCCTTGGCAGCTTGAATAATATCTACTGACACTATGGATGCTAGTTCTTAGAGAGAAGGCTTTCAGCTCAGATCTAGTTTGAATCCGTGAAAGCTTATATCTGAAGTGCATTGTGTCTTCAATAATATATCCTTACTTTAATTTATTAGAGTCAATCAAAGACAACAGTCCAGGCCTATATTGCTTTGAAAGGCTCTAGGACTCCACTGATGAACCACTAGAAAGTAAATTTTTATTGTTTAGGAGTGAAGTTTTTGTTAGATAGTATGGAGGTTGGGAAAATATTGTCAGTTGTATTGCATGCAACTTTTTGCTATCCCGCTTTAGCTCTGGGAAGTGGTCATGCTACCAGCCCCTTTCCAGCTTCCCTTGAATCCATGAATAAAACACACACACACACACACACACACACACACACACACACACACACACACAGAGTTGTTCACTTTCAACTTGCCTTCTTGAAACAATTACTGGGGGTTACTATCTCCCCCCTGGAAAACATGCCCATATCATATCTCTTAGCTCCTATCCTCCCACCTGCCCTAACTTAGTCAGTCAGTTGAATTTGGTCCCTGCTAGATATCTCTGACCACCCACCTATAGAATGGCCATAGCCCACTGCTCCTCCAGAGATCTCACATGGTTGCCTGGTTATCTCCAAAGCATGACGTACTCCCACCTTTCCTCCAGGCACCTGGAAGTCTTGCCTGTACCACCCAGCAATTGGTCCATGGCTTTCTTTATTGACAGATCAAGAATCAATTGAGGAATAGGACCTTAACTACAGAACCATCCCTACATAGTTGAAATTGCATAATTTAATTTAAAAGTATTTTATATAAACATATACATACTTATATGTATTATATATAAATTTAGATACATTGATTCCTTATGGCTTCTCAAGCATTCTTAGCCTTATTTTTCTTCCTCTTTCTCCTGTGTTGAGCCCTCTTCTTCCAGTTGAAGCTCCTCCTCCTTTTCCTGTTTCCCTGTTCCTTTCATTTGTATCCCTCTATTGCACTCTCTAGTGCTTCTCCCTCTCCCTCACCTCATAGTTAATTTTTATGTCCCCCATTGAGTATTCTCCCAGTTATTTACTCACATCTGAAGATTTGAAGCTTGGAACCACAGACAAGAAAGACACACCATGTTTGCCTTATGTGTCTATGTTAACTCACTCAGTATAAATCTTTCTAGATATATTCATTTACTTGTAAATCTCATGTTGTCATTGTTCTTTATAGCTAACTTTTGTGTCTATGATCCACATTTCCATTCATCTGTTGAAGAACATTTAGGTTGTTTCAATATCAGGGCTATTGGGAATGGGCAATGGGATGGGCAATGGACATTGGAGGACAAGTGTCTGGTGGAATAAGATGTTAAGTCCTTTGGGCACATGGAAGGGAATAAGATTAACATATGGTAGAATCTGATTTCCAGAGTGGCCATAGAATTTTCCATCCCCATCTACAGCAAATGAAGGTTCTCTTTTCTTCATACTCTGACCAGCATTTGTTTGTTAGTTGTTTTGTTGATTTATCTTAGGTATTCTGACAGGGGGTGAGATGAATTCTCAAGTTTTCTTTTTCTTAAACTACATTTCCCTAAATACTAAAAAGATAGACACCTTTTAAATATTTCTTAGCCACTTTTATTTTTCTATTAAAAACTCTTTGTTCAGATCCATACCCCATTTTTAAATTGGGTCTCCCCATATTTACACTGGGTCATCACACCTTTATATTAGATCACCCCACTTTTACATTAGGTCATTTATTTTCTTGACTTTTGTTTTTAATTCTTATTCATTCTGAATATTCATATTCTCTTAGATGTATTCATGGCCAAGTTTTTCTTCCCACTCTGTGTACTTTCTCTTTACACTAACTCTAACCTGAACTGTAGCCCTAGCCTACTTCCTAGAGCTACTGAGATTATGGATTGTTGCAGAAGAGAACCTCCCACTACCACTTAAGTAAACCTTAGTTAACTTAAATTAAACTACTGAATTTAAACCAATTCCTTATAAGTACTTATATCCTACATATATGTGTAGCTCTTACAACTCTTCTACCTAAGGCTCAGGAAACATTTCAGAAGAGAAGTAAGAAGGATTTCAAGAACCAGAGAACAGGAAAGTCTGTTGTCAGAGTGTTTCTCCTAGAAATGTCAGAGAAGGCACTCATATTACCTCAGCAATATGGCTGCATAAAGAAGACAATGACAACAGCATTATACACACAATCGTGGAAAGAGGTAATCATGGAACCAAACCCTAGACAAAGAACTCAGACAATTAGAAAATATATAGAAGGGATGAATTACCCTTCCCAAAGAAAGAGCCTCCTAATTGCTTATTTTATTTTAAATAATTATCTCTGATATCATATACATATAAGTAAACCAAACAGACTCACCAGGTTGTAATTAAATATTTATGTATATATATATATATATATATATATATATATGTATTATAGAATAAACAATAGGCAGGCTATGAATTTCATAGGAAGCAAGTGGACTATATAGAAAGATTGGAGGGAGGAAAGAAAGGGAAAAATAATGTAATTATATTTATTATATTTAATTTAAATATCTTTAAGAAAAGAACTATATAGGTATCATCGATACTCTTCTTTTTATTCATTTTATATTCTGCTCACTGCTCCCCCTCCCACAATCCTACCTCCATTCCCCCTTTCCTTTTCCTCTGAGAGGATGAGCCCCTGGGTTTCCCCACCCCCACCCAGGCACATCAAGTCTTTCTGGTGGTTCCTCTCTCACTGAGGCCAAACAAGGCAGCTCAGCTAGAACATATACCACAGATAGGCAACAGCTTGTGAGATAGCCCAATTCCCCTTGCTCAAGACCCACATGAAGATGAAGCTGCATATCTGCTACATATGTGTGGGGTGGCCTAGGTCTAGATCATATATGTTCTTTGTGTGGTGATTCAGTCTCTGGGAACTGCAGGGATCCAGGTTGGTTGATTCTGTGGTCTTCCGGTGCAGTTACTATTGACTTCTGGGCCAGTAATCCTTCCCTCTACTCTTCCATAAGAGTCCCCAAGCCCCATCTGCTCTTTGGCTATGGGTATGTTCATTCATCTTAGTCAGATGCTGAGTGGAGCCTCTCAGAGGATAGCCATGCTAGTTAGATTCCTGCCTGCAAGCGTAACAGAGTATCATTAATAGTGTCAGGGATTGATGGCTACCCATGGGATGGGTCTGAAATTTTGATGATTATTCATTGGTTGCTCCCTCAGTCTCTGCTCTATCTCTACCCCACATTTCTTGTAGACAGGATAAATATTGGAGTGAAGGTTTTGTGTGTGAATTAGTGTTCCTATCCCTCCCCTGGGATTTCTGCCTGGCTATAGGAGGTGGCCTCTTAAGTTTCTATTTCCCCAATGCTGTGTGTCACAGCTAAGTTCACCCCCATTGATCTTGGGTACCTCCCTTATCCCAGGTCTATGTTATAACCTGGAGATGCCCCCTACCTCCTCACCCCTGTCAGTTACAGTTATCCATTCATTCTCATGATCATCTCGCCATCTCTCATGTCCTTCCCCACATCTGATCCTGAGCTTTCCCCCCCTTCCCTCAACATCCCCTCTCCCTCACAGTTCCCTCCCTACATCTGCCTCTTATGACTCTTATTCCCTCTTCTAAGTGAAATTCAAATATCCTTGCTTGTGCTTTCCTTCTTGTTTAGCTTCTTTGGGTCTGTGGAATGTAGCATGGGTATCCTGTATTTTATGGCTAGAATACACTTATATGTGAGTACATACCATACATGTCCTTTGGATTCTGGGTTACCACACTCAGAAAAATATTCTCAAGTTCTATCCATTTGCCTGCAAAATTCAAGATGTCTTTGTTTTTAATAGCTGAATAGTATTTCATTGTGTAGATGTACAATATTTTCTTTATCCATCCTTCAGCTGAGTGACATCTAGGTAGTTTCCAGTTTCTGGCTATTACAAATAAAGCTGCTATAAACATAGTTGAGCAAGTATCTTTGTGAGATGGTGGAGCATCTTTTGAGCATATGCCCAGGAATGATATAGCTGGGTCTTAGTGTAGAACTATTCCTAGTTTTCTAAGAAACCACCAAATTGATTTCCAAAGTGATTTTATAAGTTTGCACTTCCACCAATAGTGGAGGAGTGTTCCTCTTGCTCTACATCCTTGCCATCATTTGCTATCACTTGAATTTTGATCCTAGCCATTCTAATGGGTGTAAAATGGAATCTCAGAGTTGTTTTGATTTACATTTTCCTGATGCTTGAGGACTTTGAACATCTTATTAAGTGCTTCTTGGCCATTTGAGATTCTTCTGTAGAGATTTTCTGTTTAGCTATGTACCTCATTTTAAAATTGGGTTATTTGGGTTGTTGATGTCTAACTTCTTGAATTCTTTATAAATTTTGGATATTAGTCTTCTGTCAGATGCAGGGTTGGTGAAGATTCTTTGCCATTTTGTCCTATTGATGGTGTCCTTTGCCTTATAAAAACTTTTCAGTTTCATAAGGTTTCTTTTATCAATTGTTGATCTTAGAGCCTGAAACATGGGTGTTCTGTTCAAGAAATTTTTTCTATACCAATGTGTTCAAGCTTGTTTTTCACTTTCTCTTCTGTGAGATTTAATGTACCTGGTTTTATGTTGATGTACTTAATCCATTTGGAGTTGAGTTTTGTGCAGGGTAGACAATATGAATCTATTTGCATCCTTCTATATGTAGACTTCTAGTTAAACCAGCACAATTTGTTGAATATGCTTTCTTTTTTCCATTGTATAGTTTTAGATTCTTATCAAAAATCAATAACCATAGGTGTGTGGGTTTATTTCTGGGCCTGTACTTCTATTCCTTTGATCAATAGGTCTGTTTCTATAACAGTACCATGTAGTTTTTAATAACTATTGCTCTATAGTACAGCATGAGGTGAGGGATGGTGATTCTTCCCAGATTCTTCTTTTATGGTTCAGGATTGTTTTGGCAATTCTTTTTTTGTTTGTTTGTTTGTTTTTCAATATAAAGTTGAAAATTGCTATTTCAAGGTCTATAAAAATTGCATTGGAATTTTGATGTGAACTTCATTGAATCTGTAGAATGCTTTTGGTAAGAGGACCATTTTCACTATGTTTAATATGACATATTCATGAGTATGAGAGATCTTTCCATCTTCTGATATCTTCTTCAAATTCTTTCTTCAGGGACTAGATTTTCTTGCCATATAAATCGTTTACTTGCTTGGTTAGAATTTAACCAAGATATTTTATACTATTTGTGGATATTTTAAAGAGTGTTATTTCCCTAATTTCTTTCTTAGTCCATGTATCATTTCTATAAATGAGGGCTACTGATTTCTTTGAATTAATTTTGTATCCAGCCACTTTGCTGAAGGAGTTTATCAACTGTAGGAGTTCTCTGGTAGAATTTCATTCACTATGATCAAGTAGGCTTTGTCTCAGGGATGCTGGAATGGTTCAATATAAGAAAATCCATCAACATAATCCATCATATAAATGAACTGAAAGAACAAAGTCATATGATTATCTCATTAAATACTGAAAAAGCCTTTGACAAAATTCAATACCCCTTCATGTTAAAAGTATTGGAAAGATCAGGGATACAAGGCACATACCTAAACATAATCAAAGCAATATACAGCAAGCCAATAGCCAATATCAAACTAAATGGAAAGGAACTTAAAATAACTCCACTAAAATTGGGGACAAGACAAAGTTGTCCACTCTCTCCCTATCTATTCAATATAATAACTACTCTTAAATTAATTAATTTTTGTAGTAGAGTGGACAAATAGTTTCTATTTTTTGGATGCTTATTTATCCTGTTGTTCCCTGGGATAATCAAGAAGACTCTAGTTTGGTAAGTACCTTACTTCCTATGCTTTTATGTGTCTCCTTTTAAAATACCTTTGCTCATTCTATTTATTTTATAGTACTGCCCCTTATGTTTTGTAGTGTTATTTCTTATGTACTTTCATTGTTCCTTCTTTGTCTTTGTATTGAAATCTATTTGTTTGCAGTGAGAAACTAAGGCATTTTTTAATCCTTTTTACATGGATATCCGATTTCCTCAAAACCATGTAGTGAAAAGATTATCCTTTCTAGAGTGCTCATTTTAGCACATGGGTGAATAACAGTTGGATATAGGTATTGATAGGGTTTGCTTCAGGATTTTATTCTATTCCATTTGTCTGTATGACTGTTTTTAGTTTAGTGTTGTGATTTCAATGTTAAAACTTTGCATTATATTTTGCAGTCAGTTTCATAGCTCCAAATTGTTCTTTGGCTATAGGCTGCTTTAAGTATACAGTTCTCTCTCTCTCTCTCTCTCTCTCTCTCTCTCTCTCTCTCTCTCTCTCTCTCTCTCTCTCTCTCTCTCTCATACACACACAGACACACAGACACACACACACGTGTGTGTGTCTGTGTGTCTGTGTGAGGTCCTATAAAACTTCACCATATTCTCTAGTTCTGGAGTAGACATAATTTTCTTTGAATAACCAATATTGGGTTTTCTAGCTTTTGTGTGTATGTGTGTGTGTGTGTGTGTGTGTGTGTATATATATATATATATATATATATATAATTTTTATTGGCTATTCTTTATTTACATTTCAAATGTTATCGCCTTTCCTGGTTTTCCCCCTCCCAGAAACCCCCATCCCATCCCCCTCCCCTTGTTTCTATGAGGGTGTTCCTCCACCAACCCACCCACTCCCACCTCCCCACCCTTGATTCTCCTACACTGGAGCATCTATCAAGCCTTCATAGGACTAAGGACCTCTCCTACCATTGATGCCTGACAAGACCATCCTCTGCTACATATGCAGCTGGAACCAGGTGTACTCCTTGGTTGGTTGATTCTCTAACTCTTCCACTGGGGACCCTGCACTCAGTCCAATGGTTGGCTGTGAGCATCCACCTGTATTTATAAGGCTCTGGCAGAGCCTCTCAGGAGACAGCTATATCAGGCTCCTTTCAGCAAGCATTTCTTGGCATCCACAATAGTGTTGCGGTTTGGTAACTGTATATGGGATGAATCCCCAGGAGGGACAGTCTCTGGACGGCCTTTCCTTCAGTCTCTGCTCTACACTTTGTCTCCATAATTGCTCCAGTGAGTATTTTGTTCGCCTTTCTAAGAAGGACTGAAGCACCCACATTTTTGGTCTTCCCTCTTCTTGAGCTTCATGTAGTCTTTGAATTGTATATTGGGTAGTCTGAGCTTTTGGGCTAATACCTACTTATCAGTGAGTGCATACCATGTGTGTTCTTTTGTGATTGGGTTACCTCACTCAGGATGATATTTTTCTAGTTCCATCCTTTTGCCTAAGAATTTCATGAGCTCATCATTTTAAATAGCTGAGTAGTACTCCATTGTGTAAATGTACCACATTTTCTGTATCCATTCATCTGTTGAAGGACATCTGGGTTCTTCCCAGCTTCTGGCTATTATAAATAAGGCTGCTATGAACATAGTGGAGCATGTGTCCTTAATATGGACTTTTTAAAGATAAGAATTTTGTAATCTAATAAGATGTACTCTCTATTTTTGTGTTTGTGTACTTAATAAAACAGTCTATAATCACTTTTCATATTCATTTCATGCATTGAAATGTTCATTGTCGACATATTTTACCTATTTCATTAAATATAACAATTTTGTGTGCATTGTTTGTATGTGTGTGAATGTATATAGATGTGTATATATAGGAAGATCCACTTGTTTATGTGCATATGGTGGCCAATATCAAATGTATTTTATATTTATATTGATTTTTTAATCCAGATTCTCACACTGAATTTGGAGTTCATTGATTCTCCTAGACAGGCTGATCAGAAAGCATTCAAGATTCATGCTTTTGCTCTTCCTCAACACAAGGGTGTATGCACAGGCTTTTCTACCCTTACAAAAGTTCCTGAAAATATGAATCTGAGACTTAATTATTATGGATAAATGCCTAGGCCAAAAGTTTTGGTCTGTTTCCCATCTAGTTAATAATTAATTACCCACTTATTCTATTCTAAGTCCCTCCACATGGTTGGTTTTTCTCCTCAATTTCATGCAACTGTCTTTTGCAGGAATGTGTAAGAATCTCCTATGCCTATTTCCCAGAATCCTATCTCTCTCTGCCAGAGATCTGCCTTCTGATCCTGCTTTAGCTCATTGTCCATAGGCTTTTTATTTATAAGTGACTATTTTTATGCATTTTATCTACATTTTCCTATTTTACCAATAAAATCTCTTTCTCTTGTGATTGGGTTACCTCACTAAGGATGATATTTTCAAGATCTTGCAGTCACTGATAAGGGGATATTGACCCAGAATCTCGGAATACCCTAGACACAATCCGCATATCAATAGATTTCTAAGAAGATGGAAGGAGAGACCCCTGGTCCTGGAAAGACTGGATGTAGGGGAACGCCAGGACAGAGTAACTAGAGGGGGTTGAATGGAGAAAAGAGGGTGGGAAGGGGGCTTATGGGACTTTCGGGGAGGGAGGAAACGGGAAAGGGGAAATGATTTGGAATGTAAATTAAAAAAAATAATAAAAAAAATCTCTTTCTCTTTCAATAATAAACTATCAACAGCAATAATGATTATTAAGACAATTAGATAAGATTACAATCACAAAGTCCATTCCATATGTATTTTACAACCTTGGAGAAAGTACTCTACAATTTATTCCATCTGGTTGAGTTCAGAGTTCTGTACTTAAATCAAATTCTATCATAATTTGCATTATCAATCTAAAATATCTTAGACTTAAAAACATTTTCTTAAATCCTAAACAACTTAAGCCTAATTGTAAGACTATATCTATCTGGTCTTCAACTCCAACAGAGACTTAAGAAGGAAAAGAGTATTACCTGCATATTCAGAAAGTGCAGGCAAGCAGCTTCCAAACTATAAAAATGACAGATAGTTGGTTGCCTAGACAGCCTCTCAAAATTTCTCTGTAATGCTGGAACATCTATCTTCAGCCTTCTGTCCCAGAATATCTGACAAACTTTTATGTGAAGTACGAATTATGAAGGACTGCTTACCTTGTCTTCACATAACTTAACAGTTGACTTTCCTTTGTCCCATTTGCCCATTTTGGACAAGATTCTGACTGTAATCAAAGAATGGATTCTCCTGCCCCTCCAGTGGCTAACTTGCTACCTTTGAAGCAAACTTCATATGGTGGTTCTTTAATGCTCATCATCTTCTTTGAAGTAGACCAGGATGCTGCCAGGAACTGACATGTCTCACTAGAAAAAGGGCTTTTAAGAATAAAACACATTTAAATGTCATGTTCTGTACATCTCTGAGGTTTCTGAAGACCATCTATTTATCTGTCTGTCTGTCTGTCTTTCTAGCTATCATCTGACATATATTTGAATAGGGAAATGTTGTCTTTTCTATTTATTGTCTGTTCAACATTGTAAATGTAGTTCTGTAATAAACTAGACTAATATCTAACTGATCATGAATTTGATTGTCTAATTATTAAGTTGCATTTAAATTTTTTTCCTAGACAGTTTGTAATAGCAACTTTTTAAAAGGACTAGAACTAACACTGCTTTTTAAAGAATTATGTAAGTACAATACTTTAAAAAGAGTTGATACATAGTATATTCTAACCTAATATAACCTTAATTTTGCATCAATATACAAAGATTTATACTAATGTAAGATTTTGGCTAGTAGTAACTCTATAGCTTAAGAGTAGATTCAATAATCTATACTTCTTTTCCTAATATTCCTTTATCACTGCTTTTTCTTTTCATCCTTTCTTACCCCTTTTCTCCACAGCACTAGATAGGAGAGAGAGAAGAAAGGAAAGAAAAAGAGTGAAACTACTCCCTTGAATTTAACCTACCTTTTTTTTATTATTTATTTTATTTTATTTTTTTAATTTACATTCCAAATCATTTCCCCTTTTCCGTTTCCTCCCTCCCCGAAAGTCCCATAAGCCCCCTTCCCTCCCTCTTTTCTCCATTCAACCCCCTCTCGTTACTCTGTCCTGGCGTTCCCCTACATCCAGTCTTTCCAGGACCAGGGGTCTCTCCTTCCATCTTCTTAGAAATCTATTGATATGCGGATTGTGTCTAGGGTATTCCGAGATTCTGGGTCAATATCCCCTTATCAGTGACTGCATACCATGTGTGTTCTTTTGTGATTGGGTTACCTCACTAAGGATGATATTTTCAAGATTTGACCATTTGCCTAGGAATTTCGTGAATTCATTGTTTTTAATTGCAGAGTAGTATTCCATTGTGTAGATATACCACATCTTCTGAATCCATTCCTCCGTTGAGGGACATCTGGGTTCTTTCCAGCTTCTGGCTATTATAAATAAGGCTATTATGAACATAGTGGAGCATGTGTCCTTATTACATTCAGGGGAAGCCTCTGGGTATATGCCCAGGAGTGGTATAGCCGGATCCTCCAGGAGTGTCATGCCCAGTTTTCTGAGGAACCGCCAGACTGCTTTCCAGAGTGGTTGTACCAGCTTGCAATTCCACCAGCAGTGGAGGAGTGTTCCTCTTTCTCCACATCCTCGCCAACAACTGCTGTCTCCTGTGTTTTTGATCTTAGCCATCCTGACTGGTGTGAGATGGAATCTCAGGGTTGTTTTGATTTGCATTTCCCTAATGACTAAGGATGATGAACATCTCTTTAGGTGCTTCTCAGCCATTAGATATTCTTCAGGTGAGAACTCTTTGTTTAGCTCTGTACCCCATTTTTTAATAGGGTTACTTGCCTCTCTGGAAGGCTGCCCTCTCTCTCCATATCTTTTCAATATAGTACTTGAAGTTCTAGCTAGAGCAATTAGACAACAAAAAGAGGTCAAAGGGATACAAATTGGAAAGGAAGAAGTCAAACTATCACTATTTGCAGACGATATGATAGTATACTTAAGCGACCCAAAGAACTCCACCAGAGAACTCCTACAGCTGATAAACGACTTCAGCAAAGTGGCCAGATATAAAATCAACTCAAGCAAGTCAGAAGCCTTCCTATACTCAAAGGATAAGCAGGCTGAGAAAGAAGTAAGAGAAATAATACCCTTCACGATAGCCACAAACCATATTAAGTATCTTGGCGTGACTCTAACCAAACAAGTGAAAGATCTGTATGACAAGAACTTCAAGTCTCTGAAGAAAGAAATTGAAGAAGACCTCAGAAGATGGAAAAATCTGCCATGCTCATGGATTGGCAGGATTAATATAGTAAAAATGAGCATCTTACCAAAAGTAATACACAGATTCAATGCAATCCCCATCAAAATCCCAACTCAATTCTTCATAGAGTTAGAAAGAGCAATTCAAAAATTCATCTGGAATAACAGAAAACCCAGAATAGCTAAAACTATTCTCAAGAGTAAAAGAACCTCTGGGGGAATCAGTATCCCGGACCTCAAGCTGTACTACAGAGCAATAGTGTTAAAAACTGCATGGTATTAGTACAGTAACAGACATGTAGATCAATGGAACAGAATTGAAGACCCAGAAATGAATCCACACTCCTATGGTCACTTGATCTTTGACAAAGGAGCTAAAACCATCCAGTGGAAAAAAGATAGCCTTTTCAACAAATGGTGCTGGCTCAACTGGAGGTCAACATGCAGAAGAATGCAAATTGACCCATTCTTATCTCCTTGCACTAAGCTCAATTCCAAGTGGATCAAAGATCTCCACATAAAACCAGACACACTGAAACTAATAGAAGGAAAACTAGGGAAGAACCTTGAACATATGGGCACAGGGGAGAATTTCCTGAACAGAACTCCAATAGCTTATGCTCTAAGATCAAGAATAGACAAATGGGACCTCATTAAATTACAAAGTTTTTGCAAGGCAAAAGACACTGTCAAAAAGACAAAGCGGCAACCAACTAACTGGGAAATGATCTTTACCAACCTTACATCCGACAGAGGGCTAATATCCAATATATACAAAGAACTCAAGAAGTTAATCTACCTTTTTTAAACTTTGGTTTTTCCCTGTCCAAGACCAAAACAACTTGTGACTATCCTCTTTAAATAATGACAAGCATCCATCATCCATTGAATGACCGAAAAGCATTCACCATACCTATTGGGAATGAGGACATCATTCTCTTAAAATTGCTACATGCTTATTTGGGGCATCATTTTTCTTTTGTGGACTCCCTAAAAATTGAGATATTGGTCCGTCTAGAGAAAGCTACAAGTCACATTTTCTGTCTCATCTTTGCATGTTGAAAAATTTCATACCTTAACCGAAGTTATGACTAGAATGGTCCATTATGCTGAATGTTCTGTCCAGCTATTTTGAAAATTTCCTTCATACAGATTTTTGGGATAGTAGCATTGAGGTCATTTGATGTAGGATATCTGGGGTATTTGTCTTTCTTCTTTGGTATCTTGTTCTTTTGCTCTGTAAATATATAAACCTTTGAGATATTATACTTTTGTGCATTATTATAAGCATGGTGCATACAGTGTGCATAATTCTCTCTTTGAATAGGTAAGGCATCTTTCTTTATAAGTTAGTTTGGGATGTATAATCAAACTGTAATATAAATTTATAGGTATACCATTTAATATGATGGCATAATAAGTCTTGAAGCTGAAGTTCTGGCTGTAGAACATTTTCATGTCTCAGCAAGTCTCAGAGCTGTTCCCATGTAGAGGGACTAGCAAGAGAAGTTACCTGTTTTGTTGGTTTTCATTTCTTTCTGTTCGTGGTCAAGATCTTTATTGGTCTCTCCCTGTCAAATATGATTTTTATCAAATTAGAAGGAAACCACAGGTTTTCTTTTCATGTGGAAATAAATATAAAATCTCTACCCCAAAGTAACACATTTCTTTCCTTTCATTCTGAGGTTAGGACATCCTTAGTATAAACAGAGTGATTTAGTTCAGCAGTCTTTTCCATAATCCAAAACCTCTCAGGATATGTGTTATCTGTTTCATTGATATTTTAAAAAAATTAAAGTCAACAACGCATTATTTAATGAATTTCTGGGAGATTTCATATTCCCTTTCTGTTTTATTTTAATTTCCTTTAAGGTCCTAGTATATCTTTTTATAATGGATTGAGCTATAAAATTATTATATATCAAGATTTATGGCATAATGTCTAAAATGTATTGTATTCTAGTGGATGCAAGGCATTTCCATGATAGCCACCATCTCTAACATCTGCAGAATCCAAACACAGACACTATTGTTGATGCCAAGAAGCACTTGCTGACAGGAGCCTGGTATAGCTGTCCCCTGAGAGGCTATGCCAGAGTCTGACGAACACAGTTGCAAATGCATGCACCCAACCATTAGAGTAAGTGTGGGGATGCCAAGGAGGAGTTAGGGGAAGGACTGAAGGAGCTGAAGGGGTTTGCAAACCCATAGGAAGAACAACAATATCAACCAACCAGAACACCAAAGCTCCCAGGGACTAAACCACCAGCCAAAGAGCACACATGGAGGGACCCATGGCTCTAGCTGGATATGTAGCAGAGGGTTTCCTTATCTGGCATCAATTGGAGGGAAGCCCCTTGGTTGTGTGGAGGTTTGATGAGAGAGCTGAGGTGGAAGTGGGTGGGTTGGCGATCACCCTCATAGAAGCAGGGGGAAGTGGAAGGTGATATGGGGTTTAACTGGGAAGGGGGATAACATTTGAAATGTAAATAAATAAAATAGCCAATAAAATAAGAAAGCGAAGTTTCAGAATCAGCCTTTTTAGAATTTAAGGCAGAGGCCATTGGAATTTAGAATATGTATCAAAAGTACAGTACATTAACATGTGTACATATCTTAATTCTCTAAACTCTACAAGATGAAATATATAATTTATTATATGATATTGTTCTAAGATAGCAACAAACACAATTTATATTCTTAATTCAAGCCTTTGTGGATTTTTCTCATCTGGAACTCCTGCTTTTGATATTATTGTAGGCTCCAGATTGCATTCTTCTGAAGGTTCTTTATTCTCATTTACAAAATCCTCTAATCTCTGTTCTATGGCCTCCAATCCTTCAGTTTATTCTTTCTCCTCTAAGTGTGGTTTATTTTGATCCTTCTTAAAGAGGATATATTTGAACATATAATTACTTGTTTACTGATAAATATGACTAATTGAACTAAGTCATACAGAATCCAAGTGTCCTCTGTTACTGTCATTGAACTTTTCTCCATTTTTTTTATTTTCTATATTTTTTTTAGTTACATTGCAAATGATTTCCCCTTTCCCGGTTCCTCCCTCCCTGAAAAACCCATAGGCCCTCTTCCCTCCTCCCTGTTCCCCATTCAACCCCTTCTCGCTTCTGTATTCCCCTACATTCAGTCTTTCCAGGACCAGGGGTCTCTCCTTCCATCTTCTGGGAAATCTATTGATATGTGAATTGTGTCTTGGGTATTCCGAGATTCTGGGTTAATATCCCCTTATTAGTTACTGCATACCATGTGTGTTCTTTTGTGATTGGGTTACCTCACTAAGGATGATATTTTCCAGTTCTGACCATTTGTCTAAGAATTTCGTGAATTCATTGTTTTTAATTGCAGAGTAGTATTCCATTGAGTAAATATACCACATCCTCTGGTATATTTACTCAATGGAATACTACTCTCCATTTTTTAACATAGAATGTTGAATGGGGAAAAGAGGGAGGGAAGGGGGCTTATGGGACTTTCGGGGAAAGAGGAAACAGGAAAGGGGAAATGATTTGGAATGTAAATAAAAAAAAAAAGAAAATATTTTCTTCTGCATGCTGACCTCCTGTTGAACCAGCACCATTTGTTGAAATGACTATCTTTTTTCGACTGGATGGTTTTAGCTCCTTTGTCACAGATCAAGTGACCCTAGAAGTGTGAATTCATTTCTGGGTCTTCAATTCTGTTCCATTTATCTACATGCCTGTCACTGTACCAATACCATGCAGTTTTTAACACTATTGCTCTGTAGTACAACTTGAGGTCCAGGATACTAATTTCCCTAGAAGTTCTTTTACTCTTGAGAATAGTTTTAGCTATCCTGGGTTTTCTGTTATTCCAGATGAATTTTTGAATTGCTCTTTCTAACTCTATGAAGATTTGAGTTGGGATTTTGATGGGGATTGCATTGAATCTGTATATTGCTTTTGGCAAGATGGTCATTTTTACTATATTAATCCTGCCAATCCATGAGCATGGAAGATTTTTCCATCCTCTGAGGTCTTCTTCAATTTCTTTCTTCAGAGACTTGAAGTTCTTGTCATACAGATCTTTCACTTGTTTGGTTAGAGTCACACCAAGATACTTTATATTGTTTGTGGCTATTTTGAAAGGTATCATTTCTCTTATTTCTTTCTCAGCCTGCTTATCCTTTGAGTATAGGAAAGCTACTGATTTGCTTGAGTTGATTTTATATCCGGCCACTTTGCTGAAGTTATTTATCAGCTGTAGGAGTTCTCTTGTGGAGTTCTTTGGGTCGCTTAAGTATACTATCATATTGTCTGCAAATAGTGATGGTTTGTGCAAATTGATCCATTCTTATCTCCTTGTACTTAGCTCAATTCCAACTGGATCAAGGACCTCCACATAAAACCAGACACACTGAAACTAATAGAAAGGAAACTAGGGAAGAACCTTGAACATATGGGCACAGGGTAAAATTGCCTGAACAGAACACTAATAGCTTATACTCTAAGGCCAAGAATTGACAAATAGGACCTCATAAAATTGCAAAGTTTCGGTAAGGCAAAGGACACTGTCAAAAGGACAAAGCCGCAGCCAACAAACTGGGAAAAGATCTTTTCCAACCCTACATCTGAGAGAGGGCTAATATCCAATATATACAAAGAACTCAAGAAGTTAAACTCCAGAGAGCCAAATAACCCTATTAAAAAAAAAAAGAGCTAATTAAAGAGTTCTCACCTGAAGAATATCTAACGGCTGAGAAGCACCTAAAGAGATGTTCAACATCCTTAGTCACTAGGGAAATGCAAATCAAAACAACCCTGAGATTCCATCTCACACCAGTCAGAATGGCTAAGATCAAAAACACAGGAGACAGCAGTTGTTTGCGAGGATGTGGAGAAAGAGGAACACTCCTCCACTGCTGGTGGGATTGCAAGCTGGTACAACCACTCTGGAAAGCAGTCTGACGGTTCCTCCAAAAACTGGGCATGACACTCCCAGAGGATCCTGTTATACCACTCCTGGGCATATACCCAGAGGCTTCCCCTGAATGTAATAAGGACACATGCTCCACTATGTTCATAATAGCCTTGTTTATAACAGTCAGAAGCTGGAAAGAACCCAGATGTTCCTTAACGGAGGAATGGATTCAGAAGATGTGGTATATTTACACAATGGAATACTACTTTGCAATTATAAACAATGAATTCACGAAATTCTTAGGCAAATGGTCAGAAATGGAAAATATCTTCCTTAGTGAGGTAGCCAAATCACAAAATAACACACATGGTATGCTATCACTGATAAGGGAATATTAACCCAGAAACTCAGAATACCCAAGACAAAATTCACATATTAATAGATTTCCAAGAAGATGGAAGGAGAGACCCCTGGTCCTGGAAAGACTGGATGTAGGGGAATACCAGGACAGAGAAGCGAGAGGTGGTTGAACGAGGAACAGGGGGAGGGAAGAGGGCTTATGGGTCTTTCGGGGAGGGAGGAACCGGGAAAGGGGAAATCATTTAGAATGTAAATAAAAAAAATTTAGAAAATAAATAAATAAATAAATAAATAAATAAATAAATAAATAAATAATTGATGCTGAAAAAAAAAAGAAAATATTTTCTTTTTAACCTCTAACTCTCTTCTTAACACTTCCCAAGAATCTTACCAAATCTGTTGATTTTCAGCTTGTTATGCCATTACCACATATCTGTATCTGGGGTTTACTAAGTCTTCTTGCCCCAACTTCAGTGAGTGCAGTCTTTTTCTGCCACTCAACTACCTCCTGTCTATGGCTGCCAACTTCACTGCATTGGCTTGGTCTAGCAGGCTGTCCAGTGGGCCCTGGGCTGGAACCATTGTTAGCCCTTCCTTGAGAATCGAGCCTCACACCCACTCTGGGAAAGTGGTTTCAGGCCACAATATTCTATGCCTGTTTTGGCTCCAGGTCATAGTTCCCCCAAGCTTTATTGCATTGCTGGGACTCTTCAGCAGCTATAGCCTGGGCTGACTTCAGCTGTTCTGCTGTCCTCCTGGATTTCTCTTAAAGGGATTTAGCCTTCCATCTGGCTAGGAAATTGTCTAGGGCTCTGGGAAGTGCTTGTTCTCAGTCTCCCATTCAGGGTTTTTTATTGGGGTCTAAGATTGGACTTTTAACTTAGGTTGTATTACATGCCTCATGTTAGGCATCATTAGTAACTTTTTCCACCTGAGCAAAAGTTCCCAAAATAATGACTCTGAGATTGAATTTTCTTTTTGTTTTTGTTTTTCTAGGCAGGTTTTCTCTGTATAGCCCTGGCTCTCCTGGAACTCACTCTGTAGACCAGGCTGGTCTAGAAAGCAGAAATCTGCCTGCCTCTACCTCCCAAGTGCTGGGTTAAAGGCATGAGTCAGCAGGACCAATAAACTCAGTGGCTCCCCAGGGTGAACCTTGCCAAACTGAAGTTTGGTTTGTCCCTGAGACCTTTTAAAAAGGGGATAAACATTGCTCTAGTTTCCCCTTCCCCCAAGAAGAAAATATTTTCACGACAGTAGTAAATTAATTTAGTAATAACATCTTATCTCATGGTATTAGGAATATAAGATAATATTAGAAGGATTTAAAGATGCAAATTATCTTAATAAAGAGAGATTAAAGAAAAAAAGGCATGAGCCACCACTGCCTGGTGAGATTGAATTTTTATGAATAAATGCCTAGGCCCAAAGCTTTACCTGATCCCCTACTAGCTCATAAATTAGTTACCCATTTATTTTTTTCCAAGTCCCACTGCATAGTTGTTCTCTCCTTAGTTTCTAGATCATTTATTTCTGCTCTGACACATTGATTTTCCTCTACCAATTTTGAGTTTGGTATCTTGTTGTGGAATGTGAAATTTCTTCCATGGGTTCATCATTTCAACATTTGGTTGTAGCTATTGGCTGAGATGTTTAATTAGAAGTTTCTCCCCATGGTGCAGACTTGAAGCTTATAGCTTGAACTTGCTCTCTGTTCCACTGATGTCTTCCTGAGGTGAGGGAATGTTTCCCCTTGAACCAGAGGCCAAAACAAAGCCTTCTTCCCTGTTACTTCCTGTCTGAAATTTGGTCACAACAAACAGAAAAGGAAAAAGTTTATTTGCTTTTGTTTTAAAGTGCTGGAGATACCACAGTAGATTAATTATTTATTAGACTTTTTCAGTCTCCTTTATGTAGGTATTAATTGCTAGAGAAAACTCTCTTAGTACTGGGTTGTCTCTAGCACATGTCTTTTTTTATATTGTTTTTCTGTTTTACTTTCTTGCAAGCAGCTTTTCAATTTCTCTTCTACTTTTGTCCTTAATTCAATGGATGTTCAGTACCACAATGTTACTTTCCATATATCTCTATACTTACATTTTTAAGGTACTGATTTATAGTTTCATTGTGTTGCAACTAGAGAAGGTATATGAAATAATTTTACTTAAAAATAATCACAATGATTGTTCTGTGGTTTTCCATATGCCTGCTTTGACGTCCACTGTTTGTTTGCTTGTGTGTGACCAGGTCCTGTCAGTTCACAGAGGCTTCTGGGAGTATCACTGGCATTATTGTATACAGTGATAGGCCTCATGTTTTCTCTTGGGTTTGTTTTTTCATTTCCCTTTAATTTCTTCTAAATATTTTTAAAATTCTGGATGACCATTTCTCTTTTTTTTTTTTCCACAGGTTGTTACTTCCTATCCAAATGTTGCTGGTATTCACTGTCAGGTTTTGGATATTTAAAACCCTTAATCTCAACTATTTCAACATGTTGAAAAATTTACTCTAATGCCACTCTGTTTAGAAAAAAAAATCTACTACTCTATCACACTTTTGAATACAATTGGGTTTAATCTCTTGTGATTTTGATTTTCATTCTTTTTTCTTCAATGAGTGAGTTTATAGATTTTATCATGTTTTTAGAAAAAAAATAAGAGATTTATTTCTACAAATACTGTTCATTTTCACAGAGTTCCTCACTTTTTGTTTCAATGCCCTCACTTAATGTGTATGATTCTCACAGTGCACTTTCTTCTTTCTAAATTGTCCTTTGCTTTTTTCATTTCTCTTTTTAAACAGTATTATTTTTATTTATTTCCAAAATTTTCTCTTTAATTGTATACATATATAATATGCATGCTGTGTATTTCCTTTTTATTTATTTTGCTATACTAGGAGTTTTTGTTCATTTTTAAGCTTGCATTAGACATTTTAATCATTTCATAGTCTGTCAAAATTTAAGACTATATTTTTACATTTCTTTAGTTTTTAAAATTAGGTTTTTCCTCCTTCTCTTTATTCTCTCCAATAATTTGTTACCTTCCCTTCCTCTATATCTTTAATTCTTATGTTTATATGTAACAAAACAATCATATAATTCATAAATATAATAATGACTATGTAAATACAACCTGCATCTATCTGGTAGTTACAGCTATTTTTATAGTGTGGGTGTGAAAATGTCACCTGAAAATCTGGTATATTGTTGCTATCTACTTACTCTCTTTGGTTTTTCTTATTTTTTTTTGTTTGTTTTGGTGTGTGTGTGTATTTTTGGATTCTTATTCAGTTCCTCACCACTTATTATATAAAATAAAAACATTTCTGCCCCAATTTTACTATCCTTTATAAACTTTTGACTCTCGATGCTTTCCATTCTGTGGTTATTGCCACAGAGTATGTGGTCTAATTACTTCTGCGTGGATTCTCCCCTTCACCCCATGTTGTATATCACCCTGAAGTCAGTACCCAGGACATCTATGTACCTCCCTTAAACTTTTTAAGTCTGATAGATCTTCCAAAGCTTACTGCCAATTGTAACTACTCCAACACACACAGTTCTCATGTTCAAACCAGGGTGAGAAAACTACAAAATAGAGAATTTATTAGCCTTGCTGTTTCCTTCAGATTCTACTGAGCACACTCCTGTGTGCCATCGACCCACTTTTCTCATTTCTTATTCCTTCTTTTCCAACTGAGCCTCCCCGCCCATCACTGCTTCTACATGGTGGTCTCTGACAGCTCTTATGTTCTCCCTCCCAGTGTCATCCACCAGAAAAATAAACTTCCTAAGTAATTATTACCGAAAAAATCTTTGAATTGAATACAATCTAACTATCCAAAGCTTCTGTTCTTACTGTCTTTGCCAGAGCAATGGAATATGTTTGGAAACCCACAGGTTCACATCCCTTTGACTCATGTATCATATTTGTGCCCTCTATCATAACAGCTGGCATGATTTATGCTGTGTTCTATTAAGAAAAATAGAGACATTCTCATTAAATGAAGGGTGAATGTATGCTACTCAAAAAAATGAGTCTAAGCTATGTAATGTCTCCCTGCTTTTGGATATTTTGATGTGATCACTACTAGAAACATGGTGTTTGTATTTTCATTTATATTTGTTTCTACAATAAAATAACCTTGGAAATACATTGTTATTCTTTACTGTCATAGTGATTTTTTTTCTTTTCATATAGTGGGAGTTGAAACCAGGTCACTTCACATGCTAAAACTATACTCTGCTTCTAAGATATACCCCTCTCCCATAATGTCTTTTTATTAGAGATTGTAAACTTTTTCTTATCTACTTTTCCTCTTCAATATTTATCCATGCAAACATTTTATTTATTGTAGTTAGTTGAAAGTTACATATTAAATTGGGGACAATACACTTTGAATGAAATGAATTTTATTACCTTTGAGCTTAAAAGAAAATCTATACATGGTAGATATACATTCTCCATGTACTTTCTCTCCTATAATACAGCACATTTTTATGGCATTTTTGTATAGAGCAACATTAAAGATGATATAGCGTTTGTATGATCATCTCACCTGACCATTATAAGCCAGTCTCTTTCTTTGATCATGAAGTATGTACAAGAAACTGAACTTTGTTTTACTGAGCCACTAATGATTAGAGATTATTATGTATATCATGTTTCAGCCACTCATAAGTAATTGTATGAATAATTAGAGCCATATACTAAGGAGGCTTTATGAGAGAGAGAGAGTTCTCAATTTAAAGAGAACTTATATCTTCATGGAACTTCGTGGTCCTGAAGTACTTTCCCATATAGTACCATGTGCTTCCTCTGATAGCTATGTTATAGATCTGAAAGGGTTTATTTCCTGATTCACAAATTAACAGGCTGAATTTAAGATCTGTAACATGATATACACAAAACCTCATAGAAGACTGAGCAAAGATCTAGACATTTCAAGTCTTGAGTTCACAAATTTCTAGCAAGTCATATGTTCTAAATTTTCCTCTATGAACCTTCATGTTTCACTGTCAAAAGTCAGCTTTGTAACAAGAAATGATGCTATATAAATAAAGAGTTGGGTTTATATTATATTTCTTGTCTCAGACCTAATACAAATACTCAGAAACTGCACAGTTGCTGGAAGAGAATATAATTAACAAATGGTACATTTTGGTATTTGACATATATAAGTAACTTTTTCCTCTCCCATATTTCTTTCAGATGAGTATGTGTTATAACATTTAAAATACTTCTACACAGAGCTCAGCTCTCTCATGAGCACCTATATATTTGCTCTTTGAGATGAAAACAGTAATTTTTCCCACCTAAGATATCTCAGTTGTAGTATGTTTTAAATATAAATTCAGAATTTAATCTCAGGCCAGTGAACACACTTGCTTCAACTTCATTTCATTTCTACCTCTCCCTACTCTGACTGTGAAGATTCCAGTTGCATTATTATGTTACAACAGGACCCTGGGGTGGGGTTGGTTGTCAATTTGGACCCTGTACTCTTTTTGACATCTCCTTTTTGCTTTCTGATCTCTGGTCATTGTGCCCTGCCATCTGCTTTAGTGTTTGAATTTCCAGATATGGTCCTGGTCATACTAAACCACTGTTGTTCATGTTGTTGCCATTTTAGTTGCTGTATGGCTGTCCTTGCAGTATCTTATATTTAACTACATGAGCTTGAAACAGAATGGCAGGGCAGAGAATGGAGACAAGTTAGGAATTCTTCATTGCTTTTCTAGGCTCAAATGACACCTTGATGAGGTGTTCATATATAGAAGACCTTTCTTTAGATAATGTATAGATACTTGAAGATATAGATTTTTTTAAGGTCTACCCTGGTTTTCATTTATATTTGGACCCTGGTTCTCAAAAGCCAAATGCTCCAAAGATCCTTGCTTTTACAGTTTATCAGTATATTTGCTGTGAGGAGGGTAGAAGAAAAAGACAGAAGAATTCCTGCCATCTTAGCTCTCTCCTAGTTTAGAGTCACTTCTTTTTACCTGAAGGTGGTGGTTACAGAACAAACTTCTTCTTATGAGATGTTCATAGCTAAGTGGAATAGAAATGGTTTACAACTAGAATATTGTTCTTCAATAATGACTTATTCATTGGTTTTATTGTCTCCATTATTTTATTCCAGCTGTTTGCCTATGTGTCCTAAATGTTCATGTCCTAAAGTCCTGGCATAATATTGTGGTGACCCAGTTCATGTGAGCTATTATGGCAGTAGTTTGGCTGAGTAGTAGGCAATGTGTCTAGGCCTATTGATTCTTACAAATATATCAGAAATGTTGAGGCTCAAGCAATCTGCATAAATTGTGACTGGGTCACTAGAATGTTAATCAAAGTCCTTTGGAGTACAGTGAATGAGAAGATGTTTGGGATGTTAGATAAAAGAGTTATTTGAAGTTTGCTAGTACATCCTCACATCCCTAATTTACTAACTGACTTCAGAATCACATCATCAGGAAACAAAACCACTCAATCCCTGAGACTCATCTAGCATAGGCCGACCTCTATCAACTGTTCTCTTTCTTTGGTCATTAAAAAAGTAGATTGGAACTCTAGTTAATCTCTTTCAGTTCAAGCACTTCACTGAGGGCCAATTATTACCCATAATGGATTTTTATTGGCCCCCAAACAGCTACTTGTATTGCTGGCTCTATCCTAAACAGCATGTCCTCAACAAAAATTAAGTATAGCATATGCTTGTGTTTTTAAAGTGTGGTGGACTGTAATGATTTGATGATGTATTGAATAATTTGTTGATAAATGGGAGAAGCAAGATCTTGTCCAGGTGTATCATTTGAGCTTAACATTGTCATTGTATCACTTCCTTTCCCCATGGGAGTTCAGGTTCATCACGTCCTCTGCAAGAATCTACTCTTATTTTTATTCTTAGAATAAAGGCTGAGTGATTAACACTCATCAATGAAAGTGAATGGGAAGGATCTAAATTAAACTCTTAGCAGTTTAATTTGAAATGTATTCATAGTGATTTCCTATAGTTTTAAAAGATTTCAAAATTTCTAGTCAAATCCTCCTTTTTGTATAAAAGCCCAAAATACTATCTTTTTGGTTCATTTAAGTGATGGCAAATGACTACTTCATTGGCATATGTTGCACAAACATCTTTCCTGCTGTTCGTGGGCTTAATTTTCCCATCACGTACCTCAGCATAATGCTTCACAGGACCTATTTGAATAGCATGGCACAAGCTTCCTTGATTCCTTTCTTTTAAAAATTTAGTAATTTTAAATGATTCGTAGCAGCATAAAATTGTACACATTTGGTGGGTGCGTGCATGGAAAAGTTGTGGTGCATGTATACATTGTGTAATGTTTAATTCAGGATAAAAGAATTCTGGAACCTACTACACTATACCATTTTCATAAAGTAAGAATAATTAATATTCAGGGATAAAACTATTAAATGATTACAGTTAGCTAGAAGGTGTCCATATTAGTAAGTAGCATAAGATATGGAGGTGAAAGAGTTTGTTTCAATATATCCAGAGAAAGGATTATGTGATGATTCCAAACTCACATTCTGTATGAGAACATTAGCTGCTTTTCTGTAATGCATTTAGGATGAAATTATCTGTAATTTTTTTCCTGTGGGGGAAAATTCATGAGGGATTTAAACTTAGCATCCAATGTACATCCTTCACGTTCACTCTGCTACTTAATGCAAAGTCTTAATTGATGTAGAGATTTTAAGTACATCAATTGTGTTAACAGAAAGAGTGTGGTCCTGGTCTCAATGAATATCCTTCAAAGTTTTAAATACTCCCATGCAATAAACGAAACTGCTTAAAAATAATAAGCTTCTTGACTTTGGAAAACTCATTTTTAATGTGTGTGATGTTTTACAACTTCATCCTCACACAATGATGACAATACGGTTTTGTAGCTGAAGTTTGTTTTTAACCTCATAAGTAGCATATGCATTTATGTATATGAACATGTACAAATACTCATTGAGTCTTCCAAATGTGTCTTAACACCATTTAGTGCCCACCAAAACATTGGAAATATTGTCCATTTCTTCTAAAGCTAATTAACTTGTTTGTTTGTGTTTTGTGACAGGCTCTCACACTGTAATCCCAAGCTGGCCTTGAATTCACAGTGTTCTTCTTGCTTCAGCCTCTTCAGTCCTGGGGTGACAGGGTAGGAGCCACCACACCCAGCTCTACAATTACAGCATAGTAGGTAGTTGTGTTGGCTGCTTAAATTTATGGAAATGAGGACTTTTCTAATCACTTAAGTAGCCTCAGAAAGAAGTATTAATACCATGGGCACATCACTATTCACTTCAAATATTCTATTTCTTACAAGGAGGATGTTAGAATTTTAACAAAACTAGCATGCTGTTTTATTTCATTAAACTTATGGATATACAGAAATAAAGTGTTTTAAAGCCATATTTTTCTGTTTCTTTGGTAGCGACTAGTGTTCTACTATAAGCACCTTTAATCCGTATTGTCATGTAATATTAGAGTAATGCATGGAATCATAAATACTTTGTTCCAAACAAGTTATCAGTGAAATTTCTGGATGCTCTTAAGATGCTTTCCCATTACGTAGGCCTATAGAATATGTGCATCTCACACAGGTGCTTGCTTTGTATTGTCTTAAAGCACACTGACATGATAGACAAAGAAAAGTTGTCTTTTCTAGGTCCAGGCCCTACTTCACTTCCTAATTTGGTGTATTTTCATCAATATATTTTTCCAAAAAAAAAAAAATTAGTGTGATTGTTTTTGTAGTTTATTTTAGTGAGATGCAAATTGGAAGTGTTAGAGCTAATCAATGCCACCAAAATCGTTCTTTTAAATAACCAGGACATGAACTCTTTAACAAGATTCACTCAGTTCTATTTATAGTTCCCCCGAGCTATGAACTATTCGTACACCCATGTTTCTGCATAATGACTTTTCAATGTGGTTTCAGTAATCATTCCAGAAGGCACAATCTCAAAATATCTATATGCATAAAGAATATATTTAAAATAAAGGCTAAATTGGCTGGCCATGCATTAAACCATTTGCCTGTGAAATCATTTTGTGAAATATCTCCAAACAGGAGACGCTCCAGCCGAGGGGACACAGCAAACAGGTTTTTTTCCCCTTTTCTCTTACCATATTGTATCGCCATGGCTTCTTTTGGAAGCAATTCTTCTTCCAAGTGTCCTCTTAGACACGTCTTCCTTCCTCTTCCACGATGACAAGCCATTTTGAGAACTTGAATTTCATTTAATCTACATGGGATTAGAAGAGATAGACTCACTCTCAAATGACTTGCCTTTAAATACTTAATAGCTAAAATGAGAGGCGCTGGTGATGGTGTGAAGGAAGTATGTTAGCACCAGTCTCTCCCATTTTAGAGACAGACGAGCTTTGCAGAAAGGGAGATGAGCTTCCGTGGAAGAGCGCAGTTCTGAACGGAAGGTTCACCTCCTTTACTAAGGCTTTGGAGGACATTTTAAAAGCCGTATCCTGAGTTTTAGAATGAAAATGAATTCCTTTCTTAAGAGCTTTCCTTTCATGAGAGCATGTGTAGAATTTTTTCACACAACTGAGTAATACATGTATAATTAACCTGATCTTTTACAGGACAATATCAAAAGTCCGTGGTATCGCTACCATCTTTCTATCTGTATGAGTGTGAAGAGAAACCAGATCTACTTATTCATGAGTTCAGGTCTCTACAAACTGGGAAGAATCTTCAGGCTTCACACTCTTAATTTTAATTTTCCTTCATTTCCTTACTCCAAATAATATTACTCTCTTCATTTCAGTCAAGTTGGTTAAATAATAATTCTCTGTGCTCAATTGTATTGCTTTTTGCCTTAAATCTTCTTATAATCTAGTCCTTAGAATTCATATCCGATGCATGTTTACCAATAGAAAAATATTCAGTTAATTTAATTAATTCCAATTGCTCTTAAAATTATATTTTACATGCTCATATGCCTCTAGAAAATAACATGTGGTCCTATAAACTTGGCTGTTTTCTGGATGATGTTTTAAATAATTTTCACTGTGGACTGAGGAAAAAGTCATCTATGTAGCAAGAATTTTAATGAAGACTAAGGAAAACAAGTGAATACAGATTCACAATTTTATTTGCTAATTTCTCATGCTAGCACGAAGTCATATTGTGTGTCCTATCTCTGCTATCTAAATGGGCCTATGTGTTTTTAAAGAATACATGAGGCTACAAATTTAGGAGCTAAAAAACTTTGATTGTAGGAGAGGCACATTTACAGCCTATGGGTGAAATTACCTGCTTAACGCTCTCGTCCAGATAACGACGTATTCATAGGCATCTCATGTGATAAACACACCTATTTTACTTATATAAGCACATGACATCATCGTTTAAGCCCGACCGATTTCTAAGCACTGCAGCTGTTACGAGTTATTTAGAAGTCTAATTTGAGCAGAATGTGTCACGCCAACTTTGCACACACTCGCTCCCACAGGCAGTGTTCACATTAAAACTTTCACCTCTATTAAATAGCAACAGTTCTTCAAAAATTCCAACACTCTATGCTTAACGACTAAATAAAATATGTGTCTTTGAGGAGTTGTGTGCCTGTTTTATTTTTATTCCTTGAGCGGATCTCGTATTGAGTGGCGCGGCTTTGTTACCCTGCTGCCATTTTAATCGGTTCTCAAAGGCACATGCGGTGCTGGGTGGCTTGAACTCCCTACCTCAGTGTTTCACTCTTCCTGAGTCTAGGGGGAACCTCAATGACTTTGTTTTCAATAGAGGTCATACAGATATAGCCATCAATATTGAAACAGCATTTTCTCACGCAAGCAGAAACTTTAATAGTCTCTACAAGGGTTTGCTCCTAAGGGAGACTCAATTCAAAATGGCACAGACCATCTGTTGTGGTGGGTTTTTAAATTCCATTGTAGTTCTCTCTCTCTCTCTCTCTCTCTCTCTCTCTCTCTCTCTCTCTCTCTCTCTCTCTCTCTCTCTCTCTCTCTCTCTCTCTCTCTCCATCTCATAAAGTGACAGTTTATAACCCATTCTTAGATTTCAGGTTGACTCGCTCATAAAAATGTAGCAGGTCTTCAAACCCACAGACAAGTACACAGTATGACTCGATCACTGGATAGAAAATTCAAATTTGCAAGTTAGAGTCAAACAGTTAATTATATTGTTTTTATGTTATTTTCTAAAAAACTATTGCTCTATCCTTGGAGAGATTTGGAACACAAGAAAGCTGTAGCAGGGCCCAGACTGGTGGCCAGTAATGATTATTCTATATACCTGAATGTCTTGAGGTCAGAGGAATACAGTTGAGCTAAAATTCATGTAAAAAGTTTATTTCTTCCACTTCCTTATTTTAATTAATTAATTAATTTACTCATTAGGGGCTGAGTCCTTAATAGGAGCTTAATAGCCTGCTAGATACCAGAGCTATGGATACAGTTTGTTCACTTTAAATCTGTGTCAATGAAACAATGTTGATTTATCAATGTTTTGCCAGCATATATGTCTGTGCACCACATGTCTATTGCCTATGAATGGTAGAAATGACCATCTGATCTCCTGAAACTACAATTATAGAGAGTTGTGAGCTTCTGTATGGGTGCTAGGAACTGAGCTCAGCTTCTCTGGAAGAGTGTCCAGTGTTCTTAACCACTGAGTCATCATCCCCTTTTAGTAAAAGAAAGAAAAATGATTTGAGATTGACTTAAATATTCTCTAAAACTCTCTGGTCAGATTTGGTAAAAAGGAATTTTAAATTTCTTATGTACAGAGAATGTACATGCTTTTCAGAAATAGAAATCATTGTGTTATTTTGTTTCATTGACACATCATAGGCTTAAAGTTAAGAAACTATCTACAGCTCTAGTATCTAGTAGGACATTAGGCTCCTATTAAGGATTCAGTCAATATCAGGAAGGACTAAGGAGGGAAGAAAATAGAACAGGTATAAAGAAAGGATGAATGGGAGTTGGAAAACCAAGTTGAAGAAAGAGGAAAAGAAGAAGGAAAAACTACAATGAAAAGAAAAATGTTCCAGAGCTCATTAAAAACTATTGAACCTATAGACTGATGATGCTAAGATATTATGACATTAATCCACAAACTGGGGGAAATGTACTAAAACTGGAGTATCAGGGTAGTGGAGGGATGGCTCAGCCGGTTTAGAGTACTGACTGCTCTTCAAGAGCTCCTGAGTTCAATTCTCAGCAACCACATGGTGGCTCACAACCATCTGCAATGAGATCTAATGCCCTCTTCTGGTGTGTCTGAAGATATTGACAGTGTATACATAAACTAAATTAATCTAAAAAAAAGCTGAGTATCAACACTCTGGCGAGTTCTTTGAGAACCACATAAATCAGCTTCTGGGCCTGTTGTTCTTATTTTGAGTCTAGAATCCAGTTGATGTTTATGTCATGTGATTTCAGCTGCTTCAAGATTGTATCAACACAGCCCTGCAGATGAACGGTACTCTCGGCAACAATGTAATGACTTCTGTTATAAGACTCCTCAGGCCACATTGAAGTTATCATGGCCATGGATTGCTCTAAACCATTGCTCATCAGCAAACATGTTTTGAACTATGGCAATTTAGATATCTAAACTTCTCTTTTTAATCCACATAAATTTATAGTTTTGTAAGATTATGGCAAAGCATTTTAAACCAGACCATTTGAAGAATGGCATGCATTTCTGCAATATGTTCACTGTTAAACATAACTTACATGTTCCCCTTGGTTTCAAAAGCAGGCAGGAGGCCTAGAAATTATAGATCATTTCGAGTGTATAATGAGAGAAAGCAATCACAAAAGGCAGAGCTCGATGTATTCCTGCCTTTTATTTTGACCCTGAATTGAGATAGGAATTCCTTTATATATTAAAAAGTAGCTTGGGACAGACTGTTGTCTTATATCCTTTCCTATTGTTGTGATGACATACCATGACCAAAGCAACTTATAGAAGGAGTTTACTGGAGCTATGATTCCAGAGGGAAACCATGGCAACAAGCGACAGATGTGGTAGGCACTGCAAAGTTGGAACCTCACATGTTGAACTACAAAAGTAAAACAAAAAACCGAGAAGAAATGATGTGACCCTTTGACATCTGACAAACTTCCTTCAAGAAGACCACACCTCCTAAATCTGACAAGCAGAACCACCAACTGGGGGATAAGCATTTAACTGCCCAAGACTATGGGACACTTTTTTTTATTGCTTTTGGAATTATAATATAATTACATTTCAGCCCTCCCTTCCCTACCTCCAAACCATTTCATATACCTACTTACTTTCCTTCAAATTCATGGCCTCTTTTCCCCACTATGTTATTGCATGCATACAGTTATATGTTTATACATATATTCCTAAATATAACCTGATCTTTTCATACAATGTTTCCTGTTGTATGTATTTTCAGGGCACATTTTAATTTAAATCACCATAACTGTCTTTTAGCCTAGGTCCCTCCCCAAACCAATCTTAGTCTACCTTCATGAATTATCATAATAAATATTGAATGGGAGAGAGAAACCTTAAAGGGTATCCAGTCCATAGGCAGACTGTTTCAGGAACCAGCATTAAAATGAACCCTATTTACAAATTCTAGGTGACAAGATCCAGGAGCTGGTGAAGCTGAGGTGAAACTTCAGTATACCTTGCTCAGTCATCCTTTGCCCTAATGATTTAATTGGCTAGTTACCTCATCCAGTGAAAAGTTGGTTGTAAGGCAGAGGCAAACTTTAATGGTACTGCTGTTGTCCTGCATTGTGTTCCCAGGCTCCTGTTAGCCTGCCCTCTTATTCATAGTCGTGTGTGGACTAACTCTTCAGGGTGGACTTCTGTGATAACAAAGACATGTGGCTTATATCATTTCAATTTGTTATCTTGTAGTTGACTGTTATGAGACATTGTTCACTAAGCTGTATGCTCTTTCCTAACAAGGAGCATGTTTCATGGAGCAGATGCTTCATATTTCCTCAGTGTCCTTTATTTCCCTACTCATGATCAACTAGGGATCACAAAGGTTTCCTTTAATCTCTAAATCAATAATATCCATTATAGGTTAAAGACAATTAGTAAAGTGTATCCCTGACTTCATTGCTTATCTTTGTTAAGAGAACAGAATATAATTTAAAGATAATTTTTGGAGTGTATTCCTTGAGCATAGAGATGGACACTATACATGCATATTCATTCAAGTACATTGTGTAACTAACTTGAATTTTATAGCCCAAGCGATCACTATTTGTGCTGTCATGGTCTTAAACTTAAAAAAAAAAGTACTGTTGCTTGCTTATAGTTTAATGAGTCTTTTTCATTTTAATAGAAGAGAAAACTTATTCTGTTGAATGTATATCTGATTGCCTGAGTTGTGGGACATGTTTGAGGAATGTTGAATTGCATCTGGCCTGAATATAAATAGGTTATTTCTAATCACCCACCATTCATCTCATCTAATTTTTAAAGAAATAATTGTTGTGACCCTACTACCTTGATTCCAAGGTATTAAAGGAGAAAACAAGCCCTGAATAGAAGCTAGAATTTATTTTTATAGTTTGGGTAACCAGTCATTGAAAAGAGGAAGCAGTAGCCTGACCTAGAACCCTGACCTCCAGACTTCTAGGCCACTGACCCTGTAAATAAGAACATCATTGCTTACCATTGTTTCACCTTTGCACTTGGTTTTTTTTGGTTTAGATTTCTTTTTTTTTTAATATCTGTGAAATAGAAATGCATAACTAAATTGAATTTAGGGTTATTTTGTGCTTGCAAGAGGGAAGATAAAACACAAAACTCTTTGGTGAGTTCTACAGAAGCACACTGGGTTTTTCCTTCACATTGAACAGTAGAACTTATAGATGCTATTACACCAGGGCTGTCTGGTAGGAACACACAATCATTAAATGGCAGACCCCATTATATGTATTCTAGTCACAAAAAAGGTATTGCAACCAAAATCAGATAACCCTACCTGATCCTCACTTCACTTTTATTTTCCCTGGTTGTACTATGTGTTTACCAATATCTATTCCTACATGCATACATACATAGATTTATACATAAATGTGTGTGTGTGTGTGTGTGCGTGCGCATGTGTGCATATTTCTTACAGTTGCTGAGAACATGAATACCAAAGGCAGTGTTTGCTATTTTGTGTTTGCTAGCCTGTGTTGATTTCAGCTAGGTGAATCCAAAAGGTTATATCAGTGGAATATGAACCAAAATGTTATGCACAACCTTGCACTGAAAAGAAAAATTGCCATCTCCTATTTAACTTTCATCCCAGGGGTAAGAATAAAAAGTGACCATGAGCCAACTTTAACAGATGACAAAGCCCTAGACATTTGCTAGTAAAGATGGAAGTAAGCTGAGGCCTGATGCAGTGCTCTGCTTCTAGGCTGGATTGCCTGTCCACTTCTAGCCTGGTATATGAGAGCAAAACAACATTCCATTTTTCTCAATTTACTATTTGGGATCCATCTGTTACAGATCCTTAGCCTGTAACCTGACTAATGGTGTATGCCTCCCAGAAGGAGCAAAACTTTTACCACAGCTATGGAAAGAACAGTAGCATTGAAGCGGGGCAGTGCCCCTCTGCTCATTACAGCTAGTAAGTCCAGAGCAGCATTCCTGATGACAGCAGTGAGTATGGAGAAAGTGCTCAAGCAGAGTATGATATGGACCCTGACTGAAAACAGAAACCTAATGGGCTAGACACGAACAGTGCTCAGACTAAATATAATTAATGCAATAGGAATTATTCAAAGATACAGTGGGACCCTAAAATACTCTCTAGTTTTAGTGGTTGAGGCCATTAATAATTTGTAGGGAGAGGCTGGAGAATTTGACATCTGTGTATATTCTTTTGAGTCCACGGGATTTATTGACTCTAAGTATTTTTATTAATGCTAGAATCACTCATTATTACCTTTATGGCTACAAAAGAATCCTATGAAAGGTAATATTAGATGTCTGTTCAAAAGGACTCCACCCACTTAAGGAACTGATAGCTTAATATCAATGATAAGTGAAACTAACAACTGTATTTGTCCCTGCCCCAGCACACCCCTGGGTTCAAGTATTAGGGAACATGGTTGCAGAATGAAGTCAATATTAAATTAACTAAACAAGGAATCTCTTCCCATGGTGCTTATCATTTATTCTTCTCAATCTGATAGACACTGAGGATTCAGAGAAAAGTCATTGTTTTCAAAGTATGAGGCAAGAGTTGGTAACTCTTTTTGACTGAATTCTATTCACTGCTATGAAGTAATTCCATATCAGATAAATCTTTTTTAAATCACTTAAGTAATAGGTCAAAGTAATGATTACTCTTGATTGGTCATTTAAATTTTTCAGAAAATAAAAGCAAAACAAAGAATTAGAAAATATTTTATTCTATCAATATTTATATGACAGTGCTGTGTTCATATGGTGTGTATAAGTTATGACTATATTCATGGCATATTGGCATTGAAAATACTTGATGTGTTTCTACATATATTAGGGATTTAACTAGAATCTCCACTAGCATGACCATATATGCTAGTGACCACTTTAGAAATTATTACATTTTTTGAAATGTTGTTTGAAATAATGAAATCAATATATATAATTTGTAATTTGTGTGAGCGTGGTGTGTGTGTGTGTGTGTGTGTGTGTGTGTGTGTGTGTGTGTGTGTGTTATTTGAGACTATTTTGTTCTGGCTTCCCTGGACTGCCTCCTGAGTGATGGGATTAAAGGTATGTGCTTCTATGCCTGGCTTAAATTATAGGATATATTTTAAGTTCTAAATAACACATTTGAGCTTAAATATAGACACTCACTTTAGCTTTATATTTTTGGGGGTTTACAAACATACACACTACATTTCAGTTGTCATATTATATGGCTGAAGTAAATTAGATTTGTTATCATCTGTTTTATCTGACCTTGTATTCTGAGGGAACAACAAATTCTTTCTCTCTGTATGCTCTGGACATACCAATAGTTAACACCTAACTCATTGTATTGGCTGAGTTCCTTCTTCCATTACATAGCTCAGATGAAGCTTGATGCTTATGGTGGAAATTGTCTTGATTTCTTTAGATGAGATGAGCATCTAAGGAGTTTGGAAATGTGTTTTAATTAAGATTCTGCTAAATTTTACCAGACACCTACTTGGAAAACAAAGCAGCTGAATAATTAACTCTGATGAGAGCAGATGCTGGTCTAATGACAACCTGCTACTGCTCAAGTGCATCATTCGTTGTTTACGGTGCTCCCTTTATGTGCATCATTCGTTGTTTACGGTGCTCCTTTATGTGTCCAGAGCTCTCCTCTGCTAATGAACGTATTGGTAGCTCTGTAAGCAAAATACTTTTTCATTCTAAATTGTAGTATAGGTACTTCTAGCATCTGCAGAATTTTTCATTTAAATAACCAGTCCCTATCAATCTCCTCTCTTCATCTCTTTGATGTGTGCTTGGAACCAAACATTTCTTAGTCCTCCTTGTGGGATTATTTTAGCCACACACCAAGTGAAGCTTACAAATTGGTGAGGATCTAATGATGCATTTATTTACAGATGTGCATTTAATTTCCCTGTTAAGTTGTTAAGGGGTAGGATGAATTTAAAGACTCTCACTCCCCACCTTGCCTCTACCAGTGCTATGGGAATAACTATGCATTTGACAAAATAAAGAGAAATAGCCTCATGTTAGAAAATAGGTGTTGCTGTCAAACAGGAATTGTCAAAAGAATAAAATATTACATGTTTTTTAATGATCCAGTAAGTATACAGTGTGGTTTTCTTTTTTAAAATTCATTTAATCTTCAAAAGTTTCATGAATGTATATGATATATTATGGACAGTCACCACCTAATCTCATATCCATCATAAACTCCCTCTTCCAACATATACTATTCACAATCAGAACTTTATTATTTTTTCTGGCTTACATTATTATATAACTAATTATATTATATAATATATATATTATTATATAACTAAGATTGGCATGCATTATTATTGCTTTCTAATTAAATGCTATGCTTAAGGATTCAGAGTTAGGCACAGCAAAAGACAACATTATCAATGGATTGGTTTTAAAACTGATGTAAGTAACGAGACATGGAATTCAATGTAACTTTCTGTTCTCAGAGTCACAACATAGCCTTATCTTGAAAAGATTAAACACCTTTAGGGAGATTTCTGATTGACAATGGCTATATGGAAAGAATGCCTTAAGTACTATTCTTTCCAAACTAATTTCAATGAGCTAGTAGTATCGTGATGAAGAGAAATCATGATATATGCATGCTATGTTGCTGTGTGGCCTTCTGTGCATACAATGTTCCTTACATATATGAGGCTATGCCTCTGCAGTTAGCCAAAGTCCATTCAGGACTCAGAAAGTATAAAATATAACCTGTGTATTTTTTTCTTCTTCCTCTGTCCTAGTTCTTTTGCCTTCATCCAGTAGAATTTCCTTTTAATTTTTAAAAACCATCCTCTAAGAACAAAAGGGCTACTACATAAAAAGGGCCAGACAGCAGGGTTCATCACATATGTGAAATATCCTTTTTATTTTTTACAGTGGCAAACAATATTTTAAAATAGTTTCTAACCTTTATTTTGGGGGAATTGAGGGAACTGAAGCATGCCAATCATTCTTTTCATGATATGTGCTTAAGAATGTATACATTCAGAATGAGGTGAACTTCCCTTTTGGTCATTAAAGTTTTGGTTGAGGGGATTGAGAGATGGCTTAAGAACACTAGTTGCTCATCCTGAGTAATGGGGTCCAATTCCCAGCACACACATGGTAGCTAACAACCGTCTATAACTCTAGTCTGAGAATATGCTACAAACTTTTCTGGCCTCCAAAGGTATAAAATGCATGTAGCACACAGATATACAGGCAGGAAAACTTCTATACACATAAGTATAAAAAAACCAAACCCCATTGATAGCCAAAACTATTATAATACAGGTAATTCTGAAAAAGCTGTGTGTATGCTTTTGCCCTTAATTTGTCCCTATGTTGTGTTTAAAACACTATAACAATGACCTTATGAAAACTGTGCTCACTTCCTGAGAAGAAACAGTCACAGCTCTGGGTGTGAATGTACTACTATTAATCTACTTTCCCACATAGGAGAAGCCTTGATTCCCAGTTCCATGCTCTTCATATCTAGTGGTCCACTGATGAGTCTATCTGATAAAAATTTTCTTCAGACATATGGTCTCCGTGTAGTGATTGCTTCCTCTAAGCAATCATGAGTCTCAAGGAAGGAACACACAGGGAAACAGAGACCTGGAATGACAGCATGTATGAGTCATTTGCTCCATTTTACATCTATTTCTGTCATCCTCTGGCTTTGCTATGATTAAAATATTAAAGGCAGTCTTAAAGATGCCTTTATCATGTTTTTGTTTCATGCATTCACGAATGAGACAAGAACAGTTTCTATATTGGTCCTTGGTCCTTGGATTCAAGTCTACCATTCCTGTGAAGATGTAGTTCCCTGTCTTCTTTTTTTTTAATTTTATTTTATTTTCTAAGTTTTTTTTATTTATATTCAAAATCATTTCCCCTTTCCCGTTTCCTCCCTCCCCGAAAGTCCCATAAGCCCCCTTCCCTCCCTCTTTTCCCCATTCAACCCCCTCTTGCTTCTCTGTCTTGGCATTCCCCTACATCCAGTCTTTCCAGGACCAGGGGTCTCTCCTTCCATTTTCTTGGAAATCTATTGATATGCGAATTGTGTCTAGGGTATTCTGAGATTCTGGGTTAATATCCCCTTATCAGTGACTGCATATCATGTGTGTTCTTTTGTGATTGGGTTACCTCACTAAGGATGACATTTTCAAGTTCTGACCATTTGCCTAGGAATTTCGTGAATTCGTTGTTTTTAATTGCAGAGTAGTATTCCATTGTGTAGATATACCACATCTTCTGAATCCATTCCTCCGTTGAGGGACATGTGGGTTCTTTCCAGCTTCTGGCTATTATAAATAAGGCTGCTATGAACAGCTCTACTGCTTACACAAGTCAGCCCTTGGGTTCTCAGGGGAGTGCTGTCATGCTCAGGCTTAATTATGTGTATAGAAGTTTGCTTGCTTATGTGCTACATGCATATAGTACCTATGGAGACACAAAGGGAACTAAAATTTGGTTAATCAATTTAATGTCTTATGATGGTGAATATGATTTTAATGTATTATAATTTAAATATGCTTTATGTATTATAAAATTTTAATATTTGAAGAAAATATTTGGGATGAAAAATATAAGTTCTAAACAATTGTCTATATTCATGAATAAAAGCATTTTATTATCAAGTACGTAATTTTAATTTTTTGCATCTGGTATTGTCATACTGTGAATAAATGAACATTAAGAAAAATATTCCTTTAGAATTTTACTGTGAAAATACTCCCAAAGGGCAACTATTTGTAATGCACCTTACAATAAAATTCCAAAAGAGCATTATTCTTTTAGAATAGAATAGCGACCTTACTTCAGTTTGAAGGTTTGAAAGATAAGAGTGATGGAGAGACAGACAGACAGACAGATAGACAGACAGATAGACAGAGACACAAAGACAGAGAGAGACAGAGAGACATAGAGAACAGCAACACGTGGAACATAGGATTCGTGGACTCTGTGGATGCAATTCATAGTCATTTGCTCCACAGAAATGACTGAATAGCATGTTTAATGCATATTAATCAATTCTACTGATCCTTGAGAGTTTGCTGGCCCACATACAGGCTATTGGATGGTCTCAAGCAGATGTTTAGCATGCCGTCTCATGGGTATGACCATTAACTCAGAGTCCAGGCAAAAAACAGGCCTAGTAGTTGTTGATTAATGCCCTATATTTTACACTTAAGATAATTAAAAATCTTATTTGGGGATACAATTCTTATAAAAGCATCAGTTGGAGGATCCATACTGTGTCTTCCCTCATTACCTCAAAGACTCCAAGTGGTGGTGGGCTCTTAGTCACTCAAGAAACCATCAAACAAGAAAACTAACACAGGAATATATTCTAAGCTGTACTGTGTTTTGGTTAACACTGCTTGGTCTGAATTTAACCTTTGCTGTAGCTTTGAATGCATTGAGGAGTCATCATCATGGTTTTCTGAGGAAATAAAGAAGGCTTTTCTCCTTAAATCATTATCAATAATAATAAGAAAAATTATGTTGAATGTCTAAAAAATAAATATTAGGTATTTTTTTAATGTTCTTTCTTAAGGTAATTCTGGGAAAGTAACATGGAGATAGATCCTAGCTCAGATTCACTTGATTATCACATGTCTGCGTATGTGTTTCATACATGTGTGCACATGCACATGTGTGCATGCAGGTATGTATGCATGAGTGTGTGTGTGTATGTGTGTGTGTGTGCATGAGCATGCATATAGAAGACAGAAGATAGTAGGTGCTGTTCCTCAGGCACTGACTACTTTATATTGAGAACATAGACTAAGCAGGCTAGGGTGACTGGACTGTGAGCCCCTTGGAGTCATTGAGTTACCAGTACGGGGGCTACAAGTGCATGCCATCATTGCTGGCGTTTTGATGTGGGCCCTCGGTATTGAATTTGGGTCCACATGCTTGAATAGCAAACATTGTACCTACCGATTTCTCTCTATTGCTGCTTCTCAGCCCTTCATTTTCTCAGATGAGCATGAGGTTGAGAACACCTTCCTAGAACTGCAAAGATGTGAGGAGAATGCATAGGATTCACCTCTCATTTTAATCAGCCCATGGTGGATAAGATACTAATTATTACTTAAGTTTAATGCCCACCATCATCACCACACATATCTGCTTACTGAAGACGAAGTGACCAATAGACAAAGAAAGCCCCAACTCAGGTGTTTGCTCTTTCAAGTTGCTCTGGATTCTGTTCAGTGCCTCCTTATGCTAAGAAAATGAACACAACTGCCAGACATTCAACATGGAATTAATGCTTGATGTAGACAGAGACTTTCTCTTTGTGTGAGTACATGTTTTTTGTATGTGTGCACATAAATGTGGGGGTGGTTCATGTGTGTTTGGAGGAAGCCAGAAGTCAACGCCATGCGTGCTCCTTGGTATTCTTCACCTGCATGTGTGGGGGAGATCCCTCTCATTAAACCAGAGTCTCATAAATTTGGCTAAACTGGCTGAGTGGCAAGGCTGCAGCATCCACCTGTCACCATCTCTTCCCCAGTGCTGGGTCTGCAGCCATGTGCCACCACACATGAGCTTGACATGTATGCTGGGCACCTGAGTTCAGGCCTTCATCACCTCACAACAAGCACTGTACTAACTTAGCCATCTTCCCAGCAGGCAGTTCTTAAACAAGAGTTTCAGTGTTTGCAATAGGTTGTTCTTGTTTGCAAATGTAAAAGTTACCTACTTCAATGTGCGAAATTTACAGAGCAGTGAGGACTTACATCCGATTATCTACGCTTATGGCCAAAGGAGAGCTGGAAACACCATCCAATGCCATGAGCACTTCTCTATCTAATGTACAGTGTACATTTAGGACTTGAAGCGTAAGTAAATTGCCTTAATCCTAAAAGTGGCTTGTGGCTGTTATATTTTTAGTTTAGAGTCTATTTCTGTCGTGGCTATGGCTACTATGATATGCTTCTTGGTTAAAAATGTAAAACTCTAGTAACTGTACCATCTCTCCACAAAACATAATCTATACGATGATATTTCACTTCATGACAGTTTCCAGAACCCACTTATCAGCACAAGTGGGTCATCTTATCTTCTCAAAATTATTTTTGCTTTACCCCCCCACACACACACAAATTGCACTAATATCCCTACTTTTAGGTCTGAAGTCCTCAGAGGCCCATCTATACAGAATAGCATGTAGATAATGCAACAAGTTCCCAGAAAAATTTATTTTCACTCGAACAGACTGTTTCACGCAGAACTCAACAACCAGCAGCCTGTCTTACTTCTTCCTTCTCTTCACAGGAACCTCTCAAGGTCCACAGCTTGAATGCTGCCCGTAAAGGAGTCATTGAGGAAAGAAAGAAAAATGATAATCAGACCCATTATTCTAAAGGCAGCTAAAATAAACAATTTGACCTATCATTCATTCATTCATTTATCCATTCTTTCTCTCTCTCTTTGTGTCTCCCTATCTCTGCCTGCCTCTCTCTCTCTTTCCTGCTTTCTTTCATCTAAGTGAGCAGTTTGCTAGGCTTCTATGATCAGACACCCATGTGAAGGGGTTAAATGTATTTTCTATTTGATGAAGTTGTGTAGAAAGTGAACTGAACTGAATTATATTCATTGTTATTTTTCATATTTCCAAAAATGTTCTTAAATACACTTACATATTATAACCTTCCACTCTATGGATTCAGTATAGAAGAAAAAAATTGTACAGGTACAGAAACTCACAAAAGCCAGGCACTCACTTGCTTTGTACAGAAAGCAGCACACTGACATTTTAATGATTCTGGGATACTGCCATAGTGTGAAATTCTGGTATTCAGAACATTTCCAAGGAGAGTGCAGCTAAGCAAGTACCCAGTGGTATTTGAAGACTGTATGTACAATATAGGTATCACACAGGATCATGCACCTCAGCTCAACTTTCTAGTTTAAAAAACAGAAGAGGCTTTCAGACTTAATGGAGTGCGCATTTTGGGGGCCTTTTATGGAGACCTCTTTGGGCCTGATCAATTAGTAAGTGGGGTGAGAGCTGTGCACTTCAGTGGCTCTGGTGTCTCGATTGTAAACCACAATCTGGTGCGAAATCTCAGCAGGTCACATTGCTGTTTTTGCTGTACCCCAGTGACACAACTGATTAAATCTGTGTAAACAGAATCATTATGGAAATATTTTTGTTATAGGCATGAGGAATTAACACATTTTTATTTTGGACGGAGATTAAAATTATTTGTGGGAGCTTGGTATGTTTTCATCAATTGTCAGTCATCGCAGTAGAGCGTGGAGCAAAGTGACTGTTTTAATTCTCACAAAGGGGGGAAAGGCTCTCAGACATAGAGGGCTTCTAAAAGTGAGAATTATGATAATTATGTCACTCATAATAAAGATAGCTGCATTACAGCAAGTATTATGCCGCTTAATAGTTAAACAAGTGAACAGAAGAGTAGAAATTAGTCCACACCAACTATTTCCAGTGGGGTACATTTCAATGAATAGACACATTTCAGAAGATGCTAAAATGTGCCTGCGTGGATGTACTCACACATGCACACACACTTTTTTATAATTCATATTTTCTAAGTTAGCTTTAGCAGAACTTTAAATGACTCAATTGCCTCTGGACAAGAGCAAGAGACAGGGGTCCTAGGGACCAGACACTAAGTTTAAATGAACTTAAATCAAATGTGGCCACTAAGGTATGAAACTTAAGTTACAGATAATCTCCTTGCTAGCAGCTAAAGCTCAGATAAAGGGAAAGTTACTTTCCTTCCAACTGGCACACAAAAATAATTATTGAAATATCAAGGCAGTAGATGCAAGTTAACAAATCAGCAAAATTGCCATATGTCAACATCCAGATTTAAATAAAGAATTGTCTATATACATTTCAAATGATGGTCTTTGTATTATATAAGCTGGAGAAATCCCCCCCATACACATGCAAACACATGCATGCACATATGTGCACCCATGCATGCATGTACACAAACATACATACACATGCAAGTACTCACACATGCACACATGTATACATGCACACACACACATACACAAATTGCCTTTGAAGAGAAGGGGAAGTATTTACTCTATGCATTAATGCCAGGTGGATATTCCAAATGCTTTCACCAAGGAAGGAGCTGAACTTTGTGAAGCCTTGTCTCCAGACTGCTAGTCCCAGGAGAAGGTTCAGTACTTGGATGGCAGGATACTTCTTTTGAGGAGCCCATTTTCTGATAAGTGATTCTTCTTGGGCTTTCCAAAAAACCTCTGGTGGCAGGCCAGTCTAGAGAAAACGTATCTGTAAAGCAGAGCTAAAAGGTAGAAAAAAATCAGGGAAATAACAACTTTAAAATTAAGCTGAAATGAAGGGTATTTGGGTGGTTTTGTTCTTAGCATAAAGAAATTCAGAGTGATCAGATTTGCTTGTCAACTCTGCCTGCTCAGACTAGTGCTACTCTGTATGTGATGTTACTTAAACACTTTTAATAAAACTTAATTCATTAACATCTTTCAGAGGATTAGAATGTGTGAAAAATAACTTTTGAGAATCAAGGTAATTTTGCTAGCTTATCAATTAAAAAAAATCAGAGACATTTTTGTGTTAAACATGTCCTACTAAATATTTCCACAGTAGTTAGAACATAATGCACTGAAAGACATAAAAACACACACATGCATGTCTGTACACACACACATACAGAAATACATACTCATATACCAATCACATATATACACAAGCACACACATGCAAACACAGAAAGACAGCATGACATAGAGAAAAACAGAAAGCAGAGAGTCAGACAGAACTCTACACAAAGACACTATGTATCTGTCTTTTTCTTTGACTTTGGTAAACCTTTAGGAATAGAACAAGAAAATCATTCATGTTATCGTATATAGTATTTAATTTCTATTATTTACATTTCAGAAAAGGCAGCAAAGTATAAAATAGGTACACATGGCTCCAATATGCACAGTAAACACTAACCACTCTCCTGATTTTCTATCCATAATATCTGGTCAGATTCTATAAGATAAGTAGGTTGATATATGATTGTCAAAGACTATTAGATAGAAGTGTGCAGAACTCTTTAGTAATCAACGTTCTTTTATGGATGGATGAGCTTCTGTTAAACATTCTTGTATCATTTATGCTTCCTTGGCTGACAAAGGACCCTGTAAACAAGAGGGAAAGTTTATTAAGAAATTTGAATGTGAAATCTAAAAAGGAAAAGTGCTTCACAACTATAAATATCAAAACTGACAAAACCTTAAGCTAATGTAGAAAGGAAGGTCACATACAAGAAGGAGAAAGAAGGCACTTCCAATGTTCTCATTCTGCTGTTGCTTTTTACATAACCCATGTGATAACATGTGCCATCTAGAACATCTAGAACCAAGAATGTCAGTAGTCACCTCTTTGGACTAAGAAATTCAAGGGCAAGTATTCATGGAAATAAACCAGTTTATGAATATTGACTTCATACAAAATCTAGAAACAGATTAGTTTTCTAAAGTTAAGGACCGGGAGAGAGGCAAAGTAAGAATAAAATGTAAGAAAGATGATCATATGTGTGTGTGTGTATATATATATATATATATATATATATATATATATATATATATATACAGAGGATCATATATATATATATATCCTAACAAAGACAACAAAGAGGATCATATATATATATACATATATGTATATATATATATATAATTTATAGTACATTTGTTACTATTGGTTACAATGCAGTGAAGAGATTACAGGTTCTTTGTGTTATTTATTATAATTTCCTACAAGTATAAAATATTTTATAAGTATAAGCTTTAATAAAATGTAAGAGAGTTCTTGTAGAAAACTCTCAAAATATGAATATATACAGATCTACATGCATATGTATGGGTGATGCATAGATTCTCTTAGGGCTATACATTTGGTTCCAGCTATATTTGTACATGTATCAATTTTACACTATATATAGTTTGATTTGGTATTCCATTGAATTTGAAAAGTTGTTTATGTATCAGTTTTCAAGACAGACATATGAATAATCCCTGAAACAAGGATGTTGCCTGTGTGAGTCACCTCTGTTGCTGATAAATTGTGAATCTTTTAATAGTTATGTCACCATTCACCTTCTAAAATGATAACAATGAGCATCCCATAGTACCATTGTAGTGACTAGACACGTTTAGACCCAGAGCATTCTTAGATTAGAGCCTGACAGTGTGAAACAGTGTGATGATAGTGGTGTATCCTATGTATTTCTTAGAACTTCCCATCAATCCTGGAGGAAGCATTAGAAACTGTACCTTAAAGAGTTAACTGTGAAACAAAAAGCAACAAGAGAGAATTTGTCCAGTTCAACTTGAATAAATTTCATAATTATAAATAATAACATTGATTTTAATATAGTAAAATTTGGTGTTAACTTTACCAACCTGGATGCATTAGTCAACATAGAGGATGTTGAAATTACCATTGTCCTTGAAGATTCTTTTCTTTTTTTATTTTGGGTAGCTTAATTTATTTTGCCTTGATTAATTGTCTGAAAATGAGAATTCTATTCACAGGAAGAGACAAATATCAGGAAGATGTCTGTGATTGGAAAACATAGGGAAAATGAATAGAAGATACAAGTTTAACATTCAATCCGTATGTTCATTAATGTACAAACATATTACTCTTCCAATGAGCAAGTATACAAAAACTTTTGAGTAGTTTGAGGAATTAAAGATGAATTCCATCCTGCAATTAGAACAAGGCTTATTTTAAGAAATATGTAGTTTCATATGGTTGGAGGACTATTTCTTTTAGATTTGGAGTAGAATCTTGGGGAGTATGAAACAAGGCAAAAGAGTGATTGAATATATAAAATGATGCTGAGATACAGTTTTTATCATTAACTTCTAAAACAAATAAACGCAGGAAGCAAAATGAATAATGTCTATTAAAACAGACATGTTCCCTCATGATGATAGGAAACTCCCTCTTTTCTTTTTTTGGACAGTTCATCATTTTTTCTTTTTTTTTTCTTTTTCTATGGAAATAAAAGTTTTCTTTATTTTTTTAAGGAAAACCAATATTTGTAAGCAAAGAAATATTGAACATTTACTAATTTAATACTACATTATCATTATTATTATTATTATTTAAAATCTTAAGAAATTATTATATGTAGCCTTTTTTTAACCAGTATTTAAAATCTATTTGGAATATTAAACATGATAGAAGTAGAAAAAAATCTCATTTGAAGTCAATCCTCTATGAAAGGAAATTGTGACAAGTTCCTGATTAGAGAGAAAACATTCCAACTCCAATGGAGAGTACTCAGCAAAACTATGGCTTCATAGAACGAATTGTATCATGTTCATTTTGTTTCTATTTTGTGGAATAGTTTGAGGAGTATTGATATTAGGTCTTCTTTGAAGGTCTGATAGAATTCTGCACTAAATCCATTTGGTATTGGGGTTTTTTTGGTTGGAAGATTTTTAATATCTCTATTTCTTTAGGGATTATGGGACAGTTTAGATGGTTTAATCTGACCCTGATTTAACTTGGGTACCTTGTATCTGCTTAGAAAATTGTTCATTTCATCCAAATTTTCCAGTTTTGTTGAATATAATAAGCTTTTGTAGTAGGATCTGATGATATTTTTGAATTTCCTCAACTTCTGTTATTATATCTCCCTTTTCATTTCTGATTTTAATTTGTATACTATCTCTGTGCTGTCTAGTTAGTCTGGCTAAGGTTTCATCTATCTTGTTGATTTTCTCAAAGAACTACCTCCTGATTTTGTTGATTCTTTGTACAGTTCTTTTTGTTTCTACTTGGTTGATTTCAACCCTGAGTTTGATTATTTCCCACTGTCTACTCCTCTTGGCTATATTAGCTTCTTTCTATTTCGGAGCTGTCAGCTTTACTATTAAGCTTCTAGTGTATGCTCTCTCCAATTTCTCTTTGGAGGCACTCAGAGCTATGAGTTTTCCTCTTAGCACTGCTTTCATTGTGTCCCATAATTTTGGGTATGTTGTGCCTTCATTTTCATTAAATTCTAAAAACTCTTTAATTTCTTTCTTCATTTCTTCCTTGACAAAATTATTATTGAGTAGGGTATTGTTCAGCTTCCATGTGTATGTGGGGTTTCTGTTGTTCTTGTTGCTATTGAAGACCAGCCTTAGTTTGTGGTGATATTATAGGATGCATGGGATTGTTTTAATCTTCTTGTATGTGTTGAGGCCTGTTTTGTGACCAAATATATGGTCAGTTTTGGAGAATGTACCACAGGGTGCTGAGAAGAAGTTATATTCTTTTGTTTTAGTATGAAATGTCTTATAGATATCTATTAACTCCATTTGTTCCAAAACTTCTGTTAGTCTTACTGTGTCTCTGTTTAGTTTGTTTCCATGACTTGTCCATTGATGAGAGTGGGGTGTTGAAGTCACCCACTATTATTATGTGAGGTACAATGTGTGCTTTCAGCTTTAGTAAAGTTTCTTTTATGAATGTGTATGCCCTTGCATTTGGAGCATAGATGTTCAGAATTGAGAGTTCTTCTTGATAGATTTTTTTCCTTCAATAAGTATGAAATGTCCTTCCTTATCCTTTTTGATAATTTTTTGTTGAAAGTTGATTTTATTCAAAATTAGAATGGCTACTCCTGCTTGTTTCTTGGAACCATTTGCTTGGAAAATTGTTTTCTAGCCCTTTATTCTGAGGTAGTCTTTGTCTTTGACACTGAGGTGCATTTCCTGTATGCAGCAAAATGCTGGGTTCTGTTTATATATCCAGTCTGTTAGTCTATGTCTTTTTATTGGGGAATTGAGTCCATTGCTGTTAAGAGATATTAAGGAATAGTGATTGTTGCTTCCTATTATTTTTGATGTTATTTTTATGTTTGTGTGGTTATCTTCTTTTGGGTTTGTTGAAAGATTGCTTTCTTCGTCTTTCTAGGGTGTAGTTTCCCTCTTTGTATTGGCATTTTCCATCTATTATCCTTTGTAGGACTGGATTTGTGGAAAGATATTGTGTAAATATGTTTTGTCATGAAGTATATTGGTTTCCCCATCTATGTTAATTGAAAGTTTTGCTGGGTACAGTAGCCTGGGTTGGCATTTGTATTCTCTTATGGTCTGTGTAACATCTGACCAGGATCTTCTAATTTTCATAGTCTCTGGTGAGAAGTCTGGTGTAATTCAGATAGGTCTGCCTGTTTATGTTCCTTGACTTTTTCCCTTACTGTTTTTAATATTCTTTCTTTGTTTACTGCATTTGGTGTTTTGATTATTATGTGACGGGAGGACTTTCTGGTCTGGTCCAGTCTATTTGGAGTTCTGTAGGCTTTTTGTATGTTTATGGGCATCTCTTTCTTTGGGTTAGGGAAGTTTTCTTCTATAATTTTGTTGAAAACATTTACTGACCCTTCAAAATGGGAATCTTCACTCTCTTCTATACTTACTATCTTTTTTTTTATTTTTTTAATTTACATTCCAAATCACTTCCCCTTTCCCGTTTCCTCCCTCCCTGAAAGTCCCATAAGCCCCCTTCCCTCCCTCTTTTCTCCATTCAACCCCATCTCGTTACTCTGTCCTGGCGTTCCCCTACATCCAGTCTTTCCAGGACCAGGGGTCTCTCCTTCCATCTTTTTAGAAATCTATTGATATGCGGATTGTGTCTAGGGTATTCCGAGATTCTGGGTCAATATCCCCTTATTAGTGACTGCATACCATGTGTGTTCTTTTGTGATTGGGTTACCTCACTAAGGATGATATTTTCAAGTTCTGACCATTTGCCTAGGAATTTCGTGAATTCATTGTTTTTAATTGCACAGTAGTATTCCATTGTGTAGATATACCACATCTTCTGAATCCATTCCTCCGTTGAGGGACATCTGGGTTCTTTCCAGCTTCTGGCTATTATAAATAAGGCTTCTATGAATATAGTGGAGCATGTGTCCTTATTGCATGCAGGTAAAGTCTCTGGGTATATGCCCAGGAGTGGTATAGCCGGATCCTCCGGGAGTGTCATGCCCAGTTTTCTGAGGAACCGCCAGACTGCTTTCCAGAGTGGTTGTACCAGCCTGCAATTCCACCAGCAGTGGAGGAGTGTTCCTCTTTCTCCACATCCTCGCCAACAACTGCTGTCTCCTGTGTTTTTGATCTTAGCCATCCTGACTGGTGTGAGATGGAATCTCAGGGTTGTTTTGATTTGCATTTCCCTAATGACTAAGGATGATGAACATCTCTTTAGGTGCTTCTCAGCCATTAGATATTCTTCAGGTGAGAACTCTTTGTGTAGCTCTGTACCCCATTTTTAATAGGGTTACTTGCCTCTCTGGAGTTTAACTTCTTGAGTTCTTTGTATATCTTGGATATTAGCCCTCTGTCGGATGTAAGGTTGGTAAAGATCATTTCCCAGTTAGTTGGTTGCCGTTTTGTCTTTTTGACAGTGTCTTTTGCCTTGCAAAAACTTTGTAATTTAATGAGGTCCCATTTGTCTATTCTTGATCTTAGAGCATAAGCTATTGGAGTTCTGTTCAGGAAATTCTCCCCTGTGCCCATATGTTCAAGGTTCTTCCCTAGTTTCCCTTCTATTAGTTTCAGTGTGTCTGGTTTTATGTGGAGATCTTTGATCCATTTAGAATTGAGCTTAGTGCAAGGAGATAAGGATGGGTCAATTTGCATTCTTCTGCATGTTGACCTCCAGCTGAGCCAGCACCATTTGTTGAAAAGGCTATCTTTTTTCCACTGGATGGTTTTAGCTCCTTTGTCAAAGATCAAGTGACCATAGGAGTGTGGATTCATTTCTGGGTTATACTTACTATCTTTAGGTTTTGTTTTCTTATTGTTTTCTGGATTTCCTGGATGTTCTAGATTAGGAGCTTTTGGTGTTTAGCATTTTCTTTAACTGTTGTGTCAATATTTTCTATGGTATCTTCTGCACCCGAGATCTCTCTTCTATTTCTTGTATTCTGTTGGCAGTGCTTGCATCTATGACTCCTCATCTCTTTCCTAGGTTTTCTATCTCCAGGGTTGTCTCCCTTTGTGATTTCTTTATTGTTTCTATTTCCATTTTTAGCTCCTGCATGGTTTTATTCAGTTCCTTCATCTGTTTGGTTGTGTTTTCCTGTAATTCTTTATGGGATTTTTGTGTTTCTTCTTTAAAGGAATCTAGCTGTTTACCTGTGCTCTCCTGTATTTCTTTAAGAGAGTCATTTATGTCCTTAAAGTCCCCTATCATCATCATAATATGTGATTTTAAATCAGGGTCTTGCTTTTCTGGTGTGTTGCGGTATCTATGTCTCTCTGTGGTTGAAGTACTGTGTTCTGATGATGCCAAGTAGCCTTGGTTTCTTTTCCTTATGTTCTTGCCCTTGCCTCTTGCCATCTGGTTATTTCTGGTCTTAACTGGTATTGCTGTCTCTGACTGTGGCTTGTCCCTCCTGCAAGCCTGTGTATCAGGATTCCTGGTACACCAGTTCTCTCTGGGAGGATTTTAGGAATGGAGAGATGTGGCACAGGGTCAGCTCTGGGGTGCAGATGGAATCCAGAAGGATCCTGTCCCTGGATGTTCCTTGGTTCTTGTGTTCCAATGGCTCTGGGCAGGTCACTCGGGCCAGGATTTTGAGCAGAAGTGGTGGTCTTACCTGTACTCACAGGTGTATCAGCACTCCTGGGAGACCAGCTCTCTCCCAGTGGTATTTTGGTATGGAGCACTGTGGCATAAGATCAGCTCCAGTCACAGATGGAAACTGGAAGGATCATGTCTCAGGCTCTCCTTGGTTCCTGTGTCCTGAAGGAGTTCTGGGCAGGTCTCTCTGAGCAGAAGTGGTGGTCTTACCTGTACTCATAGGTATGTCTGCACTCCTGGGAGACCAGCTCCCTCCAGATGGTATTTGGATATGGAGCACTGTGGCACAAAGATCAGCTTCAGGTGCTGTGGCACAGGATCAGCTCTGGGCACAGAGGGAAACAGGAAGAATCCTGTCCCAGGCTGTTCCTTGGCTCCTGTGTCCTGAGGGCTCCGGATAGGTCCTTCTAAGCAGAAGTGGTGGTCTTGGGGAGCTTTTTTTTAAAAAAGGCTTTGAGAAAGAACCTTCTCAGACTGCTTACAAGATATAAGGAAAAGGACTTTTCACTGTGGTAAATCTAGATTTCTTAGTATTCAAAAAGAAAAAAAAGATAAGTTAAGAATAAGAGAAAGAAAAATTAAGAATACTGCAGTTTAAACTCAGGATTATAAAATAAAAATTCCAGCCCACTGAAGACAGTTTATGCATCTAGGACAAAATGAAAGAAAGGAAGCCCAGTTATCCACTTACCTTTTGTCACGATAGTTGACAAAATTGGAACAATCTATTTGTGAATTAAAATACTTACACTATAACAAAAATATGCATGTGTTTTCTAAGATGAAAAAATTATAAGAAACTAATAATATATATATATGTGTGTGTGTGTGTGTGTGTGTGTATGTGTTAATTCAACATGAAAGTAGCTCACATTTTAATGTGAAGCTGGTAAAAAGGACAGGAAAACATAAAGACAGCATTTGCATATGGCCAGTAGAATCACTGAAATTTTAATCACTTTAAATACTGGAATGGAGAAATCGAATTATTTGGTTTTTCAAGAGAATGAATGTAAAGCTGTGAAAATAGACAAGTTATGATTATGAAGTCCACACAGAGGGCTAATGAGAGGGCAGGGGACAAAATAAAATGTAAAATTATTAAAACATATAAAATCCCATGGCCAGCCAGTAAGAAAATAAATGCTTTTAGAAAACTGCACGGGAATAGATACTATTGATAATTATCTCAGTGATCAGTATGTAGCAAGTATAAGGTTTATTGAAAACAGTCCAAGATTTACCCAAACAAGTCATTTCATTTCCTAAAGATATTCTTTTAAAAATACATTTAAATCAAAACATAACTTTTACTTAGATATAAAGTTTTGATAATATAAATATATAAAACCCTTCCTGAATTTAACAAAAATTGATTTGTTCCCATATCAAAACTTAGAGCATATTTTAAAAATATTGACTACATCCCTGACATTTGTGGAATGTATCAAGATAAGACACTTCTGTTTTAAAATGATAGTTCTGATGTAAGCAACAAAGCCCATTGGTTCTGCAGTCAGTGAGACTTGTGTGCACAGCTTTTCCCCAAAACTCAGGTTTTTCATAGATTCATTTGCAAGGTTGTTTTATTGGTCTCTGCCTCCACCAGTAAGTGGTAAACCACACAACAGCCACACCTTTGTCTTGTTTGTTTGCTGGATCTACTCATAATACAAAGTCTTCCAAATAATAAATCTCCAATAAATATTTGTGTAACATATAGCTGAATAGTACTTCTATAAGTATTATACCATAATGATAAAGTCCTCAAGATAGATGGCAAATGTTCAATAAAAATGTAATATATAGAAATTTACATAGATGTGTGCCACTTGAGAAAAATTTAAAAGATTTCTAAGAAAATGACATCATTGTAGGTTAAAGGGGCCATTTCAGTAGTGTAGGGTAACATGACTGAAATCAGGAGACTAAATGAAATGGAATTGACATTACTGCCAAATGAGTTCTAGAAGACTTGATTTTTAAAATGTAAAAATAGATCAAAAACTTTTAAATGCTAAGAGGAACAGGGATAAGGCTCTCTAGACCTGCATTAGCTTTATGGGCATTACTGACCAGCACTGGCTTCTACACCCAAGATTCAAGTTGATACTCAGGGCAACCCTTCCACCATGCTATTGCTGCTTCAAGAGAACACCTGAGGAGAACCTTGTGGGCTTTCCTGTGTGCAGCAATATGTACCTCTTGGAGGAAAGGGAGTGGGTGTTTCCCTTCTGAGTGCTCACACATCACTAATTATAGTAATTCTCCTAAGCTTACATTTCTCCCATTCCTTAGACTGGGTACTGATAGGCCTTTATGTCCACTACCATTTTAAAATTAACAATAAGTTTCCTTTAAAATGACCAGAAGGTAAGTGACCAGTATGAGGTTGGTTTAATTTCTGAAGGTATGCAGCAGAATGCTATGCAACTACCAAAATATATTCATATTCTATATGAAATACCATTTACAATATATATTCTGTGTGACTGGGTATTTGTTTTAAATAAAAGTTCCTGTTATAACTATGAGCAGGTATATAATACAATAATAATAAAGACAGTTTTTAGTCAATAGGATATTAAATTATTTCAATTGGTTTTAATTGTTTTCATTTTAATTTTTCTTCAGATGGTTAACTATCACTACTAATACTTCTGGATGATCTATTTCATATCAGTTCTTTACAAAATGTTTCAGCTATGTGAGTATACAGAAAAAAAAACCTCTGCAAAAATGGTTAAGAACTTTATGCATTTTAATTATTTTGGATTATACTTGAACACAAAATTTAATTAGAAGACCTTGAGCAGTCACAATGAAGCAAGGTAGTTATTGGTTTAAAATATAAAAACACAAATATTTCCTCAGGACTAACTGAGCAGCTTGCGTGGCATTCTATGTCCAACTAACAATATAAGGGAAATATCCTTAGGAGAGGTGTCACTGACAGTACAAATCCATTCTCATATAGATGTATGTATAATATATGTGACACATATTGATGCTGAATTAAAATGAAGTTTAGTCAAAATATTTCAGTAGAAGTTTAGCTTTTGGGAGTATTTTATTTCTCAAGTATAAATCCCAATTAAAAATTGACACAGGTTGAATATTGGCAATTTAATTTCCAACTTTCTGAACTACACTGGAGTGCTAGAATTCCATGTCCCTAGCTGAGGTGAGACTCAGAAACAAAATGCAGACTTATCAGGTTCCACGGTTGATACTCTAAGCATTAAAAAATGTATCATTTCCCCAAAGATAGCCAAGGACATCTCTACACAAGAGCCTCATTTTTGATAGCAAAGCGTTTCAATATGAAGAGGGACCTACGAGGATTAAGTAGCAGGGCACTTCAGGGGATGCTCATGGTGGCAAGCAGAAGCTCTTAGTAATGGCCGACATTTGTTTGTTGCACAAACACGTCAGAAACCCTGCTAAGTGCTCAGTGAGTATTGTCTCACTTAGTTGTCACATGTACCCGAGAAGATGGGATATTTTTCTCTTTATTTCACAAATTGGAATGTAAGAAAGGACTTGAATCACAGTTAGCAAGGGTTGGCGCCAGGAGGAGCCCCAGGTTGTCTGTCGACAGAACATGGGGCCTGCTGACGATTCTGCTACCACACCTCCCATAACCAGTTATCTCCAATCTCCTGCCACCACCTTAGTTCAAGTCCTCGTCACCTCTTGCCAGGGTGCATTGCCAGCCAGAGACACCCTTCGTAGGTGTACTGCCAAAATTTGAAATGCAAATCAGTTTCACAAACATTATTTTTAGAGAAAAGATAGCATTTTTTTTATTATTATTTTTGGGTCCAGAGAATGTTCTTTCAAATGTATGAGTTTCACATTTGTAAAATGTCATGTTTTTTATGTTTTTGTTTAACTGTAAGGGAAAGGGCAGAGGGAAGGAAATTATCATCTCTTGAGCCTCTAATATGTGCTAGGAAAGACTGCTTTCCTGTGTCTTCAGTTCTGTGTTAAGGGGGATGGAGACTGATACCTACGGACTATCTCTTCTGGGCTTTCGACTATGTGTGGTACTTTCCATATGGTAACTCGTTTAGGACAAAATATGGAGTATTGACTAGCCATCCTTTGAAGTTTAGCCTACGAAGTCAGTGAAACTTAGAGTTGTTGTTTGTTGCCAATGTTCTAACACTTAAGGAGTAAAATGCTAGAAACCACCAGGTCTAGACTACTTTCCTTTAAAGTACAAATTGCTTGTGGTGTTGGATATTAAGTGTGGTAATCTGAGCAATGAATGAAGCGGTATGGAAATCCATGTCACCTTGGAGATAAAACACTTGATGCTTTTGCCCCTGAAATAATGTTGTCATTTGTTTTAAATTGTCCTGTGGGGTTTGATTTGCTTCTTTGTGGGCACCCCCTTCTCTTCACATCCTCCGGAGCACTTCTGCGTGGGTCAGCACCACACTGTGGAACCTGACAAGGATCTGAGGTTTGTTTTGAGACACTCTTAAGTAATCTCCGGGTTTCAGAATTTGGAGAACAATTCAGAGAATAATTCTATCTTCCAACCACACCTTATATTACAACATTGACTTTGGTGACCATAAATAGCTGCTTGTCTGTTCTTACCATGACCTCTTCCTTTGAAATTGCCAGTTGGGGCGACCAAAATTAAAGATAGGTGCAGAGTAAATAATAACCACAGATGGCTGACATGGGCATTTCAGAGACTGCCAGTCATTAATTTGGGTGCAGTGGATCTAGGGTGCAATTTGGTGTATTTCTGTGAAGTGGCTATTTACCTCGGGTTCCCTCTGCAAGCTTCGGTTTTAGCCTCTTTGCTCCTTTCTGGATAATGGACATGTAATGGAGAAATAGTGAGTTAAGACCAAAGTTTTTCACTTGGTGACTGTTATCTCTACCCATCTTTAGGAATATTATATTGGGATATATTCTAGCAGAATGTCTCTGGCTATGAAAAGGTCTTCCTTTTCTTGAATTGCAGGATGACATCTTATTGCTCCACACTTTAATAGGCTTTTGAAAGTGCTCTCTCTCTCTCTCTCTCTCTCTCTCTCTCTCTCTCACACACACACACACACACACACACACACACACACACACACACACACGTGGGAGTGTGTGCATGCAATTCAAGAAGATATTTTTTTTCTTTTGATACTGTGACATGTTTTTTCCCCACTGCAAAGGATGCTCATGGCCCCACATAAAGCTTTTGCCAGGCAATACAGAATGGGGGCCAGGAGTTGAGGAACTAGTTGGAAGTTAGAGGCCATGGGTAAAGGATGTCAACCTAATTATTGATCAATTTACTGTGTCTATTTAGTAAGGCAGTCAGTCTCCAGATACTTTTGTAGTCTTTAAAGATGACAAATGTTCACAGTTTGAATATCCCTAAATATATAACAGATGAACAAGCATGCTTTGGTGTGTAAATGCTGCATAGATTCAGAACCATCAAAAAGCCCCTCAAAAATGGTTTTCCATCTGCTGCTTCTAACTCCATATCGCACATCCTGGCAGCGCTCTTCACAGTGGTGTGAAAGATAGGTTCAAAGCCAACCTGGCAAAATCTATTTATCTTTTTTTTCTTCCCCAAATGTGTTTCTTTGTGCAGCTAAACTAGCAAACATATATAGGAACAAGGTGCCAGGGTAAGAGGAGGCACTTGTCAGGCCCAAATCATTCAGTAGAAAACCTGCTTCATGCTCTGCCCGGAAATACTGTTATCAAACTACATCATTTTACAGAGTGTGAGCTGGAGAAGCAGTGGGCTTGAGTTCTCAGCAAGGCTCAGTTGTGAGCACAATGATGCCAGTGACCATAGGGACAGTGTAGCATGCCCAAAATCTTTACTGTGCTCCCTTCAGAAAGTGTGCAACAGTTTTTCCCAGAACAGAGTTACTGAACTTTTGTTGAAGTCATTGTATGCAACTCAGAAAATAGATTTGTGAGAGAAATGCTCTCTCTCTCTCTCTCTCTCTCTCTCTCTCTCTCTCTCTCTCTCTCTGTGTGTGTGTGTGTGTGTGTGTGTGTGTGTGTGTGTGTGTGTGCATGCACTTGCACATGTTGTAGGGGAACAGAGGTCAACTTCAGGTTTCTTCCTCAATCACCCTTTAGCTTCTTTTTTGAGACATGTCTCTCATTGAACCTAAAGTTTGATGATTCCACTGTGACTTATAAGCACCCGAGCTCTTTCTGTCTGCACTTCCCTCCCTAAAGCTAGAATTCCAGGTGCATGCCACCACACCCAGCTTTTATGTGGGTGTGGGAGATTTAACTCTAGACCATAAACTGGTACAGGAAGCACTTTACTGACTGAATTATCTCCTCTGTCCAGGAAATGCTTTTTTTTTTCAAGGTGGATCTGGAGCAGTGTTTCTCAAGCACCGAGTGGCTCAGAACTGTACATTCTTAAGGGGATGTAACAGTCCATAGTGGGGGTGCTTCTCACTGTCCTACTAAGTCATTTTATTTAACAAGGCACAGGTCAGTTTCTCAAGATACTGAACATTCTTATTTCTTGGGGTAAAGTCTCCAGAAAGGTAATATTTACAGCTATCTTTCAGCCAACAGCCAGAGTCTACCTAACAAATCCCATAGAGGCCTGGGGCATCGTTCTTCAAAGGGAGGGGTGGCAGGGCTCTAGAGTTGTAGGTCTCCTCTGCGTCCATTTTACCCAAGGGCCGGAGAGTCAACAGATGTGTCATGATGAGGGACAGAAGAGTAGACTCACACTCCACTTTAACCACTGCAGCACACACTCAAGGGTTACTTGCAAACGTTCAAACAAAATCAATTTGGGGAAGAGTGAGCTGATGCAGGAAATGAAGGATGGCCATATCATAGCAACCATTTTCCTCCAGTCACCTACACTCTGAGCTACAATTAGTTCCTCTCAGGTACTGTGGCTGCAATGGGTTAGTAGTTAAAGTGTTTAGGGGAGATATTGGGTAGAAAAGTAGGTTTGATGATTTTTTATTAACTATTTGTCATGCTTTTTCAACTTTATAGAGAAAAACACTCAAGACTGAATAAATGTAAGGAGAGTATATATGTCCTTCCTTATACAGAGAGTACATAACCTATCAGTTTAAAAGCAAACTCATCTCTCCCACTGCATTCTTCATTTTATATATTTGCTGAAATCACACACTACAGAGATGATAGTCTAAATGTGCTTTTATAAGGTAGTCTATAGCCTTAGGTTGGAGGACACATCAAAGAAGATTAAAATTGTGTCTGGAGAGCCATGTTTTGAGACTTCCTGGATATAGCTTCCCTGACATTTCTTGGAGACTAGTATCACAGTAGACATGAGCTCTTACAAACTTCCCATGTTCTTTTCCACAATAATGGACATGCTGATATGGAAGATAGAAAATTCCTAGACAAGGAACTATAAGCAGCTAAGGAATGTGGAGAGCTAGAGAAATTGTCTTTAAAAATAATACCCCAATTGGTTATCCAATATCAAGCACTTAGCCCTTAAATCATGCAGACACAAGTAACATTATATGGACTGATAATTGTATTTATAGATTTACACACACACACACACACACACATACACACACACACACATACACACACACACAATGACAAAATTAAGAATAAGAAGTCAGAGGCCATGAGTTTGAAAGAAAGGAAAGAATTGCGTGGGAAAGATCAGAGGGAAGGAAATAAAGAGGAAAATGATGTAATTACATTTCAATTTCAAAAAACATACAAAGAAAAATAAAAACACTACAAAACCTCTGTCAAATGTTGCAAAGTACCCACCAAACAGGGACAAACACTTTTCAGTTCCCTTCACGGGTTTGTCAGGAGATTGTGTACTCAGTGTTGCTAGGTCACTAGAAGATTTGGAAAGTTTACATGGAATTTCAATCCATATTAATTTGAAGAATTTCTTGTTATTTTGTGTAGTTGTCTTCATATTTTAGATAGCTTGATAATGGAATTAACTCTATGTACAGTTTAAATTTTGCCCAGTTCAAAGGCTATTAGATGTTGAGTCTGCTTTGAAAAACACCCCATATTTTAATTGAGGGAATGGCCAACCAATGACTAGCTCAACTAGAGACCCATGCCATGAGAAATAGAGCCCACCAGTGACACTCTTAATGGTATTCTGATATGATTGCAGACAGGAGCCTAGCATGACTGTCATCTGAGAGGTTTCACTCAGCAGCTGATGGAAACAGATGCGAACCCACAGCCAAACATTAAGTGAAGGTTGGAAAATCTTCTAGAAGAAGGGGAGGAAGGATTAAAGATGCCATAGAGGTCTAGGACACCACAAGAAAAGATATAAAATCAACTAACTTGCATGAGGCTCATAGAGACTGAACTACCAATCAGAGAGCATGCATTACATGGACCTATGTAACATATGTAACAAATGTGCAGCTTGGTCTTCATGTGGGAGGCCTAACAGCAGGAGCCGTGGCTCTCTCTGACTCTGTTGCCTGCCTTTGAATTCCTTTCTCCTAACTGAGCTGCTTTGTCTAGCCTCAATAGAAAAAGATACACCTAGTCCTACTCTAACTTGTTATTCCAAGGTGTGATGTTATCTATAGGAGGCCTCCCCTTCTCTGAAAATGGGAGAGAGAGTTGGGGGAAGAAAAGTGGATAGGGAGGGACTGAGAGGAGAGGAGGAAGGGGAAGCTGTGATCCAGATATAAAGTAAATCAATACATTAAGAAAAACCCATAATTTTCAGAAGGTTGTAAGAAAACCAACATGAAAACACAATATTTAGTTTATCTGAGGCACGTTATTGCTATTAACTATGGAACATTTTGATGTTTAGTCTCCTGATATGCTAAGTGATGGTTGTTCCCAGAGTTCACACATAGACTCAAGTGATGCTATGTGACCTTGCCCCCCAAGGTAACCCTGATTGGTGAATAAGATGCCTATAGCATGTAGCTGGGCAGAGTTGAGATAGGCAGAGCATGATGGTCCTGGGCTTGGGGTCAGAACATGAGGAAGAGGAGAAGGAGGGAGAGAGAAGAAAGGCACCATGGGTTAGGAGTCAAGAAAGCATGGCTATGACTACTGGCTGATTGGAGTTAGGAGCAGCCTAGATGAAACATAGTAATTAATAACTCAGAGTTATGGATAGGAAATATATTTTAATAGCATAGAGGTTAGATATCTACCAAGGCTTAGTGCTAATTAAGGCTTATTATGAACCTAAATGTCATGCAAATCTTCTATCTGAGAACTGAATGATCAATGTCAGGTTAGAAGGCCCTAATTGAGATTAAATATTTCAACAACAAAAATTTCTGGTAATAATTCTAAGTTTCATATTTATATACACATATATATATATGAAATGTAAACTCTAGACTAATAATTTTTGAAACAAAAGGTAGCAAAGTCACAAAGATGAGTTTAGGGTGTTGTCTTAATACTCAGGAAGAAAAAAAAATGTACTTCTGGTTAGCTGTACTCTGTATAAAAACAGAAAAGAACATTTCTTCTATTTTAGAAAGAACACTGATTTAGGGAACTGAAGATGTATTTGAATTCCATGTCTGACTACTCAGTCTCAGCTTTGTCTTCAACTGAGACCATGATGAAACTACCTTCTGAATGAGCATAAGAAGGTTAGATGGGTGATTACAGTCATTGCCTGACAGTAGGTGTTTAATGGGTGGGAAATGTGAAGTTATTGTAGCCTGTGCCTTTAAAACAATTGTTCTCTTGAACCGAAACACATAGACTCAGTTATGTAAGAGTGACTAAGTGGTATAATCTATGTGACATCTCGATGATAGTGCACACAGGATCACCAGAGCTACTGGATTTGGCTACATGAAACAAGACCTGCATTTGTTCCAGTGGTAAGCAGAATACTTGCATGCAAAGCCTAATGTGGTAGACAAAAAGTCCTGATGAAACCATACAGTACCTAATGCTCCTAGTTTTATGGTCTTCAGAGTAATGGTGCAATGTATCTGTGGATGAGTTCAGACTGTTGCTTGGATGTCTCTGACTATTATGCATAGTTGGATAGATTTGCCAAGAGACTTTAGGAGACCTACATCTCACAGGTTTGATCTGTGTGTAAATAACATCTTTAGAAAAACAGTGAAATGTTCCACCTCAAGAAATAACCCTTCTAGAAGTTCCTACTACTCAGAAACCAGATCATCTATTTTGATACATATTTTACAACTATTACAAGATGTACCGAAAAAAGGTTCTTTTCCGTTCTGTCTAGACACCTTTTTCTAGACAACATCCTGACATATAAGAATAAGCACGAAAATGAACATATTACATCAATCATGCCACAAAGAGGAATGATAAGTTTACAGTTTCCTATGTGGGAGGATATTGATGGTAATTATCTTCACTCCTCCCACCTCACTTAGCTTACAGACCTACTCTGCTGTGGTTGGGAGGTTCTGGTCATACTTCACCACATACTTGAAGAATGTTTTAATTGGTTGGAAGTCTTTTGTGGCTTGCAGGGAGGAGATGATAAAGAGAATTAATGTTTTCCCTAGTGAGTAAGCTGAGTGAGTACTCATGGGAAATGTATTTGCACCATGACCTTGTGGTGATCCCATGTTTGAAATAATGCAATAATGTTCAATAATATGAACAGTTCCTAAGAACGTGTCAGTAACTACAAAAGGAATTCATGCATCAAGGCAGATTAGAGTTTTGTTTGATGCAGAATATAATTTTAAATTAACCAACTGCAAGAAGATTTGGAAATTTCCTCCACCAAGAAGTCCTTCTTTGGCTGGAAGACATGAGATGTTACTTGCCTAGAACCATACTTTTGGTTATGCTAAGAGAACAGTCCTTGAGTATAACCTGGGGTCTTATTAAATGCTAAAAGTTGGGCCAGAAGTTCACACAAGAACTTAGCATCTGTTCTTGAAATCAGTGCTTAATGGTTTGACATTCAAACGTTAAACATTTTGAATATATTTTGTACACTGTATCAAACATAATAAATATCAGTAATACATTGAATAGTGTTCCCAAAGTTTAGTGATTAAAATATAATCACACATTTCTAATAATTTATTGTCAAATTAAATTGCAATTAGAAAAAAAGGTGACACTATTATTTAGAATATTTTGTCACTGAGGAAAATCTTGTCCCTGAAGAAAATAAAGGTAACTAGAAAATTTGACATCTGCATTTCATTTGTTTTTAGGAAAAGATACCTCTCCACATGGAGACTTTTACTAATGAATTGATAATATATATTGTAAATATTTGAGAACATTTGCTTTTTAAGCTTAACATAATTCTGAAAGACATTTTACCCCCATTTATTACACATGTATACAACATGTATAGACATATATTTACATTTGAAAGGTATAAAGTATTACACATAAATCTGAATTTATGTCATAATGATGATGAATTAGAACTTAGCACAATGCTATTGATATACTAAGCTTCCAAGAATGCTACTTACATTTCCATTTCATAAAGTAGCAAAAATTCATGTCCATATGTACTGTGTGCACATGGGTACATGTGCATGAGCAACATAGTAATAAAAGAGAAAAAGGCTAACAACTTAAGAGTAGTGGGATAAAAAAGGAGTGGGACAGGTTGGAGGAAGAGAGAGACAGGCAAAGTTATGTAATTCTGTTTTATTTGAAAACATTTAAAATTAAAAAATTGGTGAAGGAATTTAGCCAGGCCACAGCCAGTCTATAATTTAAGACATCCACTAACATTATGTGTTCAGGGTTTCCATGCACAGTTATCTGAATGCCCTCCACTCTCTTTGGAGTTGAATTATAATAATAAATTGCTTACTGCTGCTCCTGTAACATTTCGGGTTTTGGCTACATTGAAATTATTCTCAGAAAAACAAAACAAAACATATATTTAGAGTTGTAGTGTCTCTTCTATTTTGGTGAATGTTGAAGCTCTCCCAGTGCTGGGCTTCACCTAGTGAATTTTATCAGCCATTGATCTGACTATGTGCAGCCCAGATCAGCTTCTCATATTTGATTTCCCCTACCCTACAACACAGACCCATACACTTGACTGAAATTCAATGAGGGGGATTCTTGGTTAGTTGAATTTCCCACCAACTGTCTCTAATCTGATTCCACATTAGGTAAAAGAATTTTTATCTGTGTTCTCTGTTCTCTGTCATAATGCTAATGATTAATCATAAAAATGTGGTTTTGAGCATACCAGTTCAGTGTTTCACTGTTTCCATACCCAGAAACTGATACCAGAGCAGACTCCCCATATTTCCCACATGAAATAATTGCACTTTAGAAAATGGTGTTTTAGGAGGAAATTATTTTTTTACTAGGCTGCATATGGGCATCTAACTAAAATTTTCACCTTTTTCTTTTTTAAGTTTGTAAAATCTCTAGGTCATTATTGTGAGTCACCAACATCTGTTGAATGCAAAGAACAATGGCGATGAAGTGTATAAGGAATTAGCAGTGTCCATGAATTCTAGAAACATAGCCTCAGATTTAATGTTTCAATTAAAACTTAATAAGCATGCATGAGATGTATTTACAGTGTATGTTGAGTAGTGGTTAAAAAAAACTTGTTTTGCCCACTTTTGCAAACTGGTAGATAGAACATATTTGTTTACTTGTAACATGATAATTCCTGGAGGTGTGAACACCGGGGTATGGGGGAGGTGAAGAGACAAACATTGTAACAGGTATTCTGCAGAAGTGTCAAGAGATGCATAATGTTTCAACACAAACAAAAGATGGTGAATTGAAAATGATCTGTCCAGGGGTTGAAGGAAAGCTCTAAAAGTGGCAGATAATCACACTGTGTTGCTTGACTCACGAATTTGAGACAGAACGCTGAATTGGAATGCTCACAAAGACATTTTATGATTAATCATTAGTGCTATGACAGAGAACAGAGAATGCATATTGTCCAATCACGTGAAACAAAATGACCAGTGGAGTCCCGTTGATTCAACTAAAAGCACATGGTACTCGCAATGGGCAAAGTGACCATGCGTAGAAACAATACTGGTTTCTCTTATTGCAGTTGTTTGAACATCAAATGATATTTGCATAGACAATATTTTAAAAATAACAAAGCTAATACTATTGCTTCTGCTTTCAAATGCTCTCTGATGACTCAAAACTTCAAATGAATTATAATCTGTCTCTTTCATTTTGAAATGCCACAGCCAATCTCTCTATTACTAGTAAAATACTAGACTAAGAAAACTATGCCTCTCATTTCAGCCCAGTTTTTTTTTTTTAGTTTTTTAGTATCCTGAAATTAATTTCAAGAAGCCTACTAGTTTGAGGAAACTTTTTACTTTTGCTTAAACTTTATTTCATTTTCTCTTTTTGTGATGTACGTCAGGCATTTAATTTTGAAAAGAGAGCATATGCTTAGGAAAAAGGACAAAATCTTACTATTAAATAAGTGTTTCAAAGAAAATGTGATGTTGCAATATGCCAGGGAAGTATCTGGTTTAGAAAGAAAATGCCATTATTTTCTTCAACTAATTTAATCTTAAGCCAAAAATGTTTCAAAAGAGTAATACTTCAATTGATTTTTCTAAAAAAAAGCCATAAAATCAATTAAATTAATAAAGCAAATGAATATAAATATTATTATAGATAGATACATATATATTCAACAAGATTTTGTTATATTAACAAGATATAATCAATCAATAAGATTTTGCAAAATTAAAGAGTATGTTCTGGGATAATAATGAGTTTTGATACTATTGGTATAAATATTTGGTTATTTTAGAGTGATAATCTTAATCCCAAAGTTGCATTAACTTTAATATATATATATTATCATATATATATTCATATTCTCTGCCAAAATATTTCAGTGAAAAAGTAAACAGCTACATGTAGACAGAGCAGCCGGGCATGATAATGGCTCTTTCCAGTAGGTTGGACTTCCATTAAAGAGTTTTGTAATTTTGTTTAGTTGTGTTTTATTTTTCTCCTTTTGATATAACTTTTGTTCTCTGGAAATCTTTAAGAACTTTGTTATCTAATATTACAAAACAGTCTGTTGAATTTTCAAAATTTCAACGACAAAACAGAAAAGAACAAATAAAAGAGATGAACATATTTAACTAAATATTTTTAGAAAAATGTAGTATTTTATTATAACATTATTAAGTATAACTGCTGTGAAAACAGAAGAAAAAGTTTAAATTTTGTCCTAAAAACAAATCAATAAGAATTTTGTAATATTAAAGAGTATTTGCTGCTGTAATAAAGATTTTAACACTATTAGCATAAATCTTTCATTGATTTAGAATAATAATTTTAACCCCCAAATTACCTTAAACTCTTTTAAAAAATAACAGTAATAGGTTAAAACTTATATGACTTTTCATAAAACCAGACTCCATTATTAAGGTATTTCTCCTTATTTTCTATTTGATTTTATAAAGAACAACATGTTTACACTGAAAACACCATGTAACATGTGTATGTATTTTTGCACATATTATACAACATGTGTTATTGTGGATGGAATAATAGAAATGGAAAGAAATAAGTATCACAACATAGATACAGACTTGTGTGTGACACTGTTGCTTTGTCTTGTGTCTATAGCTATGATATATTTGAGTATAAAAATGTAATAATATATTTTTAAAACAATGCTTGAGACCAATGTGGTAAATAATATGAAATGTCATAGTAAATTAAGAGCATAGCATCGTCTTTATTTGCTATTAAATGGAACATACACAGTCTAAAACAGACTGAGGGGTGTATTTACCATATGGTAACAGTGACAAATATTTGAAAATATCATTTATTTTAATGATTATTAGAGTAAGGCAACTTGACAGCATCAGATAAACCCTCCTTCCATTAAGTGTCATAGAAAAATTGGTGTAGTTATTCTAAAAATTACCAATAGTCCAAGTGGAGTCTTCTAGAATTCCATGCAGTGTCTGGCATGGAAAGATGCAGTATGAAGATTTGAGCCATTGGTATCTGGGATGCCTACCAAGCATCTGTCAGAACACCAACATGCTTGGTATCACCAAGCACTTACACAGAAGAATTTCTGTCTAAAGGTCTAGCTTTTACCTTTGAATCAAAGTTATATCAATATTCTTGGTGGATGTACTTTTTAATTCCAGCAATAAAGACTATGGATTATTAGGTATTAATTACTTTCAGCATAATGATAAATGAATTTAAACTTTTGAAAATTGAAATGTATTTCTCTATTTCTGTCTTTATTTATCTATGTCTCTATCTCTCTGTCTCTGTCTCTCTGTCTCTGTCTGTCTCTGTCTCTGTCTCTCATGTGTGTGTGTGGTGTGTGTGTGTGTGTGTGTGTGTGTGTGCGCACATGTGCGCGCATGCACATCTCTGTTTCATGCTGATGTTACAGGTGTATGCAGCCATGTCAAGCTTTGTATCAGGATTCTCAGGACTTGAACTCAGGTGCTCCTGCTTTCGTATCAAATATTATTACCCACTGAGCCATTTCCCCTATCTCAAATTTTGACTTTTGAATGAAGTTTTTAATAATATGACCTTATTTAAGCCAAGACTATTGCTCTCTTTGACTTATCTCTGTGATAGTTGGGAGAGGAGACAGTGGACTCCGAGAAACTTTTTCTCTCTCCACATACCATTCTAGAAAACAACCATAACCCTGAAATTCTCCTCCTTGGAATGTTGTGCATGACACCCAGTGCAAGGAATCTAAGACGAGGCCACCTGATGTTTCTCTTTGCTATTTGAAATCTTTGGAAGTGAATACTGAAGAGTTCTTCTTTTTCTCCCATTTCTCTGTTTCAAACACAATGGATAAATAATAAATAATATTCAGAAAAAGCTTGAAATATTTAAAGAATGCTCGGCATTAGACTTTGATCCAGAAGAGAGGCAAATGATTTCTGAGGTATATTATTCCTGGAGAAGGCAGCCCAGAGGCACTGTGTCTGTCTTGGCTGTATTGTTCTTCAAGGTAGTATTACAAAATAACCAAAGGTGATAATCCATCTGACCTCTGGGAAGTTACTCTCTGGCATGAGAGAGCTGCGCTTGTACTTCTCCCATAGTACTTTTCCAGGAGTACATTGGAGAATCCTTACATTTTAAGGCTATGCGTTCTGAGTTCAGTGTGTACAGGTGGTCTTAATAGCTGGGTAGTTTTCCTCTCCTCTTGGAAAGTGCACTAACAGTTCCCAGGTGACGTCATTAATAAGTGAGAACCACAGCTTCCTTGACACTGGTTGCCTTTCTGCTCTTCTAACTAGTGCATGAGTTGGAAGCAACACAGCCCTTGGTAATGCAGTTTATATAGTCTTGGGTGAGACACGGAGCACATTGCCCCACCATGGACTCCAGATTGAAGGCAACTCCTTGCAAAATCAGGAGGGTGGGCAGCTGAAGAGCATGTGAATATTGTGCATTTGTAAATATTTGAGCACATCTGCTTAGCTCCCTCCTAAAAAACCACCGGGGAAACCCGCCTTACGTTGTGCCATGCAACGCTGTTACTCTGCTCTAATTGTGAAGTCTGTTGAGTGTTTTTCTCATGCACACAAAAATTAAACATCCCTCTCCTCATTCATGATTAATTCAGCTCCAGCGCCGCACTGTGTCACACTGCATTTTTTAAAGTAATTGTTAAATTCTACCTCATAATCAGAGCAGTTTTAATTAACTTTTTGTCAGTTAATCTTTTCTCCTCATACATTTTCCATATCTGCTGTGTATATGGTGAGTCTCTGCCCAGGGGTTTGCAGCCCCTTGATATGAATGCTTAAGCCCTGCGAATGTCAGTGGGCGTGCCACATGCGGGCGGGGAGAGAGAGCCCTCAGGCACCATTCAGCTCAGCTTGTCTGTTTGTGTCCTTGGCATTAACCAGCTCCTCTGCAGTGAGATCATTTAGGAGCTTCCAAGTTCAACTTTCTTTCCTTTCTCCTCGATGTGCTTTCTATATCTGGAAGAGACTGGATAGGCAATAGAAACAGAAAAACGGTAGTCTATAGCACACAAAGGTCACAATGGAACGTATGGTTGAAACATACTGAAAGTAAGGCACATGTGGACCCTTTAACACAAAGTGGACGTGTTAAAGGATCTTTGAGAAACTTCTGCCTGCAGTGAGCTCCTTCCTACTTCCTCAGGGGATCTTGGTAACGTTATCAAAGTCATGTATTTGAACTGTTTTTGTACATTTTCTTCCTTGACTCTGTCATTTGCTGGTGTACATCTCTCTTCATCCACATATTTTACTACCCAAATAATTTTTCTCCAGTGGACAACCAATTCCATATTAGGTGGTACATAGCCATAGGTTTTATTTTCCTTGAAAAATGTTTACATTTTAAAGACTTAATAATAAACAGACTGGACCAGACCAGAAAGTCCTCCCGGCACATAATAATCAAAACACCAAATGTACTAAACAAAGAAAGAATATTAAAAGCAGTAATGGAAAAAAGTCAAGTAACCTATAAAAGCAGGCCTATCAGAATTACACCAGACTTCTCACCTGAGACAATGAAAGCCAGAAGATCCTGGGCAGATCTCATACAGACCCTAAGAGAACACAAATGCCAGCCCAAACTACTATACCCAGCAAAACTCTCAATTACCATAGATGGAGAAAACAAGATATTCCATGATAAAACCAAATTTACACAATATCTTTCCACAAATCCAGCCCTACAAAGGATAATAGATAAAAGTGTCAAATATTTTAATAGTACTATTGTTTTTACTTCCTTGAACAATAGCAGCCATTTGGGGGATATGCTTAGGGGACATTTTCAGGATAGTGCCTCAGTTTTTCTGTGTCATAAAGCATAGCATTGAGGAAATGGGAACTGATAATTCCTCTTTTAGAATTTTAGGATAAGATGTTGAGAGGTTAAACAAACATGTCACATACTGAATTTACTATTTAGCCTATTTAATCAGAATGTGGCCATGCCCTAGAAGAGAGAACACATTCACTGTATGGATAAGTCTGAAGTGCTACCATCTTTTTTTTTTTTGGTTTTTCGAGACAGGGTTTCTCTGTGTAGCCCTGGCTGGCCTGGAACTCACTCTGTAGACCAGGCTGGCCTCGAACTCAGAAATTCACCTGCCTCTGCCTCCCAAGTGCTGGGATTAAAGGCGTGTGCCACCATCGACCGGCAAGCGCTACCATCTTGAATTTGAAGTTGACCTGTTTCTCTTCATTTGATCTTTAATAATCTATTGCCATTTGTGAACATTATACTAAATTGATTACTACTTGAGAGGCACATTAGAAAGCACTATCTCATCAAACTGTATTTTGGGTGAACTGTTTTGACCTCAGAAGTGTTAAAAATGTATGTGAACCAGAATCTGTCAAATCTTGAGTGCTGCATTTACAAGCAAATGGACAGACAAGCAGTTTAAAGCCTGGGCTGATGGCAGGGTTAGAAGAACCATTTTCCTCACCTGAAAATGGGCAATGATTTGTGTGTATCATTTTCTGATGATTAAATTATTTCAATGTATTCATCCCAGTGTAGGTTCTAATGTGCTGATGGTTTGTCGTGGCTTGTTCTATTCTATATGCCTGATAAGAACACATTTTTCTCAATGTGTAATGCAGCACAATAAACCCAAGCACTTACTATGACCTTCATCAGGGTCTAGTCTCTCCTCTCCAGGAGGAAGCACATCTCTGTGAGCTCATAGATGACTTCTGTTTTAATTACTTTCTCCCCTGACACTAGCACACTGTCCATGTGATGGGATGATTTAAAAGAACATTACTAGATTGAAAATGAATTGTGTTCTTTTATCCATCAAACACTATTTACTATGTTGTCACCTGTACACAGAGCAAAGAGCTGTTCTTGTTCTTCTAGTCTTTGAAAACTTTCAAAATTGAGTAAGGAGCCACCTATGTGGATGGATCATCCTAGAACTGTACAGACAATGCTCATTTGGTATTCTAAAATTTTAAAAACGGCAACCAAGAAGGCAGAAGTACTTGACTTTTGATTATGGAGCAATTTTACTAAGATTGATGAAAATGCAAGCTGAACACACCTAGGAAAGGGTTCTAGTACACAGAGGGGTCAGGGTGAGAGGTCTATGGCAAATGTTGCACCACTGTCCTATCAGCCAATTCCATGCTGAAATTCTAGAACCTCACTGGAATCAGGTGGCTGTTGTATAAGATGATGGATGAGGTGAAGAAGGAGATCCAGGCCCAGGTGCTCTTGGAGAACGCTACAAGAGCAGAGGAGGGAAGTGATGAGTAGAAAGACAGGGTGGATTTAAAGAATTAGGGCTAACTGAGGTTATAGCACAGCAAGAAAATGTCATTTGCTATCCATAAAAGTCATTTGTTGTGTGCATATGTGTGTAATTTAGTCCTAATTCTGCTTCTTATATGGTTGAGAAATTAAGATCTCTGTTTATGCTTTCCCAGAACTCTCTTGCTTGCTCTTTGTACTTAAGTACAAAGTGGGGTGGCTGTATTCCAACTCTCACTTGGATGCTGAGCAGGATGGGAGCAGAGATGTCACAGCAATGTGTCCAAATTTGCTTTATCTTTGAAATGTCGTGAATATGGTGCTTAAAATGATTCATCAACGCAGTACATTTTTCTAACATAGAATCTTTTTATGATACTACTGTCTTAGCTTGAGAGTTCTAATGTAAAATGTGTAAATACATAAACTTTATTAATATGCAATTTTTTGCATCATTTTACTCTATAATTATGTCTAAATGTGTCATTTAATATATATATTAAAAGATAATATATAAAAATTATTAGCTATTTATCAGTACTTGAGAATATTTGAATTTCCAGAAATTCCTTGTCTTGAGAAAACACTGATAAAGACAGGACAAATATGTCCTGTCCTAGTTTTCATAATATTGAGTTCCAAATTAATGTCACTGTGTCATAAAATGCCCAATAATTTTGGAATGTGTGTGTAACCAAAAACAAATGGCCGTTTAATCAGGCTGCTAAATTTACAAAGTATTTTGCCATGATTTCATATAATGTAAAATTAAATACACAAATAAAATAGAATTCAAAGCTATTTATTTTTACTGTTAGAACTTTTAGTGAGTCCATTTAAAAACTATTTTTCAATGTTGAACATTTATGACATGACATATTTTTAATTTTAATAGGTATAAGAATAATTTTGATTATAATTGAAAAATGGGGAAAAGAAAGGTTGTCTGTAGATGACTTTGGGTCATGGACATATTTGACTTGACCTCAAAGTCAATAAAAATATCAATTACTGAGAGGGACCCTCAAGGAGCTCTTTTTGAAATTAAAAGTCCACAATGCACAAATATACTTTGTAATTGGGTGTTTCCAAAATAATATCTGGTAGGAAGATTTTAATTAGTGAGCATAAAAATAAAATTTATTTATAGAAAACTACACTGGAATTTGAAGTTTCCATAATCCAACCCAATGTGACGCTAAGACACCCAATGTCTTATCTCATAATGCATACAGAGATGTGATTAACTTGGATTTCTCTGCTATTCTGTTGAGAAGATTATTTTTAAAGTTAAATTTGTAAAACAAACACAGCAAAACAAAAACACTCTGAAAGAATATATGTATCTGTAAAATAACTTTTACATTTAAAATTTATTTGTTTATTTATTTATTTATTTATTTATTTATTTATTTATTTATTTTTACACTACATATTTTATTTCACCCCGCAACCTGGTCCAGCCTCCGACTGTTCCACGTCTCATACCTCCTCCCCATCCCCCGTCTCCATGAGGATGCCCCACCCCCCAGATACAGAAAATGTGGTTCATTTATGCAATGGAATACTACTCAGCTATTAAGAACGAGGACATCTTGAGTTTTGAGGGAAATGGATGTAACTAGAAAATATCCTGAGGGATAAAGGACATGCATGGTATGTACTCACTAATAAGTGGATATTAACCAAAAAAGAAAAAAAAAAGTACTGAATACCCAAAATACAGTCCACATTTAAAATTGTTTAGAGTAGAGAGACTTCAATTTAGAATCCAGGCTGCACATATTAAAGTGGTTGGTTTGGGGCAAGAGCAAATGCTACTTTTAATGTCCTGTCCTTTCTAAATTCCAGAATCCAACCTTCAATCCACCATGGACACTCAATAGATTTCGAAAAGCTAGCAGACTCCCTACCCCTGAAATCTCTTTTTAGTATTGATTAAAAGTGTGTGAGCTGTTACTATCTAAAAGTGTCAGCCGAGATTAGAACAAACAGACAACAAAACTAAAGCAGCCACTGGAGGAACAGACCAGGATTTCAGCATCAACTGTAAGAAATAAAAGGTTCAGCGGCTTTCTTCTGTACTCCGCAGAAGGCACAGTTTGCAGAATTTTTATTGGCACCCTGCCATCCTTATTTTCATTTATCTGCCTCAAAGCACCATTTCAAAAAGTGCAAAAGCATGTTGTTGATAAAGTAGATTGTTTATAGCCGAACTGAAAATTTCTGAACAACATGTATTGTAATAAAGTGGGGGATGGGGGCTCAGAGGCAATGCACCTGCAGCTGTCTGAGACCTCTATCAGCACCACTGCAAAAGGAGGAGGCAAGATGTGCTAGTTTGCCCTACAAAACTTAATAAGCAAATTTTTATAAAGTGTATTAAGTGACAGGCATTACCAAAGCCATAAAGCCCTCCGAGCCTTTATTTCTTGAAACGCTTTCCCAGAACATTGCCCCCATATTGCAGCCTCCTTTATGGTGTTGGGTTTTGTAATGTACTCAGCTACACTGAGTGATTTCAATGATAGTAAATCCTGGCTTGATGCGTCCCCATGTGTACCATAGTCATTTTAATACTTCTGCAGTTAAGCACTGTGGGGCATAAATTTTAGCCCTAACTTCAGTTGCTTCTCGATGTATTTTCTTCTCACTATTTTAACAAAAGCAGAGCCAACAACTAGGAAATACAAATATGCATGAAAGAAAGGAAAGTACAAGAGACAGGGTTCATTTCTCTTAATTATACAGGAAAGCATTATATTGATAAAGCTCATGTATTCTTTAGGTGACTTATAAATCATTTGAAAATAAAACCTTTAATAAACTCCATTCCTCAGACAACACAGCCCTTACGACATTGATTTGGGATAAGTGATATAAAGAAAAGCAGGATGATGCTAGGATGAAATGTATTTGTAAGGAGATGCCATTTTAGTTAGATGTCTTGTCTTGACCATGTGGTCGTTCATGTACCACCTGCTACGCTTTATCCCAGGATCCATCACCCATACCTCGCATTTGTTTCTCCATTTTATCATGAGATGGTTTCATTATTTATCTCAATATTCCTTCCCCTTTCTATTTCCTTCCGAGGATTTTCCAATCTGCTGGGAATAGTACCTCTATTTTCTATGCCCTTTAAATTGATTTGAGAAAGTGACTTCATATATTTCCAGGGCCTTCTGGTTCAAACTTTTTAAATGAGAACATTTGTACTTTGACTACATTCACTTCGTATAATGTTTGTTTAAAAATAATATTTATCTGACTCAGTTAATTTTTAAACATTAGAAGAAATGAAGAAATCAGTATGAGTCTGTCCCATTTCATTACTTAAACCAGTTTGAGTTTATACAACAAATAAAAGTCATTTCTCTGAAACCCATGATTACTCAGACTCCTGCTCTATTTTATTTGCTTGATATGGTTCTAGAATCTATGTTGTAGTTTCTTTATGTTCTGCTTCAAGATTTTCCTGTGTATTGCTAACACTACTGACTCTCAGATGAACAATTTCTTCAAACTGTAGAACTTTATGTCTTAACATTTAAACTCTGCATGGGTAACGTGCTTAGTGTTATAAGCAGCAAAACTTTTGGTTTTTTGTTTATTTGTTTTCTCATTCTTACAAGGCATGGCCACCTTGTTTACTTCTGTCCAAGTCAATCAGAAAAAGAGTGATACTCGGGAAAACAAGCCTGAAAGTTTCTACGCAACAAAATCTGAAAGTGATAAATCTTATGTTTGCTCCAAATCATCAAATGGAAGGCCGTCACATAACCATTCTTACCTACGCAGGGGTTTGCAAATGTAACCCAGATCTTCACAGGAAGAAGAGAGGACAACCGTTCTGAGGGGCTAGTTCACTGTCACGTATACAGACGTGCTTAAGGGGATGCGTGGTCATTTTGAAGAATCAAAACAGCAAGGGTAATGGCTGAAAGATATTTTATTTTCCTGGAATTCTTCATGGGTTTTTACTTAGTTTATATTTATTTGTTGGTGTGATTAAATAGTGCAGGTGCCTCTAGAGGAAAATAAAGTAAAATATTTTGACATTAAATTGACATTTTCCGAGACGCACAAAATGAGCAGCTTACTCCACACTACTACCTTACAGGTTAATTATCGGGATAGGTAGCCAAGGTGGCTTGAGAAAGACAAGGCAGTTTTCTGTGGAATATGGGCAAGCCATTCAACAAAGCAAAGTGAGGAAGCCTGCCAAGGTATGCAAGTACCCCTGTAGCAGATGAATCGGAGATTTCTGTTTGCCGAGCTGTCAGCATAGACCCTCTCCTAAATACTAATTACCTAACAAACAAGGTATTAAGATCTTTAAAATAAGTGCTTCTTTGTAATATATGTGTATTTATAAACATGGAAAGGAAATCTCCACATGCAAAATATTTAGAGTTAGATGCTGTTGTAGGTAATTAGTGAGAAAGGCTGTATGTTTTCTCATCCACCTGCTGGTAGAAGCAGATGGTAGCTTATTTCTGCCCATGTGACCTACAGATTCTTCAGGTTTACCACAATCCTATGACTATGGTAATAGCATTGTTTCCTTCCCAGGTATGGCTAGGATCCTGGCATCTATAAGTAGCTCGCTTTCCTTCTTGGCTTCATCTCAGGCTTCTGGGAAGAAATACCACCGAAGAGGGTATGGGTCTTGTCACATCAAAGGACATTTGAAGAGATGTTTTTAGAAGTCTATTTTTTTTCTTGCAAGAACAGTTACAATTATTTTCATGCTGTTATCTCCAATCTCCTAATGGGAAGGATTCCTTTGGGATTTACATCCTGTTTGATTTTAGCAAAAATCAAACTCACAGTGCAGTTGAGAGCTCCCCTTTAGCTCTCAGCCAGTCCACCCATCTCAAGCTCTGTCTACCTGGCTAGATGCTCAAGGTTTTACTTTTACAACTATTGCATACTTTATAATTGCAATAGTTTATTAAACCTAATTACACTGTGCTCATTTAGCATGCTGTTTTAATTTGAATAGCCAAAAAAAAAATAAACCCCACAAACAGCAGAACAAAAGACAAAGAAAAAAAATCCTGAATCACTCAAACTCAGTAAGAAAATTTCCTCTTAACTATCCTTACTTGGTTATAAAAATTGGAATTTAAGATAAAATGTAATAAAAATTACAAATAATATCTTCGCATCATTTTAGGCTAGCAATTAAAATGTGTTAAACTAATATAATAAACATAATTAATAAAAATATACCATGCTTTGGCTTTAAAGCAATTTAGGTTTTCTCTTAGACAGAAATCTTTGCAGCATTTGAAGTTTCCACAACTCAAATAATTGCCCAGTTATTACTCGGAAGCACATCTTTTCTTAAAGGACTTTTACAGGTAACCTTTCTTACTATCAACTTGTCTGAAGTTTTGTCAAGGTTCTGAAGTGAATTCTTCACTACACACCTATGTGTATAGACAAAATGTATTATATTTCCTCTAAGCCAGTGGTTCTCAACCTGTGGGTCACAACACTTTTGGGGTTCTCAAATGAGATAACCTACATATCAGTTATTTACATTGGGATTTATAACAGTGCAGAGTTACAGTTATGAAGTAGCAATGAAAATAATTTATGATTGGTGGTCACTGACAGTCAGGCTGAAAACCACTGCTAAATTCTTCTTGGTGCTCAGGAATGTGGAAGTTTCTAAATAAGATGTTTTATACAGGCTCCATTGTATTGTCTATTTGGGCATGTATTCTCTTTATTTCCCGAAGCTGAAGGATGCTTACCTGAGCAGTTGGTTATATCATACAATTTTAGTGAGATGCTCTGAAGACCTAGTGATTGTTTCAATGAGGCCAGTCCCTCACTCTCTTAAAACTATGAGCACCAACATCCATCAGAACATGTCTTTAGATCCTCTGGAGATGGTAAGGCCTTATTTCCCTTTGATTGAAGACAGTTTTGTGGAGTCAGAACTAGTTTACACCCAAATCAAAGAATGGTGCTATTATTAAGTGGCAGTTAAGTGCACACTAAATTCTTTGAGAATGTGTACCCTTTACTCAATGTCTGCTGCTGGATCAGCCGTGTGGGCAATACTGGGAGCTTGCTACAAACTCTCCTCGGAGGCCTAGGCCAGACTTACAGAATTGGTTTTGCATCTTAGTAGGTTTGAGTGTTACATTTTAAGCACTGAAAAGCAACCCTAAGAAATATGTATGGTGATACCGTTAATTCAGACAAGGACTCTGAGGCTCCCAGAGGCTCAAGCGTGCAGCTTGCATTGAGCTCAGGTTTGTTGGAAGCTCACATTCACACGTTTGCACCACAGTTCGCTGCCTTCAGCACAGGGAGCCAGCTTTTAAAGACAAGTGCAAAATTGTCACCAATCTCCCACCCCCTCTATTTTCACTAGCTTTCGGGTATTCTGGCGATGCCATGCTGAAGGACAGCACACGTCTGGATGGCAGTGAAGTGGTGCATTACTGCGGGAGACCAAATTCGGTGGGAAGATCGATAGCATAGATTCCTGTGGCTTTGCACAGTTCTATTTTTGAATGCTTTGGAGGATCCTATTTATTAGAGTATGTTTGCAGAATCTGTCAGTAAACATCTTTTCTCTGTTAATATTTAACCCACCAGCTCTTTCAAGCTTCCATCTTTCTGAGGCTCTCAGACCCACATGCTTTTTAATCCACTAATAGCAACAAACTGTCTCTCTGGTGCAATAAAAGTCTTCTATTTTATGACTTCCTTGAATTACTACCATAACTTATAATTTGCCAGATTTGTTTTGCCTTCAAATCTCTTACTTCACTCTAGCCACATGAAAAATGTCACACCCTATGCCTTTTTCCTCCCCAAACTCTAATGCTTATTTTTAATATACTAATAGTTCTTTCCGAGAATTCCATCCTGCTGCCAGCCGTAATGTTCTATTCACCATTCAAAGGAACTTTCAGAAACTTTCCCTATAAATATTGGGAAACACTTAAAATAAATTTTAATTATTATTAAAATCAAGGGAAGATTTATTTGATTACATACTTGGCAAAAGTACTCAAAATGTTTATAGGAACTAAAGAATGAATAGAGGAAAACTGAGTTATCAATTTCAATGATTTCCTAATGACTCACTGAAGCCTGGAGCCATGGCTCAGGGCTTGCATGCTTTCTTCTTCTTGTTCTTTTTCTCTCTTTTTTTCTTCTTCTTCCTCCTTTATTGAGTGATGGCCATGAATATCTTGATCTTATCTGAAACAAAAGAGCATAGATTGAGGTGAAGATAGTTTCATTTTATTTTCATTATATTTATTCAAGGACTAGAAGGTTCAGACTAATTCAATTTATAGCTTCCTGTCCTAAAAAGGGAGTGACAAACTAATAAATATGACCAAGGTTTTTTCCTTTCAACAGAGATCCTAAAAATCCCTAAAAATCTGACATCAGATGTATGTTTGTGTGTGTGTGTGTGTGTGTGTGTGTGTGTGTGTGTGCGTGTGCATGTGTGAGTGTATATGTGTTTATATCTAGAGAAAAAACACTAAATAGAAAAGTGGATACTGCAGAAGATATAAGATATAATATATCCCCCCTCTCTTTATTTTAGAATGTCATTGGTGTAATTGTTGAACTTATTGGTGTCTAACAGGCTTTGATCTCTGTATCAGAAACTATCTGATCAATAGCCCCTTGTTCATTGTTGGCAACATCAGAAACTCTTCCAGATAAAGTAGACTACCTGAGTAGATGGTAAATTAGTTTCAAAATGTATTTAATTCTTGTATATTTTACCACAGATGCTAGGAAACATACTAAATTGTACACAGCCTATCCAAATACAAATGTTATCTGTAGTTTTAAGTCAGATGTTTCAGAACATGTAAAGAAATGAACAGACAGGAAGGAATGGCCAAACTAGCTCACCCACATGTAAAGCAGCTGTTAAGTTAGTGAACATAATATCAAACAGATTCAGTTACTGAGGGTATGCTTGTAGACTCATAATGGAACATATCAATCAAGATATGCAAAGGAAAGTGGTGTGTCATCTAACTCAGTTTTACTTCTGAGATAGAGGGATAACACAGGAGACATTGATTCGAGATGCCTGTTTAATAGCTATTGACATCATTTCATAGAAACCTTGTGTGGTATCTGATGTTTTGTATGCTGGGAACAATCATGAAGCTTACACAGTGTCTTTTATCCAGTACACTGTAAGGCAATGCCATTATACTGTACAAAATAGTAATGGCGATGTTAGTGTCAATGTAAGACTTTCCAACATAAAATTTTGATTGTTACTGACACAAATTCTGAATAATCCCTTATCTAAAAACCTGAAAAACTATAACTTGGAGCTGAAAAATAGTGTTTTTATTGGAGAATAGTATAACTGAAGATCATTTTCATATTTTGTTTCATTTGGAAGTTTATATAATGAACTTAATTTACCATTACAATACCTGCTCCTATGAAAAAATGCAAAATGAAATTGTCTTAGTGTTCTTTTGCCAAGAAGAGATACCATGACTACTGAAACTCTTGTAAAGAAAGCATTTATTCATTAATAACTGAGGTTGAAGATTGCAAAAAGCAAAGGAGATGGAGAGACGTCCTCGAATGGCCGAAACCAGTTAGCAGAGGTTTCAGCATGTTGCTGTGCTGTAGGGAACTGTACTAGAATGCAAAGGTCTTTCCAGTTTGTGTTCAGACTTCTGGAGCACTATCTCCATCGTAAGGGAGAGAGAAACTCATTAGGGAAAGGCATGACAACATGTCTTTAACCCAGGCACTTGGGGAGATGCATCTGAAGGAAGGCTGGGTTGTCCCATCTAGAGCTCCACAGCAAGAGCTTGTCTCAAAACAAAATATGCAGCAGTACCAGAACTGAAGCTGGATTTCAAAGCAAATCCTAGTCCTAGACAGAATCAAGCTGGTTTACCTCTCATAAGTAAAAACAAATTCTGTTTAAATGAATATCACTTCTATGCCAAAATAATATCTATAATATATTAAAAATCTATCATCAAAAAATAAAACAGTGATAGGCAAGATTAAACAGCTATAAACTAATAGAAAATGCACAGTAACAATCATCTAGTAGAAATCTAAATGCTGAAGTTACTACACAGTATTGATAAAAATAGCTACAAGTAATACCTGAAAAACAACAGACATGAAGAATTTTACTAGATAATTTATAAATTATCTAGTCAAATTATAAAAGACTCACGTGGACATTCAATTCCTAAAACAGTAACTGAAGTTATACATAGAAACTATTAGTAATCTATCAGATGAAGGTAAACAAAGAAGAATCAACCCTCTTGAACAGAAGACAATACAAAGCTTTCCAGATAAAACCCAGGGAGAAAAACATGCTTAATTCAGGAAAAAAAATGACAGAGATATCTATGTCATTAAAGAACATTACATGCCTGGAGTCCCCAGGAAGGAGCAGAAAACGATGGAAAACACTGCTCACAGAGATAACAGCTGAAGTCAAAGTTAAGAGTAAATGAGTTTAACAACTATTCTGAACCCAAACACAGTTATGAAAAATAAAAGTCATAGTGTGAGGGACGATAAAACACTGAAAACCAGAGACAAAGAGAAATTATCTTTTAAGTACACAGGCAAAGAAAAAAGAACAAAAACATAATTTCAAAAGCACAAACCAGGAAGTCCATTACCTCTTGCCTTTTCCCCAAAGAGCTACATGCTGAGCTTGACAAGTCTTCAATCTTAAATTTATGCCTGTTCTTTTTTAAAAATCATTTATTTATTTATGTATTTATTTATGTATTTATTTATTATTTACACCCCAGATTTTATCCTCCCCCGTCACCCTCAGACTGTTCCACATCCCATACCTCCTCCCCACCCCCTGTCTGCACAAGGATGTTCAGACTACTCACCATCCACCCAACCAGACCTCTAAACTCCCTGGGGCCTCCAGTCTCTTGAGGGTTAGGTGCATCATCTGTGAATGAACATAGACCTGGCAGTCCTCTAATGTATATGTGTTGGAGGCCTCATATCAGCTGGTATATGCTGCCTGTACGGTGGTACAGTGTTTGGGAGATCTCGGGGGTCCAGGTTAATTGAGACTGCTGGCCCTCCTGCAGGATTGACCTCTTTCTCAGCTTCTTCCAGCCTTTTCCTAATTCAACCACAGGGGCCAGCAGCTTCTGTCCATTGATTGAGTACAAATATCTGCATCTGACTCTTTCAGCTGCTTGTTTGGTCTTCCAGAGGACAGTCATGATAGTTCCCTTTTTATGAGTGCTCCATAGCCTTAGTAATAGTGTCAGGCCTTAGGACTTCCCCTTGAGCTGGATCCTACTTTGGGCCTGCCACTAGACCTTCTTTCCCTCACGTTCCTCTCCATTTCCATCCCTGCAGTTCTTTCAGACAGGAACAATTATGGGTCAGAGTTGTGACTGTGGAATGGCAACCTCTTCTTCACTTGATGCCCTTTCCTCCTGATGGGGGTGGTCTCTACCCCTCTCACCCTCCCCCGACCAATTTCTCTGCCAGGTCTTTCCGTCCCTCCCTCCCTCCCTCCCTCCATCCCTCCCCACTTGTGATTGCTTTCCCTTTCCCTCCCAAATGGAACTGAGACATCCTCACTTGAGCACTTCTGCTTATTGACTTTTATGAGTATCTTGGGTACTCCGTACTTTTTTTTTTGTTGCTAATATCCACTTATTAGTGAGTACATACCATGCATGTCATTTTTGGTCTGAGTTACCTCACTTATGATGATATTTTCTAGTTCCATCCATTTGCCTGCAAAACTCAGGATATCCTCGTTTTTAATAGCTGAGTAGTATTCCATTGCATAAATGGACCACATTTTTTGTATCCATTCTGTCATGGGACATCTGGGTCATTTCCAGCTTCTGACTTTCACAAACAAGGCCACTATGATCATAGTGGAACTCATGCCTCTGTGGCATGGTGGGGCATCTTTTGGGCATATTCTCCAAGAGCAGTATTGCTGGGTCTTCAGGTAGATCTATTTCCAATTTTCTGAGGAAACTCCAGATTGATTTCTAAAATGGTTGTACCAGTTTGCAATTCTAATTCTGGTTTAAGGTATAGGAAGGGAGAACTATAAACTTTACAAGAGAGAAAAAAAATCCCAGTCTTATTTTCATCTTGAATTCACTCTCTTTGCTCTCAGAAGCTGATCATGCATTGGTGACAGCTGTAATGCGGGCAATATCAGCAAAGGGAGTCTATGGACATATGGACACGTGCTCATAGGCCCTCTAGGAAGGATCATTCCTACCTCCTGGTTCCTTTCCCCAGACACAATCAAGACAGAACAGAGTAACTGTGGCTTCAGTCTTACTGAGGGACAAGAAGAAAGGTGAGCTGGGAAAAACTAGAAAGTAAAGGGGAGACATTGAGAGGAAGAAGCTCAGGGGAAAGATTCACCGACTGTTACTGTAGTCTTGTGGTCAGCCCTGAACTGTCCATCAACAGATTTAAGCCCATGTCATTTGTGAAAGGTTTTTCAGAAAAGAAATGAAGAAATCCAGCAGGCATCCATATCACCACAGAATTTCTGACTAACCACTGATAGGCACAAACCAAACTTGCATTGTCCTGGAACATGTCTGAAAACTTGATTAACATAATGAAATTGAAACAATTAGGCTGGTCAGAGTTTGCAGCTTGAAGTTGCCTCGTTGTTTGGTGTGTTAAAAACAAAGAAATTCCCCTTTTTCTCTCCTCCTCCCCTCTCCCACCCAGTTCCTCCCTCCCTCTGTTTCTTATGATTATTTTCTTCCCCTTCTAAGTGGGATTGAAACATCCTCACTTGGACCTTTTCTGCTTGTTACACTTCTTACAGTCTTCAGGTTGTATCCTAGGTATTCTGGACTTTTTGATTAATGTCCACTTATCAGAGAGTACATACCATACATGTGCTTTTGAGTCTGAGTTACCTCACTCAGAATGATATTTTCTAGTTCCATTCATTTGCCTTCAAATCTCATGAGGTCCTCATTTTTAATAGCTGATTAGCATTCCATTGTGCAAATGAACCACATTTTCTGTATCCATTCTTCTGTCATGGGACATTTGGGTTGTTTCTAGCTTCTGGCTATTACAAATAAAGCTGCTACAAACGTATAGTGCATGTGTCCTTGTGGTATGATGAGGCATTTTTTTTTGGGTACATGGCCAAGAGTAGTATAGCTGAGTCTTCAGGTAGAACAATTTCCAACTTTCTGAGGAACTTCCAGTTGATTTCCAGAGTGGTTGTGCCAGATTGCAATCTCACTAGCAATGGAGGGATGTTCTTCTTTCTCGACATTCTTGCTAGCATGTTCTATCACTTGAATTTTTGATCTTAGCCATTCTGATTGGTGTGAGGTGGAATTTCAGGTCATTTTGATTTGCATTCCCTGATGACTGGGGGGCAGGGGCAGGGGCAGAAGAGAAGCCCAGAATGCTAGGAGAATGAATGGAAATATGCAGCCTCAGGGGTGAGAGTTGGGGGAGGGGGCTCTAGAAAGTACCAAAGACTCAGGTGATGAGGGACTCTCAGAACTCAATGGAGGTGACCTTAGCCAAAATACCCATCAATGGGGAAAGGGAACTCGAAGAGTCTATCTCCAGTAGATAGATAGCACCTCAAGTGGAGGGATTGGGTTACTAACCTACGGTAAAAATTTCTGACCCAGTACTGTTCTTGTCTAAAAGAACTATAGGGACAAAAGTGGAGAGGAGACTGAAGGAAATGTGGTCCAATGACCTGTCCAACTTGGGATCCATCTCATTGTGGGGGAGGGACTCCAAGGTCTGACACTATTACTAATGTTATGATGTGCTTACAGATGGGAGTCTAGCATGGCTGTCCTCAGAGAGGCCCTACCAGCAGCTGACTGAGACAGATACAGATACTTATACTCAACAATTGGACTGAAGTCTGGAACCCTATGATTGAATTAGGGGAAAGACTGAAGAATCTGTAGGGGAGGGCGACCCCATAGGAAGACCAGCAGTCTCAACTAATCCAGATCCCAGGGAGCTCCCAGAGACTGAACTATCAACCAGGCAGGTCTGAGGCCCCCAGCACATATATAGCAGAGGACTGCCAGGACTGGCCTCAGTAGGAGAAGATGTGCCTAATCCTAATCCTGTAAAGACATGAGGCCCCAGGGAAGGAGGATGCCTCCGGGTGGGATACCCTCTCAGAAGTGAAAGAGAAGAGTGATGGGGTGATGAATTCTGGGAGTGGGTACTGGGAGGGGGCAACATTTGGGATGTAAGTAATAAAATAGTTAATTAAAAACACAACAATAACAACAGCAACAACGACAAAAACAACAACAACAAACACAAAGAAATCAGCATTCTTCGTGGATTTTTAGAAATGTCCAGGTTCCAATACCCTAACACTTAAAGTATGGTGGATAGACTTCAAAATTACTAACTTACTAACCATGCAAAGATGCAGGAGAACGTTGACCCATGTGTATGTGTGTGTGTGTGTGTGTGTGTGTGTGTGTGTGTGTGTGTGTGTTAAGGAATTACATGGAATTATCTTCTCAGAAGATCATACTCTCTCCAGGAACCAGGGCTGTCTATTAAATATCACAGTGTTTCTCACAGAGATGTGAGAAACCTCTCATCAACTTGTTAGTTAGGGGCATCCTAGAGACTCTCTTAGTCTAATGCAACTGTTAGTGACTCCCTCCCAGAACCCAAAGGAAAGACCTTTTAACTGAAAACAACACATACTTTGGTCACAGGATTTGTAGGCATCATTCTGACTGAGGATGCAGGGTAAGCACAGGCCTCTTGCTCCAGCCGCCACACCTTCCCTATTTGCAGTAATATCTTTCTTGTTGAAACTGATTTATTACAGCAATAAATCTTTTCTTTCTTAAATTGCCTTTATTAGGTGTTTTATCACAGCAATGAGCATTATAAACTGATTATATGTCTATTGATTGTCCATGAATAATAAATAAATATTTATATATGAATGTACTAAAATGTGGCTGTAATATAAAATGTGGATATATAAAATCAAAAAAGAATTCAATAAGTCAAAAATGTATACTGTGCTCATGAATTGGAAGATACAAGTTAGTAAAAATACCAGTGTTTTTCAAGATTGCCAAACAGAGTTGATACATTTACAGCATAAGCTACAGTGTAAGTGTAGCAAGTTGTACTTCGTCTGTGTAAGCAAGCTGGATTATAAAACCAAAGGACATAAGTTCAACAAAATGGAAGGGAAAAATGAAGTTGAAGGACTCATATTACTAAAAATTATAAAGCTGTTATAATCAAAAAGTATGGTACTGGTAAAGGGGTAGACATGGGATATTCAAGTGGAATAATATTTTTGTTTTTGTTTTTGCAAGTATAAGTGATTCTTAATAAAAACAGTTTAAAATATACTGAAAAGGTTAACATTTTAAAAGATGATATTACAAAAACTGAGAATTTATATATAAAAGCAACCTTAACTTGAACATTTATATTTAAACTCATTCTTAACTTAATATTTTACCCACTATAAAAATAAATATGAAGTAGATCATATTTATTGTGGTGAAATGTAAAACTTTAAAAATTTAGAAGAAAACATGGAAAAACATATTTGGGACATGAGGTTTGTGAAGGTATCCTGGATAAGACATTAAAGCATGGTATGCAGAAGGAACTTTTGGTAAATATGAATTTATTAAAACTGGTGCAGCACCACTGCTGAGACTCTAGGAAAGAAGGAAAAGCTAGAAATTGGAAGAAGACATTTAAATAGTACATGTCCAACGAAGTACTAGCACAAAATATTAAGATAGCTCTGAAACCCAAAAATAAGGCCAAATAGCTCATAAGTTAGTGGTATTCTTGAATAGCTGTTTGACCAAAAACAGTCTATAATGAGCAAATGAAGGGAAGTTAAGCATTACTAGTATTTAGGAATATTTACATTATGTTTATAATTTCACTTTCAACCAACTTAGAAATATTTTTATGCCTACCATTTTATCTGCATTATTTTCCATGTAAATCTTTGATTTTGTCAGAAAATGTTTATAATTCTACTTTCAATCAACTTAGGAATATTTTTATTTCTACCATTTTATCTGTATAATTTTCCATGAAATAGTCAATTTTAATGTGTTTTTCTATATATTTCTTGAATTTATCAGAAATATTTTCCTTGCAGATCTTCAATTTTATCAGAAAATGTTTATAATTCCACTTTCAATCAACTTAGAAATATTTTTATGCCTACCATTTTATCTGTAATTTTCCATGATAATCTTCAATTTTAATGTATTTTATATTTTTCTACAATTTTATTAGAAATACTTCCCATGTAAGTCTTTAATTCTATCATAAAATGTTTCTACTTCCTTTTTCAATTAATTTAGCAATGTTTTTTATTTCTACCATTTTACTCTTTAATTTTCCATGAAAATTGTCAATCTTAATGTGTTTTTCTATATGCTTCTTCAATTTTGTCAGAAACATTTTCCATGTAAATCTCTAATTTTATCATAAAATGTTTTTACTTCCTTTTTCAACAAAAAATAAAATAAAATAAACAACTAAAACTTAGACAGTACCTCTACATATCGATTAGAACATATAGTTTTAAAAGATAAGTCTGGACCATATGCTGGACCATTGAGAGAAGAAACTGAAACATTCAGAATATTCAGGCAGTTTTTATTTTTACATGAGTTTAAGCTTGTTCCTTATTTTAAAAATGTATGCTGGATTCATCTAAACTAAGAATACTTTTCCAGATATGAACTAGCAATCAAGCACTTAGCAATTACAGAAAAACTCTAATAAATTTTCACATGGGTCTACTTATAATTACGCAAACACAAAACAATTCAGATTCGTAACAACAGGTTAATGGGTTCATAAAGCAGACTATATTTTAACAAAACAATAAAAAAGCTACTGATACATACATCCACTTGGATTAATCACAAAAGCATTACTGTGGATATGTTCAGAAGTTATATGCTGTGTGACTCCATTTTAATAACATTCCCAAAATGACAAAACCACAGAGACTGATGGAAAATAGATTAGTGGTAAGAATGTGGCAAGGCTTATATATTATTGATCAAAGTTCAAACTAATCTAGAAGAGTATTTAATAATTAATAAATAATAACCAGTCATTTGATGCAGTGACCCTAATCCTAAATATGAACCCCCAAAAAATGAATGTGTCTACACAGATACAGTAGACATACACACACACACACACACACACACACATACACACACACGGAGGGAGGGAGGGGGGCAACAGAGACAGACACAGAGAGACATGAGAGAGACAGAGAGACACAGAGAGAAAGTAGCACCATTCACAAGAACCAAGAATTGAAAAAAAAAATCAAGTATCACATTAAAGGTATAGGAGGTAACTTTTTATGTATTTATACCATGGAAAGTTGAACAAAATGCTCCAGATTAAAAAATACACATTATATGTATCCATCTATGGAGAGAATAAAATAACTAAATTAACCTATGGCTTTAGAAGTCAGGATAGGAGATGCCTTTGAGGAAGAGTGGAGATGTGGTGTCTGAGTGGCAGAGATCTGGATGAGCCCTAGATATGTCTTATTCCTTAATCCGAATTGTGGTTATAGCATTGTGTTCCCTCAACTGTTACTGAGAAGAAGAAATGGTTTGTGCAGTTTTCTATTTGTAGATTAGTTTTGTTAAAAGTAGCTTTTAAAAGAAACAGTACTTTGATGATAAAATGTGGAAAGTAATCTATTGGGATGGAATTTCACACATGGTTAGTAACAGAGGAAATACTTGAGTGATAAATATTTAAGGTAAAATATATGCTAGTCAATTAATGACAGGTCTCCAAGAACTTGGAAGTCTCCTCAGGGTATGAATCAAAAAATATTTGTAAAATTGTGAAAGGTAATGGAGATAGGAGAAAAGAACTAACCTTTATGGAGAACTTTAGATCATTTGTGTTGTCGAAAAAAATATACCAGATCATAGTTAGGTCATTACAACAGAGATCATGATGGAAGAACACGAGGAGAGAGGAAGCTGCAGCTTCACTGCATCAGACACCAGAGGAAACCTCACCCGAATTTCATGGAAATAACAAGGAAGGAAAAAGGAAAATCATAGCTGACATACAGAGCCAGGGAAAGTATGTCTCCCTTCTTTCTGAATAAACAAGGACATGAAAATTATCTTTACAGTTGGTCATTTCTGAGCCACAAGAGTGTCATGGTGGAATTTCTTAACCTTTGATTGTATTCTGAGACACAGGAATCAGTTTCAGTTAAATCTTTAGTTTAATATTCAGATAGATTCTAATATGTGCCATTTTTATCTCTATCTTATAAGAAGATGAAGCCGGGCAGTGGTGGCGCACGCCTTTAATCCCAGCACTTGGGAGGCAGAGGCAGGAGGATTTCTGAGTTCGAGGCCAGCCTGGTCTACAAAGTGAGTTCCAGGACAGCCAGGGCTACACAGAGAAACCCTGTCTCGAAAAACAAAACAAAACAAAACAAAACAAAACAAAACAAAACAAAAAAAAAAAAAAAGAAGTGAGTTTCCTGATCAAGTCCACGCTTTTAAAAAGAAGATGAAGATGAGAAGGAAAGACAGTGACTCAACTTTAACTTTTAAATTTTGAACATCAATAATTCAGAAAATTTGCCTCAATCTCCAGTCACTATAGTTTAAGGCAGAGAGTTGGGCAATATTCAAAGACCAAATTTTCATTTACAATTTTGTGGATGTGATTAACAAGAAATCTGGAATAATCACATACAGAAACATTCACAGAAGACATCAGGACAAGTCTTATCAAAGATGAGAGAACTTGTAAAACCCTGAGTCAGGGATTCTTATTTAATTTAAAAGTCATTGTGAGATGATGACCTCTAGAGGAAAAAAAATTCTCAAGGAATTGAATATACATGAGAATGAGAAATTGAATTCCTGCCTGCATTGTGGCTACTCCTAACTAATGCCTGGGTACAGATAATAACTCCAAAATCTCAATTAGATCATCCTGGAGGCCAAGTCAACCTCCTCAAGGAGCATCACTGGCTCCTCAGTGGTGGGAAAAACACAATACTCCTCAAGTCCAGTGTGTGTGAGATGCTTGATTACATTGTAGATTCAACAAATGTTAATAGCTATGGTCCTGGGCTTGAGAGCTGCCACCCTAGTGGTAAGGATGCATATACTCAGCACCTCTAATTCTAAAAGGACAGTAAGTAGAGGCATCAACATTTTTCCTGAGCATCACAATGTTAGATTTGACAGACCCTCTGGTTAACCCTTAAGAGCATTAGTGCTGAAGAGTCAGAACTCCCTGTCGATAGAATTTCAGAAACCCCACTGTTTTCATGAAGCTTCTGAAACACTAGTATTCTCCTTTATGGGGACTTACGGCTTTGGTAGTAAAAACTAAATAAAAGAAAGACTGAGAAAATAATTAAATGCTTCAATAATCTGCAAAGTAAGGCAAAGTAAAAAGTACCATAGAAACAACTTGTCAGTAATGTCTGAGAATGGAGCTTGTCTGTAGGATAGAGACAAAAGAGGAAGAGTACAAGAAATATATTAGAATCCCTGCAATGCATTTGACACAACATTTATCAAAACTGGAGTGAATTATGATGAATACGTGGTTGATCAGTCAACTTTATACATTTTAAATTCCATCTTTTCAAACAATGATAATCATAAAAACATGTGTATTGTAAAGAACAATTTACAAATGTACATTGAATATGATATAATGTTTTTCATTGTATTTGAAGCTTACTGAAGTCCACTTATTATTAGAACCAATAAAAGAATTAAGCAAAGTTCTTATAATGCTTTTAACTTACAAAATTGGCTATATTCTACACAAAAAGCTAAAGCTGTTGTGGATAAAATAAATATATATTTAATAAGGCAGAACTTTAAAAAAGAAAGCTCTAAAATCTTAGAAATAAGTCTGTTAAAGATTTGTGTTGCACTTAGAAAAGCAAGACAAAATTTATTTTAAAATCATAGTATCAAAAAACCCTGGCTAGTTCTGCCCAATTAAAAATGTTACTTTCTTAATTTAAATATAAATATTATGGTACTTTAGAGCCTTTCTTATTTTAAACTCTGTCTGAAAAAAAAAGCAAGCAAGAAATGCCAATTTGTTACTACAAAGTTCATGGTAGTAAGATCCATTATAAAGCTTCAGGAATAAGATATGACACCTGAAACTTAAAGGCATGTTGAATAAAACTACCTGAAGCATATATCTCTACATATGGAAATTTTGTAAAAAAAAAAAACCAATAAAATAAAATAAAATAAAAACAAATACAGCACTATGAACCAGTGGGAAGATACAAAGAATTTATAAAATCGTTATGGAGGAAGAAGTGTATTTGGATCCCTACATCACACGACACAAAAGAAGAAATGCTGGGAGAGGGGGCTAGGGAGATGACTTAGTAGTTAAGAGTTTAGATCCCATCACCCATCACCCATGTAATCCCAGGGCTGGGAAGCAGAGACTGGAGGATCCCTAGCCAGTGAACCCAGCTGATTGATAAGCCTCAGGGTCAATCAATAAAAAGGGATAACAAGCTATAAATTTGAAAAGAGGATAATATAATGAGCAATAACAGTCTTGATCTTAGATTCAGAGATGTATAATTCACCAAGTAGTGAGAAATTTACCTTTGTGTTATCTTTATTTGGAATAAAATGCATGAGTAGTCTGTGCACAGACCTCTGGGCCTGTGCTTCGATAGTGGGAAGATGATGAGGACTGAGAAAAGGTGTTCACTGTTGCAGATGCTGCAGACTTGAGCTGACTTGAACCATTGGTCTAGATCAGTGGTTCTCAACCTTCCCAAAGCTATGATCCTTTAATACAGCTCCTCATGTTGTAGTGACCCCCAACCATATTATTGTTTGTGGCTACTTCATAACTGTGATTTTACTAGTGTTATGAATCATAATATAAATATTTTTGGAGATAGAGATTTTCTAAAGGGGTTGAGAACCATGATCTAGATAATCTAGTATGGTCATGAGCTGTTCATGGGGGGATAATTGTATAGTTCTAATGATTTTTCCTACCAAAACTTTCATCTTAGGTCATGTAGGAGAGAATCGGAGAACACAAAAATGACCAGAGGAGATTGTGAAGAGACAGTGCTGAGGCAAGAAGGTGAGCTACAGACATGATCTGGTGATTTACAGGGGAGATGGGAGGACAGTTCCCAAAGCTGGGTACAATATTTGTCTGTAGGGTAATTTCACTTTAGAACCATCTCACATCTAGAACTCTTTCTAGAAACGCTTTACTCTCATCTCTTTCTCTTGCAGGATATGTTGATGGTCTCTTCTAAAAATGATAGCCCTAGATATTAGTCTTTGACATGTTTCATTATCACAAAGCAAACTTCTTTATGGTTTTACCTGCTGTCACTTGCCTTATGCATGAAAATAGCTTTTAAATTTGTCTTTCTAAGTCAGTCCTGTATATATGCCATTTTCAAACAATGTCAATTCATTTTAAACCTTTGTTTCTCTGATCATCCGATTACATTATCCTATTCTTTTCCCATTAAAAACAAGTATATTTCCCCTCATCTCTTATTTCTTTATGTGATATACGTATGTGTGTGTGTGTGTGTGTGTGTATGTATGTGTGTGCGTGTGTGTGTGTGTAGCTCTAGACATATGTATATAGATGGGTAGATGGGTGGGTGGATGGATTGGTGGATGGATAGATAGATAGATAGATAGATAGATAGATAGATAGATAGATAGATAGATAGATATGATGGGTAGGTGGATGGATGGATGGATAGTTGGATGAATAAATGGATGGATGGATAGACAGACAGACAGACAGACAGACAGACAGACAGACAGACAGACAGACAGACATGATGGGTAAGTGGGTGGATGGATAAATAAATGGATGGATAGGCAGATAAATAGATAGATAGATAGATAGATAGATAGATAGATAGATAGATAGATAGATAGATAGATAGATAGATAGATAGATAGATAGAGATAGATATGGATGGACAGATAGATATAGATACATCTGGTATTTGTATACAGAGACATTGGAAAGAAGCCTGCTTTGTATTAGACATATTAGACTATCACTTAAAGGGTAATCTCTTTTTAAACACAGATCTAATAATCTTGCTTTATAGGACTCTAATGCTATGTCAGGAGTATCAAGAAACTTATTGCAAATACAAATATTGGGATCTTTTTTTTAGACCCATTGTGCCATAAACCCTGTGACTATATCTTGAAGTATCTACTTTGATAACTTGTTGGGTGCTTCTGTGAAGGTTAGATTGTGAGACCTTTTGATCTAAAAAATGACATAACCAGGCACATAGCCAAAAATTTGGGAAACATTTGGTTTTCTTTTCTACAAAAAATCAAACTCCATTGGTTAGGGGCCTCCAAACAGTTGAGATTTCTCATCTCACCCATCCCATTTCATTGCTCATTGGCCATCTACATTCTTGTGGATCTCTCCGCTAACTCTCTAAAGCTTCTGCCCTCATCCAATTCCTTCCTTTAAATGCCACGAGAGCAGAGTTCTTGAAAAGCAGATTGTATATTGGTGTTTTGAAATGATTGATTTCTTCCCCACTCATTGCTGAATGGAAACACACTTCTTAGTGAGCACTCCTTTATGTCTGACTGGAGACTACAATCACAGGCATCTTCCGCCCATCTGGTCAGCTTCCTACCCAGACCTCCTTTCTCCTCTGTAGACCTTACCTCTTTCAAAGCAGCAATTCCTATAGGTGTGGAAGATCATCAGAATTCCCTCTGGTTTGTAGTTGTGAATATCATAGCAGAAGAACACACTTTGCTGCTCTAATGTCATCTGTAGGAAAATATGGATTCAGATCTGCTGATGACATTAACTTTTAGCCTCTCATCTTTTTCTATGGCCTCTTGGTCTCTGTTGTCTGGATAATTATTAGCATTGACTTTTTAAAATCTGTTACTTGTGGTGTACCACACTGGCTTATATATAATTTATTTTCATATTGCACATTTGTATTTGCTTGCCAGCATCCTGCCCCTGCTTAACTACATTCCACTAATACCAGATACTGTAAATCACACCAAAAAGTCAAATAAACTAGGTCTTTTTTCCTTCCCATCATCTGAGAGAGCCAAGTTCCAAACTCTAGCTCAACCCTCTGAAATCCTTGCCAGAAAATTTATGTCTTATGGAAGAGATGGAAGAACTTGAAGCTTGAATTCTTCATCTTAGCTGAGAATGTCTTTGTGTCCAGGGTGTTTTCTGGGCTTTACTCTCTTGAAGATATATCATTATCTTGTTTCCTAAGCCTACCCATCCAAATTGTAGTTAACAGTGTAGCTCTACAGGAAATTCTGGAATCCTACGTGGAACCAGTTATGATTAGCTGATTAGAACCAGAAGAAATGGCATGCTGCCCTCTGTTTAATTTGGTCATGTATCTCATTGAACCAAATGACAAAGCCAAAATCCCCTGTGTGATTATAGGAAAGGATTCTGTGAACCCAACAACATTGAGACTGAGGAGATGGTTACCTCAGTGATGTAGTGTGAGCATGAAGCCCTGGGTTTGATTCCTAGTACTCTGGCAATAGCAAGCTGTAGCTATGTATGTTTCTAACCCCAATGACAAATAGGAAGATCCCTAGAGCTTGCATGCAAGGTAGTCTAACTGAATCAAGGAGATTCAGGTTTACTGAGAGATACTGTCTCAAAAAGTAAGATGGAGAATGACTATAGAATAAATCTGATGCCAATATCTGGCATCTGTTCTGTATATGTATGTAAGCATAAACACATCTGACACACACACATACTGATACACTTACAACACACAACTGTTCACACATATACAAACACACAAAAAATTTCTGATGCTTCCTCCTGCTCACACACTTGCACATACACAAACATCCTGTGCAACTATTATTTTCAGCTTTTCAGAATTGGAGTTGTATACACAATTGGTAGAAAGGTCATAGCCCATGTCTTTTGCTATTTCTTTCTATCTAATGTTGATTAAAAATTGTTTTAAGCACCAGACTTTTATTGCAACTGAATCCAGGAGCATCATAACTATATTTATCACTGAAAGTTTCATTTGCCAGTGATTATCAATTAGTAAAAACAGATTTTAAGGATTAAAACAATAACATACATTATTGATCTTTCAAACCATACTTCTCATTATGAAATCTCCCCAATTGGCCTATGAAGGACAATGTTGTCTTTTTTTAATGTAGAAAGAGAAGACTTTCAAATTTACACCATATTTTTCTCTTTCATAATTACCCCTGTGTAAAGTGTTTCATTCCATGCTCATTCAAGAGTTGAAAAGAAAGACTCTTTATAATTATCCACAGATCCAATACTTGGTTATTGAATCTTGTTATTCCATCCTGTGACAGTTGGTGGTAATGACATCTTGAAGTTTACTGTTGAAAACAATTGCACTGCTATGTTTTACATGTTAACTAAAACACGATTTCTGCAGTAATGGTGTTCACTGAGTGCTTACAGAAACCAAGGGGTCATGTGTATTTTAATAACAAAACCATAACTAATTCCAATGAATGAAAGGTGCATACATATGGCAGCGTTTTAACTAGACTTACTTTGATAAAGTAGCACTGTCCAATTCCATTTTGAGCAATAGTATGCAAAGATGTCTCCGTGACTTTACTTCTGTTAATTTGTTCCATTGACATATACTGTGCCCCTGTTTTGGTCTAAGTCTGTGATAGGTCACCAGATTTGAAAGCATCCTTGGAATAAGCCTTAGATATAGCAGAGGAGGGAAGCCTTAATACCTTACAGTGGTTTTGTGTGCTCTGTGCTGCAGACAGAACACATGTGGATAAGCACTGAACTGACTCTCAGCCCTTCTGTTTTCGATCTGTCCTGGGATCTGATTTCAGGTGTGTCTCTTTCCCTCCTGCTCTATGTGTATATGCAGCAAGTTGAATGCTCTTAACATTGTCCAGAAATTTAGAGCAACAGAAGTGGAGGGACTGCAGTCCTGGGACCCTTGGCTTTTGTAAACTGGGGAGAATAGTGGAATGCACACCGTAGCTAGCTAATGACTTCCGCATCTTCTCATATGGACTCTTCTGCCCAGTCACGCAGGAATAGGATATGTATTAGACGACTAACATCTGGTCTGAATATCTATTAGGACCATATGCTTTCCTCTGCTACATTATCATCCGAGAATAGATTATAGGAAATCCAAACCAAATGGGGATTTGGAGAAATTTTCAAGGATCACTTAATAAAGTAATTTTGGTTTTCCCTTTACAAGGAACATAGTACACTGTTGAGACCCAAGGACAGTTTCAAAGCAGAAATAACCTGAATAAATAATCACTGTTATCATCACTATATTCCTTACATCTTTCAAGTGGGAAATAGAAACAATTAATTGTCACAGTTACAAACAGATAAATCCTGCAAGGACTTAACTTGAAAGATAATGTTCTATGGATCAGGCTTGTCTTCCAAATGAAAAGCAGTAGCTTTTCTTCTACCTTTATCTTACCAGAATTCTTCCTTGATAGTATTCCTAGTGCTATAGTTACTGGTCTTGTTCCTCTCCTATGGATTCCTTGATTCACTGTTGTAAGATCTTCATGGTTAAATGATAAAAATCCAAGTTTTGAGTGCATAAATGCAAACAGTAACAAGTTGCTCTTCAAGACCAAATATTGGGAGAATAAAGTGGAGGTCATTTGGTATTGACTTTACAATTAGAACATAAGCCTTTGGACTTGATAATTTCACATCAAAATTCAATCAAAGAAACGGAAACTGGGTTTGGCTTTAAAGAACAGTTGTTTCCATTCTTTTTAGGAATTGGATTTACACAGAATTTAGAGCAAATAGTGAAATATGAGTTATGACATTAACCAGAAGTTTGGGATTATATTACTGTGCTCTACCCTCAACATCTTACCTAATACAGGGTAATTTTTTATTTCATCATAGAGAGGAATTAAAGTGAAATGGAAGTATGTTTTCTCAAAATAATTATAAGTTAAGTCTAAACAGATGGTGTTAGGTAGGAGTAATGTCTGTAAAGGGGTCCATATTTCATTATTTTTAAGTCCACCCATAAACTGAAATATTTGACAAAACATGAACATACACAGGGCCATGTGGAAGGTTTGGCTCTACCACTATGTTAACTTGCTGGTTAACATGGGGCGTGTTTCAGAGGCTAACATGTGCTCCTCGGTTGCCTCATCTGACTTTGCTTCATGGGAACAGAGCTGGATTAGAGCCCATTTAAGTTTGAGAGGTTTATATTTGCCTAATAAAAAGTTTGCTGTATTCTTGCTCTGAGTTGAACACTATTGCTCTTGCCACCGTCTAGAAATTTTACAGCTAATAGAACTCACCTCTTGTTATTGGAAAATAAAAACAGCTAAAGTTTGAAGTTCAGTATTTTACAAACTGTCCTGGGAAACAGCTATGGGTTGTAAAAGCAATTATATTAGTCATAATCAACTTTAACAAAAAAATTAATGGAGTCTGAGATGATATAACAAAACAATATGGAGCTCAACTTACACTGGATTGCAGGAAGTCAGAGTATGCAGTGTTTTAAATCTTGCTTTTCACAATATAATGTTACCTTTACAAACAAACAAACATCTTTGTATTGAATAATAGAAAATCTGTATACTATATTGTGAACACAATAAAAATGTCTAGAAAATACTGAATAACAATAATGAGCTTTGCAAATCTCTCTTTGTTATTTTGCTTTGTTTTTTTTTTTTTTCCAGAGCTGAGGACCGAACCTAGGGCCTTGCGCTTGCTAGGCAAGCGCTCTACCACTGAGCTAAATCCCCAACCCTGCAAATCTCTCTTTTTTATTTTTTTATTTTCTATATTTTTTATTTACATTCTGAATGATTTTCCCTTTCCTGTTTCCTCCCTCTCCAAAAGTCCCATAAGCCCTCTTCCCTCCCCCTGTTCCCCACTAAACCCCCTCTCGCTTCTCTGCCCTGGTATTCCCCTACATCCAGTCTTTCCAGGACCAGGGGTCTCTCCTTCCTTCTTCTTGGAAATCAATTGATATGTGAATTGTGTCTAGGGTATTCCGAGATTCTGGGTTAATATCCCCTTATCAGTGACTGCATACCATGTGTGTTCTTTTGTGATTGGGTTACCTCACTAAGGATGATATTTTCTAGTTCTGACCATTTGCCTAAGAATTTCGTGAATTCATTGTTTTTAATTGATTCAGAAAATGTGGTATATTTACACAATGGAATACTACTCTGCAAATCCCTCTTGAACACTGAAAGCAAAACTTACCAGAATTTTTGAGACACAATGAAGGCAGTTTGAAATTGAAAGTTTATAGTTATAAATTGTTATATTAAAATAAATCAGAAAAATTTCAATAGATAACCTAATTCATCACCTCAAGGACTTCGAGAACCAGGAGAAATCCAGATTCCAAGGCTTCAGGTGTCAAAAATTGTAATGATAAGGGCAGAAATTAATAAAATAGAGACTAAACAGTAGAATCCTTCAAATAATTATTAGGTTCTTTGGAAGAATAAATAATAATGACAACTCCCTAACCAAACTAAATAAAGGAACTAGAGATAAAACACAAATTAATAAAATTAGACATGAAAAGAGGAAGGCTACTACAGATTACAGTGAAAATAAAGAATTATTAGGGAATATTTTAAAACTCATATTGCAAAAGAAACAAATGGATTCCTACAAATATATGACTTAGCAAAGTCAAATGATAGAAATGTTTATGAAGATTCATGGTAATCAATGTTATTGAAGCAGTGACAAGATTCTTCTGGGGGCAGGGGAAAGGCCCAAAACAAAATGGATCCTATGACAAACTAAACCAAACATTTAAAGAGTTAAAATCAATGCTTTTCAAACTGCTGCATGAGGTAGGAGGAGAGGACACTTCCAAACTCAGAATACAAAGCTACCCTTATACCAAAAGCAGATAAGAACACAGTAAAAAGTAAAACTGTAAACCAATCTCCCTGATTAACATAGATACAAAGTGTAAAATGGTAGCAAACCAATCTGGGATTGTATTCAGCTAGTAGTAGATGGCTTGTCTAGTATGCCATGGGTTAATTCCCAGCAGGTAGGCAACCATCTGCAATCCTAACACTATGGAGAGGAGACAGCAGGAAACATTTACCAAAGTGAAGAGATAGCCTTCAGAGTAGGGAAGAATCTTCACCAAGTACATATAAGATAGGGAATATACCATTTCAAGGGTATATAAAGGACTACAAAAATTTACCTCTTCCTCAAAAAACCACAACAAGCAAACAAACAAAACAAAACTAACCACACGAATTATCCAATAATTAAGTGGGCTAATAAACTGACTAATCAATTCTCAAACAGAGAAATACAAATGTCAAAGGCTTCAAAAAGTGTTGGATACTCTTAGCCACCATGGAAATGCATGCTAAAACTGCTCTGAGGTTGGCTTTCATTCAATCAAGAAAGGCTACCAAGACAACATAACAAATGTCAGTATGGATTTGATGAATGAGGAATCCTTGTTCACTGCTGGTCAGAGTATAAACTCATGCAGACACTATGGATATCAATAAAATGGCTAATCAAATAAACTAAAGATACCACTGCCACCTGACACAGCTTTTTGGGTGCACACTCATGACTAGGTCACCATTTCATTGAAATGCATGTCTGTGTTTATTGATATTCACAATAGCCAGGAAACATCTCAGATATGTATACACAGATGAATGAATAAAAAAAATGATTGAAAAATTGAAATTTGTGCATCTATAAATAAAAACTGAGTAATTACATTTGCAAGCAGATAGAATTAGAAACCATTATGTTTAATAAGATAAACCAGACTGACAAATACAGCATGTTTTTCTCTTAGGTATGCGATGCGACCTAGATTTAAAATGTGTGTGTGTGTGTGTGTGTGTGTGTGTGTGTGTGTGCGTGCGCGTATGTGTGATGAAACTATCAAGGGCATTATAAAAGATGAGGAAGATGTGCTAAAAGGAATAGGGTAAGGAGAGAAATGTAGGACATTATAATTTTTAAAAGCAGACCAGGAACTCTGGGAAATAAAGGGGAACACCAAAGCATTGAAGGAAGCACATGTAAGTAGGAGGGATGAATGAGAAGAAAGTATAACTATACACACACATGCTCACACACACAAACTCACACACAAACTCACATATACATTATATGCATATATATATATATATATATATATATATAGTGTGTGTGTATATGATAGATCACATGATAAATGATGGTATATGAAAAATATGATGATATATGATAATTGATATATAATATATGTTATAAATAGATGATAAATGATAGATGATGGTGTATTATATATATATGTTACATGATATGTGATATCTGATATGTGATGAGATATATTTATTTATATATATATGTATATATATATAAATAAATCTATATGCCATAATGAAGCCACATAGGATTGAGATTAATATCTGATATCTGATTGATATCTGATATATGATGATTGATATATATGTCATAATGAAGCCAATCATTTTGTACTCGAACCTAAAAAATATAGCTTTAAGGATTCCAGAAGGGACTGTATTCATAGATTGTGAGTTAAAAGTTTTCATTGTATTGACAAACTTTTTCAAAATAGATTTATATAAAAAAATAGCAACAACCAAGAGCATGTATTAGTCACATCATTAATGGTGTAGTAATTTCTTAAATATAATATATGACAACAGATAGCTTTGCTTGCTACTGTTCTAAGCTAAAATTTGTCTAATTTTTATTTAGCTTAAATCAGAAAACCACAGTATAGTAGATTTCAAAAATGTACAAAATCTCATATGAACAGGCCTATAACCATATATATATATATACACACACACATATGTATACATATATATATACATATATATATGTGTGTGTGTGTGTGTGTTTTAAAACTGATTTATGTCATATTAGCTATATTTTGAGGCAGTATTATGTGTTCAAATTGACAAATTACTGCGCAGAATGAATAAGAATTATAGAGATGAGGAACCTTTCTACCATCTTAACTGACACTTATTTTTAATGTCAGCTAAGTTGAAATGCTGTGAAGCACAGAACACATGATCTTCAGAGTTCTTTATATCCTGATGATATGCAGCAAATGATCCACATGTGACAAATGGATTTTCAATGCTAGCTGCTCCCCTATCTACCACACTGAAGATTGCCTTTCTGGTGACATAGTGTTGCAATTGTTTAAATAAAGATTGTCCTAGAAATCTTACTACATGGAAAATATGAGTCAGATTTCACTTGGAGAAAACCCTGGAAGTGAAATGTAAAACATTCAGTTATTTTTGTAATATAAAAAAATAGTGTACTTTCCCTTAAAATGTGATGTCTGAAAGTAAATATATAGCTTTGAGTCTTATTATTGGTTTTGAGTGAATTACGTGCTAAATTCTACTCTTGAAATTCACAAGCTGTGTACTTGGGCTAATACGTGACTGGCGTGAGAATAAAAAAGAACTCCATTAGGCAACGCTCTGCTAGACAGCGTGTCATGACACAGGTGCTAGGTCATGAGTCACCACCCAGAGGAGAACTCATAACCGTGCCCTTGAAACCCTGAATCATACAGAAACTTTCAAAAGTCCACATTAGTCTTGACAGCTTCACCTGAGCAACCTGTGAACACTCTCTGTACTGTACCCATCCCAGATATGATGGCAGAGACACTGATACTAGACATGACCATGCAGAGCAAGTCCGTGGTGTTCCCCTTGGAGTTCATTTTATACACCCAGGATCACAGGAGCTCAGACACACCCAGGACCTAAGGATCACAGGATTCCAGAATCACAGGATAACAGATACAACTGGACTCTGAGGAGTTCTGACCCAACCAGGATCACAGGAAGGACAGGCTCCAGTCAGATATAGCGAGGGCAGATAGCACTAGAGATAACCAGATGGTGAGAGGCAAGCATAAGAACATAAGCAACAGAAACAAAGGTTACTTGACATTATCGAACCCAATTCTTCCACCAAAGCAAGTCCTGGATACACCATCACACCATAAAAGCAAGATTTGGATATAAAAACATTTCTCATGATGAATTTAAGAAGACTTTAAGAAGGACATAAATAACTGTTTTTGTTTTCTAAAGACAAAATCTTTCAGTGTCCTGGAGTTTACCAATGATGCTAAGATGGCTGAACAGTAAGCCCCAGAATCAATATGTTTCTGCCTCCCCAGCACTGGGATTAAACATATAGAACAACACAACTGACTTATTGATATGGGTTCTAGGGATCATAACTCTAGTCCTCATTCCTGTGCTCTAGTCCAGCTCTTTATTGACAGGGATGCTCCCCAAGTGTTCCCAGCATTCCATTGGGCATTTTGAATTTATTTAGCTTCAGTACAACTAACATGCGCTCCATCTCACAAAGACTACACTTAAGCATCAGTGCGCTCCGCTTCCTCCTCTCTCCTTGTGGGCATTGTCTGCTCTTCTGCTGCCACTGGAGTTTCTCCTTCAACTTCTTTATATACTTGAGTATGTTTTAATTTCTCTTTAAAAATCACATCAGTTCCAAGGTCCTCTGTGGAGAGCCTTTCTCTCCCCACTAACTTTAATATTAACGGTGTGCACAATGTACAGTATGTGCAGATTCACTCAGTCTTTGATGCGATCTTCTTTCACAGTGAATAATATTGGCTAGTTCCCATTTAATCTCCAGGAATGTAGAATGAAAGCAATTGGAATTCATGTACCTGGGATAATGGGAACATCACCCTAAAAATGTAATCCTTTTCTTTGCTTAATCTATTTTATTTATAGATTACATTATTAGTATATTATATATTATTATACTGCAATATAAGATTAGCATACTTCCAGCAATTGTTGGAATTAGTCTAGACTAATTTAGTACAGATTATTAGTATAGACAATCAGTATAGACTCAATAATGCTGGTGAAAAAAAAGTAAGGGCTCAAATAATCCTAGTAGAGCCCAATTTTCTAGTAAAATCACTGTCCATTACTGCCTTAAGAAAAACACAATATGTCATTTCACAAGAGAAACAAGCTATGTCAAAGAAAAATTCACAGTAGCATGCAAAATTCTCCTGTCCTGTAGTGCTCTTCCAGAGCATGTGCAAGGAGTAGGGTTTTAAGGTTATGGAGGGGATGTGAAATCGAAGTAGAGAATCAATAGAACTTCCCATGATTTTGCCTGGTTTAGTCTTTGTAATTAATGCAGATGGAAGGTCAGGATATCTGAGATCGGGGATTCTAATACGAGAACAGAGTGTTGTTCACTATTTCATATACTTTTTGTCTCTCATATCATCTTACATATTTCAGTGATAAGAACAGGCCTCTTCTAACATCACATGTTGGAAGATTTACAATATTGTCAATATATATAACACTGCTAGACCCAGTTCGCCAACACTATGTTGACATAGCTTTGTGAACAGGTATTTAATAGAAAAAATGAGCATGACAATAGTCAGTATTGAAAGGGTAATGACACAGATACCCATCTGCATATGAAGACAAAATCTTTTCTTTTAGTGATGTTTCCCAACACAAGGTAGTTTTCCTCCTTAGAGTATTTAGTGATACGTGTAGACATGTTTTATTATTATATCTGGAATGGAACATTGCTGACTGTTAAAGGGAGGGCATGAAGGATGCTGCTAAATATCCTATCCTGTATGCACAGGACGGTACTTTACCGGTGTGGACAGATGACAGAATATACTGGATTCAATTTTCTAACAGAAGCATAATGTTTTGGTAATACATCAGCATTGAAGAATAAGTTTCTTGTTAATTTTGAGAAGAAAGGTTGCTAAATATCCTTCAGACTAAGATGCAGGAAAAAAGAGTGCTTCGGGAGCTGGATGAATTTCCTGTTCTTACAAAAGGTTACAAAACATTCTCACCAACCTGTTGGATGCACGGTAAGAGAGCTGCCATGCTCTCCATAAATATTCATCACTATGGAAACCTTCCCACATCCATGCACTTCTATAACCTTAAATGGCAAGCACATCTTTTCTAAGTATAGTGAAAAAGGAAGCAAATAAAGTCCTCTATGGGCATCCTATGGAATACTTGTCCGTTCTGGACCAGTGTCCTATGGAACACTTATCAATTCTGGACCAGTGTACAGCCTGGCTGTCCAATATGATCATGAAGGAAATGAACAATTCTGGCGTTCTGACCTCCAGCCTAGAAACAATTCCTTCAGAAATTGTGGGGTGGGGCCTTGATGGTATTTCCCAGGAAATTCTAAGGTACAATAAAGAGCAAGAATCATTATTGAAAAAGGAGGCCAGTTTAAAGTCTATATACATAAGAACCAAGTAGATAAGCCAATCACTTAGTATGCTGAGATACAAAGTTCATAAAAGAAGTTCCATCAAGGTTAGCCTTGAGTGGTCTCAAAGATGCTGGACATTGTTGTTTAAGAGTTGCCAAACGGCAAGGAGGAGGCCGCAGTCCCCTCTGACTCTGTGCTTCTTCACACACTAGAAGAAGCGAAAGCAGAATGGTTTCTTCCTGTTTTTGAAGGGCAGCACCGGGGTTTTGACAAGAATAGAAGTAAAAGATACACACGGCAACAAGGAGTAAAATTTGAATCCATCCCTAAAATTTTCTACGAGAAGGGGAAATGGTGTAAACAAGCCATCTGTGTTGTGATGTGAAACACATTCCCTTGTGGTGGCCCTTGTGGGGTGCCTTGATTATGTTCAAAAATGGAGGGGAGCTTGCTGTGGGACCGAAGGCAGCAAAAGTCCTGGTCGTCGTGTTTTCTAAATCTGCATAAAATCACTCCTGTGAAGAGATGAGACATTCAAAAGTCAGGCGATGGGTGAAATAGTATAAATCTAAGAATTAAATAAGACCCAGTATTGGCAAAGCAGAGCTTTGATACTGCTCGATATAAACACGAAAATGAACTGTTATATTTAGAAGCGAACAGATTCCCATGCAGTTTGTCCTTTTTCTATCTATAGTGTGGCTTCTTCTTGCCGTGCACTGTACATTTGATGGCAGCATGTGGCTGTGGCAAATGTCCCCAGGAACCGATCCAAATCAGAAGTTCAATTTTCTTCAAGCTCTTAAAACTGCTCCAGGGGTGCAAAGTGATTTTTGTTTCCCCTAAATTCTCATTGTCTTTTTTTTTTTTTTTTTTTAATTTTATTTTATTTTATTTTTTTAATTTACATTCCAAATCACTTCCCCTTTCCCATTTCCTCATTGTCTTTTAAAGCACTGGAACACAGGTTATGGAATTTGGAGGGGGGGTCACGTCATAAAGATCAGGTTTGCCCACTTAAACAAGCATTTTATGTTGATTTTCTAGGGGAGACAAATTGTTAATGAATATTTTGAGAAGTCAATTGTTCCATCTCTGTGAAATTCCTTCCTACTTTTCCTCTTAAGATAAAGTATATATTTTCTATCTCTGACTCATCTGCTGTCCTTAGCTTTAGAGGCTACAGAGGATTGGTATGAATGGTGGCATGTAGCTGTGGCAAATGTCCACTGCCAGGATGCCAAGGATACTCATGGATCCTCAGCTCTGCCTTCAATAAATCAGAACTAGTTTGTTCTCATAAATAGGATAAGGATTCATTTTGATAGTGGAAAACTTGTGGGATATTTGTTAAAGTAATACTATTCAGCAATATAAAGCACATATTCAAAACAAAATTCTCAAAAGTCCATGTTAAGTTAGATGAAAGAGATTAGAGTGGAGGAGATGCCTTATTTTCTGCTTATATTAAGCAGAACTGTAGAAATAAGAATGAGACCAGTGGCTGTCAGAGACTTGGGGAGGGGCTGGCAAGAGAGAACGCTTAGGGTTGTGGTGACTGTGGGTTAAGTTGTACAGTTATCAGTTCACAGAACAATGCAGCTAATTGTGCAATCATGCATCAATACACCTATATAAAAGGTTTAAAACAAACATAAATGTTCAGAAGTGATGCTGTAGTGAAAGTGCCTGGCATGATTTCCATAAACAGGATGGTTTCTGTCCCATAATCCCTGGCCTCAGCTTTACAAACACAAATTTTAAATGCAGTCTATAGTTGAGTACAATTCCAGACCAGTTCTTTCCTTTTTCACCTGTCTTCTTTCTCATGAAGCTCCAACAGTCTGTTTATATTCCCAAGTCTGGCTATCTTATCCTCTGGATTTGGGGTGCTACTTCTTCTTTCTACCTTTGCTTCCTACAACTGGCACGTGGATACTTGGTTCACAGGATTCTGTTCTGTTGCAGTGATCTATTATTTCTGAGCAAATATCTCATGCTCCTCACAATGATGATGCAATACAATTTGTTCTCAAAAATGTGGATTCGTTCTTCACTCACTTTCATTTTTCTTCTGGCTATTTTTGTTAGGCTTTTTTTCATTAAAAATTAGATGTAATCTGTGAGGATTTAATGAAGAATCTATGGCTATATTATTTATATAGATTAATTTGAGGGCAATTAAAATTTTGATAATAGTCTTTCCAGTAAAAGTTTTATGTCTGCATTTATTTAAGTCATAGGTTGTATTCCTCAGGGAAGTTATGTAATTATTTCCATGTTGGTTCTGCTCACTGTTTGACAAATTATTCTAACCATTTCTGTTTTTCTATTCTATTCTTAAAGTTATCAAGACTGTACAAGGATGCAAAAGTCATCAGAATCTGAACAGATTTTAAGCAGACTGAACACTGCGAAATTCAGTCATTTTTCACAAATATTACATTGTAATATTAAGTCATTTGATTATTTTAACCCAAAAACATCAGAAACTTTGTCAATTATAAAGAGAAATCAAATATTGTAACATACACACACAGAGAGAGAGAGAGAGAGAGAGAGAGAGAGAGAGAGAGAGAGAGAGAGAGAGAGGGAGAGAGAGAGATTGATGATATTACAGGCATCAGAAGAGATTGATCAGACTCCTTCTAACCAGAGGTTCTCAGAACATGAAAGAAAATGCTCTAGGTTTTTGTTGTTTGTTTGTTTGCTTGCTTTAGACCTGTTCATGATGATTTAAAAAATATGCTTTCATAATTATATCAGAAAAATACTTCTTATAAAAATTCCTGGCATTTGACCTTTCTTGTTCTGTAAATTAGCTCAGATGTCCACACCCATTTTGTTAGATAAAATGTCCACATTCAGTTTATTAGATAAAAATAAGTACGTTTCACAAATTTATTTTTATTTTTAGATAAATTCCCAATGTTCCCTCTCACACCACCCCACAGATTTTTAAAAGATATTCATGTGGAAAGATAGTCTTGGTTTTAAAGAAATTTACTTCCAGGGAGCAGCTCCTAGGTTTCCTGAGAAAATGAAGTTTCTCCTGTTACTCGATAATTTTCTACTATTGAACAGTCTGTTCTGACTGAAATGAACTCACCCTGCTCTCAAGGTTCTAACCCTCCTTCACAGTGCTCAGTAGTCGCTATTAGAATAGCCTTCCCAAGTTATCTTACTGGCTCTTCCATGCATTACTGCTGAAATATGGAAACAGCATTTAGAAAAAACTTTTGGAAAGATTTGCTACAATTTTATATCGAAAAGTTTTACATAAAGATGTGATCTGAATCTCTGTGACATTCATGTTTAGGTGACAATCATTTCAGCTTGTGGCATCAGGACTACACTGTCCTTGTCAGGGAAGGAGCCAAAGCCTTTCTTACTATGTGAGAAGCAAAACATTTTATTTTATGGAAAAATTTGAAATGATTCTTCCCTAACATTTCCTGGGATTGAAACCTTGTTAATAGTAATTCCTTGACAGATATAATTTTCATTGTGCTCACATGAGCATGGGATGTGTGAAGTATCTAATAGTATATACATATTCTAATTCATCTAAACACATTATAAGTTTTTCCTTTCAGACTTTTTTTTTCACACTATATTTAGAATTTTGTTGCCTACCTGATTGATTTGAATGATTTCTTGATATAATCAACTTTCATGTTTATCTTTCTCCCTTACCTTTATTTCTTAGTCTATTGGCATTGACCTTTTATATTTCTCCTGGAAGAAAATATGAGCATTATAGTTTTCAACTATTTATGTTTTTTTTAATTTTTTGTTACATTGTCTTCACAGATTAAATACAGATTTAGATTTCAGATTAAATATGAATTTATAATATGGTTTCTGCTAATCACTTATCCATCATTCTCCAGGCAAAAGCTGTTTGTTTGTTTCTTTGTTTTTCCATTCAAAATCTGTTTGTTTTGATTTGTTTAATTTGGATTCCATGGAGGGTGGTGGAAATGATGCAGCTTTATCCCTGGAAATAAGTATGTCTTGTTTTTATCATCTCAATGGGACTTTTTCCTTTGTAAAATAATCCACCATTCCTTAAAACTAAATGGATATTATCAAAGAATGGTGCAGTGTGCACACAGGTGTCTATTCACTCTAAGTGCAGTATGTATACAAGTCTCTACCCACTGACAGTTCAGTGTGCACACAGGTGTCTATTCACTCTCAGTGCAGTCTGCACATAGGTGTCGTTACTCTCAGTGCAGTGTGCACATAGGTGTCTATTCTCTTTCCCTTGTCTTGTATAAAGGACGAATCCTCTGTTCTGGGAGAACACAGAGGGCAGGACACTTCTAGGACAGTATTAATTTCCCTGCTCTCTCCTGTACTCTGACTTGGCTGGCCTTAATGTTTCTATTTTCTCTTTTTGTCACACAGTCCTTTCCTCTGTCCTTCTCCACCATTTCTTAAGAGCTTTGTTAGGACATCAAGACAAGAGCTGTTTGTCCCCCATCTGTGACACACACTTCTGGCTCCACATGCATCAAGAGCTGCCCTGTTTTATACCTGGCTTCCTCTTTCCAGTCTCACTGATGTCCCTTCCCAGGCATGAGCTTGCTCCCTGATTCCCACACACATCCATCCAGTGAGGCTGAGCTGAGCTGCATGTCTGTTCCTCTGTGTCCAGTGGACCATCTCTGTTCTCTAGTGCTAACCTGTGTCTTTGATGCTTTCTCCTCCCCCTCTGCACTTGTTCCTGAGCTCACAGAGCACTGCCTTGTCTGAACAGCCTACATGTGGATCTAGTCCAGCCTAGCTGTCTTTCCAGGGCCTTGGAATTCTATCCTCTGCTAGCTATTAGCCATTTTCACTTAAAGAGTTCACAGAAAATTCAAATTCAACATGTTATAAATGCAACTTGCTGTCCCCTCAATTCTCCCGAACACTCATCTGCTCTATATTTGTCCCCTCACAGAATAGATGACATCACCTTCTACTCTGAAAACAAGTTCCCTTTGATTCATCCATCTTCCTCATCATGTAGGTTATACTATTATGAGAATCCTCTCAACAAACTCCATTTTCTTCTGGCCATGTCTGAATGTTCTCTCGGTGCCAGTTCAGGCTGACATTATGTATAATTAGGACAACTTCTTATGTGTCCTCTCACTCTGTTTCCATCTTACCTGACATTCCAGACTGATGACCCTCTGGATATCCAAGCTGCTGTTAGGGTCTCAGGTCAGCACTCACTCAGTCCAGCTGGAACATTATCCTATAAAGCATCAGAACCAATGCATATGCAGAATGAACAGAAGTCACTATCTCTCCCTAGACACCAAAGACCAGACCTGAGATGGAGAGGTTCATCCTGAAGTCAATCACTGAAAGGGAAATTGTTCTTTCTTGGCTGTTTAGTTTCCATCTCTGATATGTAGAGATTTTTTTATACTCTAAAGAAGCCATAGTCACAATAGGAGGCACAAAAGTGTCTGGAAAAAAGTTGCTGAACTGAAAAGAAAAGCTTCGATTTAGTCTTCAGCTGCAACAATGATATAGAAGAAATAAATGTTTAAAAATAATAACACAAAACATAATATCAAAGGGACTCTTTTGTATAAGCAGGTTCTTGGTTTAACTTAAAAAAAAACTCATGTGAAGTAACATCATGATACAGATTTTTCAGAAGTCAAGCTTTAGGTATGCCATTAAATAAAGAACTCCAGCCTGATGAAAGGCAGGCTGAAGTCACAAGAAACAAGAAAAAATGAATAAGGAAAGAAAGTCACAAACTTTCAGGAAAATGTCAGGACATAATACTCAAATTACTATAGCATTCACCTGGTTTTTGTTCACATAATGTAATACAGGTATTTCAACTATTTTTTGTTTACCTTACTCTTCCTATTTCCAAATATCAAATTCTAAGAGATTAGTTATAAAGATCTGTATAGTGTGTCACCACAGGTACCAGAGTAAAGATCAAAACTTGAATGACAAATCTTTGGGAAAAGGCATCATCTAGTGAAATTTAAGTTTTGTTTCCAAAACCATAGATTATGGTCTAAGTTGTATGAGCAGCAGTGGTACTGCACTTTCAGTGCCAAAAGTATTAGAAGAGGATGCATAGCAAAACTCAACTGTAAATAGACCAAAGCCCTCAACATTGAACTTTATAGAAGATAAAGTGGAGATAGCCTACTACTCATTGATGCAAAAGCAGACTTTCTGAACAGAACACCATTGGCACAGGTCCTAAGAGCAAGAACTAATAAATTGGACCTAATGATACTAAGATGCTCCTGTAAGGTCAAAACAGAATCCTAAAGAATGGAAAATAAAAGTTTTTAACCAAGTAAACACTTATAGAGGGTTTTGATATACTTTATATATCCAAAATATATGAAGAACTCAAAAAACTATATATCAAGAAAACAAATGACATTCCTGGAGGATCCTGCTATACCACTCCTGGGCATATACCCAGAGGCTTCCCCTGCATGCAATAAGGACACATGCTCCACTATGTTCATAGCAGCCTTATTTATAATAGCCAGAAGCTGGAAAGAACCCAGATGTCCCTCAATGGAGGAATGGATTCAGAAGATGTGGTATATTTATACAATGGAATGCTACTCTGCAATTAAAAACAATGAATTCACGAAATTCCTAGGCAAATGGTCAGAACTTGAAAATATCATCCTTAGTGAGGTAACCCAATCACAAAAGAACACACATGGTATGCAGTCACTGATAAGGGCATATTAACCCAGAATCTCAGAATACCCTAGACACAATTAGCATATCAATAGATTTCCAAGAAGATGGAAGGAGAGACCCCTGGTCCTGGAAAGACTGGATGAAGGGGAATGCCAGGACAGAGAAGCGAAGCGAGAGGGGGTTGAATGGGGAAAAGAGGGAGGGAAGGGGGCTTATGGGACTTTCAGGGAGGGAGGAAATGGGAAAGGGGAAATGATTTGGAATGTAAATAAAAAAACTTAGAAAATAAAAAAAAAGAAAACAAATAATCTAATTAAAAATGGAATACAGATATAAACAGAGTATTCTCAATAGAGGGAATAAAAATGGCTGAGAAACACTTAAAAAATATTCAACCTTAGCCATCAGGGGAATGCAAATCAAAACTACTTTGAGATTTCATCTTACACACATCTTTAGGGCTAGGATCGTAACACAAGTGATAACTTATGCTGGTGAAGTTGTGGAATAAGGGGAATAATCATCCTTTGCAGGTAAGAATGCAATCTTATAAAGCTAGTATGGAAATCAGTGTTCCTCAGAAAGATGGGAATCAATCCACCTCGAGATCTAGCTATACTACTCTCTGGCATATAGCCAAAGGATGCTTCATCCTACCATTTAAAATGTAGCACATTTACAAAAGGGAATAATATTCAGCCATTTAAAAATGGCATTATGAAATTCAAAGATAAGTCAATAGTACTAGCAAAACCATCATCCTGAATGAGGTATCTCCTATCCAGAAAGACAAATATATTATGATTTCACTTATATGTTCCTATTAACTGTTAAGTCAATGATAACTGTGCTACTATCTGTATAACCACAGAGGTTAGGTATAAAGCAAGGGAATGGGTGTGGGCAGAATAAATGTCCTTAAGAAAGAGAAATAGAATAGGTAGTTATGAATGGATAAGGAAGTGGCTGGAGTGGTAGGATAAAATGGGGAGTGGAAGGGAGAAGAGGTCAATGGGATTATAAGGACAGACAGCTAAAATTAAGGGCTATTCAAGTAGTAGTATGGAAACCTATTATAATAGATGGTTTTCTAAAATATATACAGCTATAAAGGCAATCTAAATGAAATTGTAAAAAAAAATGTTGGAAAGAGTCCCAATTCACAGTCTCTGGTCACCAAATGAAACTTCTAATTCCAGGATTAGGCTACATCTAATTGAGTCATTGGCCAAAGGGGTTCTACTGAAATTACCAAAGCACACAGGCTATTGCCAAGATTATAATTAAGGTCCATTGCTTAAGACAACACCTACATGACTCATTGAAGATGGAGAAGTCAAATCAGTGTCCACATAGAAGTGTCATACCTACTTTCTAGTGTCTTGGTACAGGAAGGTATTCTGCAAGCCACCAAAGTAGAAACACAAACACCAACCCTAGCAACAAACCATTTGATCTATAATGGTGTTCTGCCTGTAAGCTATGCTATTATAATGGTGGCAAAAGCTTGATGAGTAGCCAACCAATACCTGATTTGACTTAAAGCCCCTTCCACAAAATTGAGCCCATACTCAGCACTGCTTGGGTGCCCCCAAACCTGAAACTTAGTAGCCCAAGGACCTAAAGTAAAACCAAATAGTAGTGATTATGTATAGGTATAGGTATAGGTATAGGTATAGGTATAGGTATAGGTATGGGTGTGGGTGTGGGTGTGGGTGTGGGTGTGGGTGTGGGTGTGGGTGTGGGTGTGGGTATGGGTGTAGGTATATGATGTATATGTATATATATGTATAAGTACACACATATACATGTATATACGTACACATATACACATTCATATACAATAGTGCTTTACTCAGCCATCCTAAGAGAAGCTTCTTTTTGAAGTTAGATGGTAGCAAATTCAGAGACCCACAGTCAGATATTATTCAGAGAGTGAGGAGAAACCTTGAATACTCAGCCCTAAAAGGGAATGTCTCCACCAATTCCTGCCCTCAATGCTCAGGGAACACTAAGAAAGAGGAGGCAGAAAGAGTGTAAGTGCCTGAGGGGATGGAACACACCAACATGGGGCTCAGAATCAACATTATTGAGCTTCATATGAACTCACAGAGACCAAGGCAGCATACACAATGCCTATGTGAATCTGTACCAGGAGCTCTGTGGCTTCCTGTTTCGTGTTTATATGTCATACATGAGTGTGTAAATGAGTGACCCTCTCATTCTCTTATGTTCATTTGTTTTGTTCAATTCCAATGTGTTTTAGATTTGCATTATGCTTTTTAAAATTATGCTTTATGACATTATTGTTATAAGTTCTTCAAGACATATAAGTGACCAGGACTTTCCCCCAGACTAATTGGATGTCTATAGTGGCCATTTCCACTATTTCCCTCAAGATGTAGGTGGTTAAGCTTCATCTTAAAAAGAAAAAAATATCCCAAGGTTAGGCCACAAAATCCCACCAATCCCTGAACTTGCCCCTAGATCAGGTCGCAAAACCCTACCAATCCCAGGTCACCATGGAAAGCCTCTCCCGCAACCCCTTAGAATCAATTCTTTGCTGCCTCTTGATCAATTATTTGCTGCTTTCTCCTAAGCAGAGGTGGACACCCTCTTGAATCTTCCCCAATAGATCCCTTGAGTCAGGTTAGTTGTGCAGTGTAACATTGACTCCTGACTGCCTGGATACCTTTTCCCTCAGAGCTGTAACACTCACAAACATCCCTTAGAAGCCTGTTTGTTTGCTAATGAGAGATAGAAAGGGGGTGGATCTGGATGGAGGGAAGGTGTGGGAGAACTATAATCAGAGTATATTATGTGAGAAAAAGATCTATTTTCAGTAAAGGAAAAAAATGGGGTACATAGGAATTGTATAGTTAGAGGGCTGAGGCTTAGTGGAATTTGTTCAAACTTTGGAACCCAGAACTCAAATGCATTTCCCTTTTGAGGAAACTTCAGAGTGAGAGGAGCAAAGGATCCATAGATTATTGTGGAGGATAAGAAGCCATTCCTGTCTGGTATGCTCATTCAGCTCCCGTGTGTCTAGTTAGCATTTGAGTCTTTGAAGATGAGAAAAAAGCAATAATACAACTACAGTAGCAGTGGACTCAAAGGGGTGGGACGCAACAGTACAGCTGTGGTGACCAACTCAGGGGCTTTCCTGTGCTGCCATCCTAAATCAGTGTCTAAGGCTCCATCCTTGCTGCCTGGCCTCTCTTGGCCTCCACCTTTCTTGTTGATTTCTACAGCTATAGTCTACTTGCTCCCAATGAGTACTTTACCATGTTTCTACAAGCCAGAGTTGAGCTCTACTAGCTGCAGCTGAGAACAGAGGTTAGCACAAGGCCCAGGCCCAGGGCTAGAATTACAGTGAAGCACGGAAGAAGGAACACAGGGTGGCCGCCCTTTAAGCTTCTGTGGAGGTTGACTTACTTGGTGAAGAAATGGCACCTAAGAACATGAATCCAAATAGGACCTAGGTCAGAGAGATTGTACAAGGGAACAATTGGCTGCAAATTTGACTTTTAATAAAGCATTCTTGACTTATTGTAGCCATAGAAACAAAAGCTGGTAGATAACTACTAAACAGGACAACTTATCCTTCCTAAGTACAGGACTCTTTGCAAAGCAAGGGAGTAATGCAGAAATAACTTACATTTTTTTAATTAAAGTAAGTATCAGATAAGCTGTCTACTTATGGGAAAATGTAGGAAATTTATAAACCTGGGAGTAGTGAGTAAATTTTCCTGTTCAAGAAGTCATTTGTTCTCAGATAGAAACTTTTCAAAGTAAGTAAACTGAAATTTATACAGAAAAAAACCTTGTGCCATTTGAATAGTTCTAATGACCCACACACATGACCAAATTATATCTCCAAACTCATTACAAGAACAGCTTTCAAAATGACAATCAAATACTTTCTTAAAAAATCTTTAACCCTAAAACATTAATTACTGCTAGAATTTCATTTTCTTTCTATTTTTTAAACAAAGTATATAATCATATCCTTAATCCAGAGAAAGGCAGGAAATTATATTTTATAAACAAAATCATCCTGAATATTTTACAATTTTATCTTCCTCTAAATTATTTATGATGTAATATGCAGAATAAGATGTGTATAAATGAAGTTTGACTAAATATTCACAGTTTGGGAATATCTGGGTTCATTTGACAATGCTTTTCAAAAATTTTAAGCATAAAAATACTTTACATTACATTTAAAGGGCAGTGGTGTCCAGAGGCCATTGCTGAAGCCTGCACTGTGATGGATAATCCTATGGGTCTTATCCATACACAATATCCATACATATTTAAGTATCAGGATATATCTGGTTAGGAAACCAGGCACAATCATGGTCTGGAGGAAAAGAACCATGTTATATTAGCATTTTTAAAAGTAAATAACCTTAGGTTTGTCAAATAGTTGGTTTGCACTTAAGAACACACAGCACACACTATTCAGAGCACAAGGTAAGATCCAGGCTAAAGATAAACAGAAGTAACATCTGGATCTATCAACTGCACTTGGCCTTCAGTTGTGATGAATATAAAAGTCCTGGGAATTGAAAGTTAGAAATGCCCACTAACATTTTAAAACAATAACTTGTTCCATAGGCTGGACTCTTGTCTTTCCAAATTGTATATGTTGGAATCCCAGTCTCCGGTCTTAGCATGTATCCATATTTGGAGGTAGGGTGCTTGCAGAAGTGTAGAGTACATAGTGGAATAAGATGTGCCTCAAATCTAATATGACTGGCTTCCTTACAAAAATGAGAAATTTAGACACAAGTTTGCATAAAGGGACAGTAGCACATGGAGATGAAGACAAAGACTAGAGGAAAGGAGACTGTTTCTAGAAGCTAATGATGTAGAAGATTGTTACCAAACCTCCTAAATTCAACTACAAAGCATGGGAGCATTGTTCCCCACAGTCCTCTGTTGACATCTCAATCTTGGACACACTGTTTTCTAAACTGAAAGAATCAATTTCTGTCATTGAAGCCACTCAAATAAATCACTAAGTCAGGCAGATAAAATTGCCTCCATTAAGGTATTTTACTCAGGTGTGTGTTAGAGCAGTATAAATCTAACACAACATCTTTCATGCCTGATAACACTAAAGAAAAACAGATCAGGAACTTTTGGCCAGTGTGTAAGTTATGTATATATTGGAACAATATACATTTTTATGATCTTCAAAAGTAAACAGAGCTATCAGTGTTTAATTGAAAAATAGGGGGTGCTTTAAAGGTTACCCAGAGAATTTCCAATTACCTCTGACTTTTAAGATGATTTACCAAGGGGAGAGGGGAGGGAATCATCAAACTAGAAACAAATACAGACAGCTGCAATTATACTCACGAAGACATGGGTTCTGAAGGCTGCTAAGGTAAAGAGTGAGATAGGAGGTGTCACATGTTGCTGAAGAGAACTGTTAGGTAAAAGAAAAAAGTTAGAAAAAAGTCTAGACTCAAAGGAAGACAGGATTAAAGACAAACATTCATTGGCTAGGCAGATATTCTCTGCTCCTGTTCCACTTTGATCAAGCATAAGTCATGGAGTAGAAAAAAATTACATCCCAGACTCCTAGAAATGTTGATCACAAAACCAGTTAAATAGCCTTTGAGGATTAGTTGAGGACTAAAGACTGCAAGTGGGTAAAAAGACTACACTTCCCAAAGAGACACCCATGGGAAATCTTTAGGTATGCCAGACCAATGTTTCTGAAAGAATTTAAATAGATAATCATGTAAATATGTTTGATATACTAAAGAGAAGGGGATAGAAATTAGAGTTTGAATTTGGTTTAGAAATAAGTACAGATATACTGAGAAGACAAGCCACTCCTTATTCTGGAGTCCTCTCAATTTTCCTAGCCCTATTGATCTTCTGGTTGCTGTTGAGTACACCTAGTATGCTCTTGCCTAATGATCTCTAGGAACCTGCTCTCACATTCTGGAAAGTTTCTCTTAAAATAATCTTTGTACCCTCTGTCTTCAATGTTTTAATCATGTCTCTTCTTCCTGGAGGCCTTCCCTGAAGACCTTGTGTAATGTTGCAGCCCACTCCCAATCACCTCCATGCCCTATTCTAACATTTTAGTTCATAGTGGATTGTTTCTTAATAAAATTACATGCACTGAGCCATGAGCACTACTTCTCTAGAGGCCTTTAAAATGCTCATTTGTTTAACCCTAGCAACTCTGGGCTGTTTGAAGACAGGGTCTTTGAAAACAGTAGTGTATTTTGCTTTATTTTACCCTAGCCATTGTACTATGGTATATAGAACAATACTTTGTTAAATTAATACTCTATCATGCTTGAAGAGCCTGGATATCAGAATATTTTTCTTTACAGAAAGGCACCTTGTTGAAGATGGGACAGATGATTATTAATCTTTGACTCTGGTACTTGGAAAAGTGCCTGGCTTATATATTGAGAAAACAGGGGAGAAGAGAGCTGGCAACAGAATCTGGGAATACAAGATGCATGTTGGAACAGGAAATAAAATACCCCGGTGTCCCAGAACTGCTAAGAGAAGTATGTCCCAATGATAGAGTACCGCTCTATGAACAAAAAAGATAGAGACTGCCAGTAGTCTTCACAGTCAATGACCCAGTTTCTGAGCCAGGAGTAACACTGTCACCAAATAAGATAGAGGATTAAGTACAAAATATGTATCAAGTATTCCCCATATTCAGGCACATTGATAAGTGCTAAAAGGCCAGTGAAAATGGATGGGAACAATCTCCTGGCTGAAAAGACTAATAAAGTGTCAATGAAGGACCTGGTATTCGAAATGGCTTCAAGCATAAGTAGAAAAACAATTGTGATAAAGAATGCACAACAGTATGAGGGATAGTACCAAGTTCCCGATGACTGCTGGGGGAAGGGCAGATGCTTGCAGTGAGAATTGGGATCACAGTAGGCTGGCAAAATACAATTCTTGGGAGCTCTGCTGTTCCTAACACAAATGTGTGTATTCATGATCACACAACAAAAGACAGGGTTACTAGAATAAATGGGTGTAAGGAGAATATTAATACAAATCAGCATCTGACTTCAACACACCCCTACCTAGTGCTGTTAGCATTTGAAAGAAAAACATTTAGATTCCTATTCTATTGGGGAATATTAACATAATGTGGTTTTGAAAATTTTAAAAAGACCTCATAATTAATTTAATCACCATTTTGCATAGCGTTCCCACTTGTGATCTGCATTTTTGCTTTAAGATTCTTACGATATAGCTGTCATTCTGATCTAATGAAATGCCTCTTACTGAGGAAGAGAGGAAATTTTCAAATGTTGAGGCTATGCAGAAATGAAGAATGAAACATGTGTCTGTCACTGCAATTTCACCATGGTAGACTAATTGCAGAGGCCTGTGGGTATGGATTGATGCTGTTGAGTAGGCAGCCCTTTACTGCCATCGCATTCAGGGTGATTTGCATAGCATGGCTCATAGTGCTTTATGATTTTTCTTTTAAAAATAATTCTACTTGTTAGTCACTAAATCTGTTTAACCATTTCAATGCTGCCTAGCATGTGGGGCATGTTGAAGACTGAATGCATTTATCTCTCAGCTGATGAGTTTGGAGCAGGGTCTCTAGTTGCTGTACACTTCAGGGTATTTTTTATCCCTTGAAATTGCTGCTATAGACTGGATTCCCTAGGAACCAAAAAGAACTGATAATGTGTCAACTTGTTTGGGTGAAAGGATGCCCAGATAGCTGGGTAAAAACATTATTTATGGGTGTCATTGTGAAGTTGTTTGTTTGCCGAAGGGATTAGCTTTGGAATATGTAGAAAAGGATCTGTGGACAAAGCCCATGACATGGAAAATCTGACTAGAAGGGAAGACTCAAGCAAGGGATGAACCTCTCTTTGATCTGAAGCCATCTCTTGTCCTTTGCACCAGTGTTCTTGGAACTCATGTCTTTAGATGCAGCCTGGGTTTGTCCTATTGATGGTCTTTATTCATGGACCTTGATGTTTTAGCTGTATCACTGTTCCTACCTTCTTTCTGCTTGCAGGTCACAGAAGACAGACTGTGTCACTTCTCAGCATTTACATGAGTCACTTCTGAATACATCTCTTCTATTTGTCTACATAAACGTTATGAATTCTGCGCTTCTGGCAGACACTAATATACTGATCCAAGAACAGATAGGTATTCTGTAAATCGACAGAATATTCCCAGGGCTGATACATATAGAAAAGAAGAAGGAAAAGCTAGAACCAAAGAGAACCTGAACTACAAACAGTCAAAATGGAGGCCTGAAAGTGGCAGGGTGTGTCTGACACAATACAAGCTGAAGTGGAGGGTTTGGTCCTGATAATCACACCCTGCTAGCTCATTGGATAGGAGACAGCCTAGCTGGTGTACATGACCTTGTGTGTGAAATCTGAGCAATTTCAGAAAGTAGCTAAAAGTTGAGGATTGCCTATGAGGGATAATCCCAGCAGCTGAGGACATAAATCCTTTAATCCTGAGGATGACATAGGCCTGGCTTTTTAAGTGTTCACTCTTGTCACATTTTCTTTAGTGGCAGAAGCCCAATGAAATACCAAGCAAGCGCCATGCTCTATGTGATTTTTATGAAAAGATGTTTCAGTAGACAATTCTTCAAGAATCTCCACCCCTGCTTAATAATTTAATACATCATTACTCATCATACTAAGTTCTCTAACTATAAGCAACTTAAAGAGGGGCTTAGGAATTCCACTCTTTTTTTTAAACCTCAAAGTCAGCTCAGCTGACGATACTACAACAAGGTTACATAGAAATATGCTGATTTTTTCTATTTTATTAAAGTTTTGGTCTTGAATTTTATTGTGTGTGCGCAAAATAATTTATGTTTGAGCCAACTGATATATTTTAAGAGGCTTGCCACTGGTCAGATGTTAATGTGTATTTCTTTGCATTTTACTGAAGGGAAGTTTGTAGATGTGCCTCTCTGTAACCCTTTAAGTTCTTCTTTGTAAGTCCATGCAATTATGCTTTTAGGATATTGCTGATGGAAACAGTGGAAGACTAGTTTGAAAATGTCACTCCAGACATGGAGGCACTGAATTCTAGTCTGGTGTGATACACAAAACACATGTGCTCTCCTCATGGAATATTGACACTTAGGTCAAGGGGAAATATCTAAAATGACACAGCGGATGGCGTAGAATGCAGCTCAGATTTAAACACAAACAAGAGGGTAATATGGCCTGGCACCGCCTGACTACTGCAGCAGTGTATCTGAAGGTTATGTTTTATGTTTATTAGTTCCATCCAGATGGTGTTTTATGTCCTTAATAACTTTGTCCCTGACTAAGCCATGGACCTACCATTTGACAAGCCCAGTAGGAAGTGTCTATCAGCAAAAAAAAAGTCATTTCATAATCAGAAACATCACTTGGAACATTTGGACAACATTGTGGAAGGGGCTGGTTTCTTTCATGTCAATGCAATGCATGTGGTTGTTGACAAATGAAGACAGCTTTTCTAAACTGAATCCAAACTCAATGAGCTCCAGGGATGCCATTTAAAAGAATACAATTCAGTGCTAATATTTATATAAATAATAATTCCATTGTAAGAAATTGATTTACTTTAATGCACATTTACTTTTAGATGACTGCAAAACTAGTAGATAACATATTATTCCAGTATTACAAACTGGAAGACTAGAGGGTATGAAGCATGAGTTCACCACAGATTTGCCTCTGGACCTAGGTTCCCTTTCGTCTCTCAGTTCAGAGGTCTAGACCAGTCTCCTCTCCAAGTTGGTTTGAAGCCTTCCTTTTACAGCATAGGAAGTGGGTTTCTCATGTTATGGTCTAAATTCTGCTTCCAAATTCCAACCCCCTTAAGGGCAGCTACTATGGTTTGTTTAAATTGTTACTTTGTCAGAGCACAAATTTTAGATACTGAATATAAACCTAAAGTTTCTATTGAAGTAAAAAAAATACTTTTGAATAAAATATTTATTTATAACTCTTCAATAAATACTAACCAAACTTTTAACCTATAAAGGAAGTCACAATACCATTCTGCATTTGATTTGTTATAGGTGTCCACATAAGGCAAAGATTCTTTTTTTTTTTTTGAGGGAAATTTTTTTTTTATTATTTATTTTATTTTTTTTAATTATTTATTTTATTTTATTTTTTTTAATTTACATTCCAAATCATTTCCCCTTTCCCGTTTCCTCCCTCCCCAAAAGTCCCATAAGCCCCCTTCCCTCCCTCTTTTCTCCATTCAACCCCCTCTCGTTTCTCTGTCCTGGCGTTCCCCTACATCCAGTCTTTCCAGTACCAGGGGTCTCTCCTTCCATCTTCTTAGAAATCTATTGATATGCGGATTGTGTCTAGGGTATTCCGAGATTCTGGGTCAATATCCCCTTATCAGTGACTGCATACCATGTGTGTTCTTTTGTGATTGGGTTACCTCACTAAGGATGATATTTTCAAGATCTGACCATTTGCCTAGGAATTTCGTGAATTCATTGTTTTTAATTGCAGAGTAGTATTCCATTGTGTAGATATATCACATCTTCTGAATCCATTCCTCCGTTGAGGGACATCTGGGTTCTTTCCAGCTTCTGGCTATTATAAATAAGGCTGCTATGAACATAGTGGAGCATGTGTCTTTACTGCATGCAGGTAAAGCCTCTGGGTATATGCCCAGGAGTGGTATAACCGGATCCTCCGGGAGTGTCATGCCCAGTTTTCTGAGGAACCACCAGACTGCTTTCCAGAGTGGTTGTACCAGCTTGCAATTCTACCAGCAGTGGAGGAGTGTTCCTCTTTCTCCACATCCTCGCCAACAACTGCTGTCTCCTGTGTTTTTGATCTTAGCCATCCTGACTGGTGTGAGATGGAATCTCAGGGTTGTTTTGATTTGCATTTCCCTAATGACTAAGGATGATGAACATCTCTTTAGGTGCTTCTCAGCCATTAGATATTCTTCAGGTGAGAACTCTTTGTTTAGCTCTGTACCCCATTTTTTAATAGGGTTACTTGCCTCTCTGGAGTTTAACTTCTTGAGTTCTTTGTATATCTTGGATATTAGCCCTCTGTCGGATGTAAGGTTGGTAAAGATCATTTCCCAGTTAGTTGGTTGCCGCTTTGTCTTTTTGACAGTGTCTTTTCTTGTCTGGAATTCATTCAGATAAGAAAATTATAGAATACTGTGATTAAAGATCTTTATTAATTATTTTTACTTAATTTTTGTGCATTTCATACAAAAATACTGCATTTAAATAACTTACACTCCCCTCTTCCTCATTCCACTCTTTCCATGACCCCGCTATGTCAAATTCATGACTATATCTTCTTTATCATATATACATGGGTGTATATATGTATATGTGTGTATACATACAAACTATTGTGTCTATTTAGTATTTCATCAAAATTAGGGAAATGTTCTATTAATATGAATTTCATTTTAGCGACTTGAATTTAAAATATCCAGTTAATTAATGACATATCTTTTGACTTTCAAATTCTATATTTTTCATCTTCATTTGTTCTCTTCTTCCTTTATCATTCAGTCCTCTTTCTTAGTCTCTCTTTCTCTATTTGTATTCTATTTCCCTTCTGTTGTTCTCTCCTCATTTCTTCCTTATTGTGGTTTGTTGTGTGTAGATTTTGTTACCCTGCCTAAATTTTGAGAATGGACCACACTATCAGCTTCTGCCAAGAGAATATTGGATCTATGGATGAAAACACAGCCATACAAAATTGTTCAATTTCAACTTGCCTTTTTGGTACAATTATTGAGTGCTACTTATCTCCCACCTGTAGAAGAATGTCCTAATCAATACTCTTAGCTCCATACCTCTCAACCTGTCCTCAACTTTAGTTGCTCAGTTACATCTAGTCCCAGCTAAACACTTCCAACTGCCTGTCTGTGTGGCCACTCCATCTGAGATCTCACATGGCTGGTCATCGTTTTTTCCTCAGAAGCATGGTGATCTCTCTCTCTCTCTCTCTCTCTCTCTCTCTCTCTCTCTCTCTCTCTCTCTCTCTCTCTCTCTCTCTCTCTCTCTTTCCCTCTCTCTCCCTCTCCCCCTCCCCCATCCTCTTCTATCCTCTATTCTTTCCCCCTCCCCCCTCCTCTCCCCCTTTCCCTCCCCCCTCCCCTCCCCTCTCCTCTCCTCTCCTCTCCTCTCCTCTCCTCTCTTCTCCTCTCCTTTCCTCTCCTCTCCTTGTGTCTGTCTTTGCATGCAGGGACCTGGAAGTCGTACCTATTCCTTCTGCCCAGCAATTGGTCTGTGGCTTCTTTACTGATAGATCAATTACCAATTGGGGAACAGGATCTTAGCATCAGAACCACCCCTACAATAGTTCATCATTGTTTTGTTTAGCATTGCTTCTGCTGAAAATCTAGATTCCATGCAAACATATAATTGTTTAAGAAAATTGTGAGTGTGATTTGATTTTTATGCTCTACTCTAATTATAAAATGCTGCCTTCGAAGTTACTTTATAGTTGTATATATTTTGAATTGTTCTCCTTAGAATGTATATGCATTCACACATCCAGTCAGTCAAAACTAATCATGATGCATTTCATAGAATGAGTTCTATCTAGAGATAGTTCAGTTCTTAAAGAACAGAATTACAAGGATGGCCCTGAGTATTATCCTCAGAATCTACCATCTTGAGTGAGGTAACCTAGTCACAAAAGAACACACATGGAATGAACTCACTGATAAGTGGATATTATCCCAAAAGATCAGAATACCCAAGATACAATTAACAGACCATATGAAGCTCAAGAAGAAGGAAGATCAAAGTGTGGATGCTTCACTCCTAATTAGAAGGAGGAACAAAATAATCAGGGGTAGGGAGATAGAGGAAGGGACTTGGGAGGGAAAAAGGAGGAAGAGGGGAAAAGGGGGCACAGGATCAGGTATGGGAAGATGGGGAGGGTCAGGAATTTGAACAGAGGTGTAATAGGGGATGAGGAACTGGGGGTAGCCACCAGCAAGTCCCAGATGCCAGGAAAGTGAGAGGCTCCCAGGACCCAACAGGGATGAGATTAGCTGAAATGTCCAACAAAGGGGAAAGAGAACCTGTAGTGACTGTATCCAGAGGTTAGGCAAGGCCCTGGGTTAAGGGGCTGGGACCACTCACTTATCTCTAAATATTTAACCCAGAATTGCTTTTGTCTAAAGGAAATACTGGGACAAAGTATGGAGCAGAGACTGAAGGAAAGGCTATCCATAAACTGCCCCACCTTGGGCTCTATCCTGTACATAGACATCAAACCCAGACACTATTGTGGATGTTAAGTGCTCCCTGACAGGAGCCTGATATAACTGTCTCCTAAAAGGCTCTACCAGAGCCTGGTAAATACAGATGCAGATGCTTGCAGCCAACCATTGGACTGAGCATGGGAACCCCTATGCAGGAGTTAGGGAAAGGACTGAAGTAGCTGAAGGGGTTTGCAACCCCATAGGAAGAAAAACAATATCAATGAATCAGATGTGCCCCCTACCCCCAGAGCTCCCTGGGACTAAACCACCAACCAAAGAGTACTCATGGAGGGACCCATGGCTCCAGCCGCATATGTAGCAGAGGATGGCATTGTCTGGCATCAATGGAATAAGAGAACCTTGGTCCTGTGAAGGCTCGATGCTCCAGTATAGGGGAATGCCAGGACAGTGAGGCAGAAGTGGGTGGGTGGGTGTGGGAACACCCTCGCAGAAGCAGGGAGAGGGGGGTTGGGATAGGGGTTTTGTGGAGAGGAAAACTAGAAAGGGAATAACATTTGAAATGTAAATAAATAAAATATCCAATACAAAAGGGGTATGGTGGCATATACTTGTAATTTGAGTGCTGGGAAGGCAAAAAAATAGGGTTACCATGACTCTCATTAAATTGATGAGTTCTGGAAAATATATAAGAATACAAGACCCTATCACAAAAAAAGCACACACAGGTGCCAGTGTACACACATCTACACATGCAGAAATACATTTTTGTTTTGTTTTGTTTTTAGTGTAAGAGGTCTTTTCCTTGCCTAACTTAAAAAAAAAAAAAAAACCTTGTAGCTTTCTCTTTCCTTCTCCATCTCCCTACTGCAGGCAGTTGCCAAGATTTACAGTTTGCCCACCTGGTTTTGTATTGTTTGTTTGTTTGTTTTGTTTTGTTTTTAACTCTGATAAAATTGTCTTTTGGCTTCCTTCTGACTCCATTTCTAAATCTTTTTCTTAAGAAACTGGTAATTCTGAGAGAAGAGCCCTGGTTATCTAGTAACTATAACAAATGCCAGTTTTCAATTAAGCAATTTTATCTGTTTTTGAATTTGGGGGTAACAGAGGAGCTCAAGATGTCTAACAGGGACCCAGCTAGCAACCATTAGTGTGATATTTTGAACAGGAATTGGACTTCATTTCGCCCATGTCCTGAGAACCTGAGTGAAATATAATTTGAAGATAACAGATTTATTTGTTTGACAAAGGAATTTTCTTGTTTTTGTTTATTTTAATTTTAATAAAAAATGAAATAACTGCAGAATCTTATGTTAATTAGATTTACTTATACATTGTATGAAAAACATGCTCAGCAAGATAGTGAATTGATGCTAGGCACTGGTGGTGCACAACTTTAATCCCAGCACTAAAAAAGTAGAGGTAAATGGATCTGTGAGTTTGAGGCCAGCCTGGTCTACTGAGCAGGGCAACCAGGGCAGCCAAGGCTACACAGAGAAACCCTGCTTTGAAAAACAAAACAACAACAAAACAAAAATACTGAAAGATAGTGAATTTGGAAAGTTACAAACATTTCATCAGTTTAACAGGTAGAGGAAATAAATATTTTTTAAAACTGTAGCTGCAGAGGGACCTCGCACTGGGCGGGAGCCTACCAGCTTTCCTTCCGCAACCTCTGTTCCAACAGACTGCGCTGAAGAGACAGGTACCCCAAGCTCCCTATCCCCAATATAACATCACTTGGGACATGGCCTGTTGGGGCTTCCGTCTGTGCCCGAGAACGGGTCAGCGCTGTGGTCGTCTGGGTGCCAGATCGGCGGGCCATCGCGTCTACAGGGTGAGCGGCGCCACGGAGAGTGCCCTCCGCCATCTTTGCTCCAGTGACTGGGAGGTTGGGACAGCCAGGTTCTGAGACAGACAGGCATAATATCGCTTGGGTCTCGGGCAGCTTGTGTGTATGCGGCTCCCAAGTGCTGGGCTGATCTGCAGTAACCAGCGCGCCAGCTCTGCTGTGGGACTTCTGCCTGGCAGAGGGACGCCCCCTCGCCCCCCAGGAGAGATCACACACCCCTGCACAGGGCAGGAGCCTACCAGCCTCCCTTTGGCGACCTCTGCTCCAGGAATCCACTAGGCTGAGCCTTTAGATGTGCAAGGCCACCCAATATAAGATCACTTGGGGCAAGGCACATTAGGGCTCCAAAGTCACTCAGGAGCAGGCAGGCCCCAGAAATCGGTGCCAGGGGAATCCTGGTAATCCAGGTGGGGCAGAAATAGCTTTGCAGGCTCACAGGAGGTCCAACCAACAGCCAGTGGCAGCAGGACCAACTAACACCAGAGGTATCCAGATGGCAAAAGGCAAACGTAGGAATGTTACTAACAGAAATCAAAGTAATGTGGGACCATCCGAACCCAACTCTCAACAGCAGCAAGTCCTGGATACCCCACCACACCCGAAAGACAAGATCTGGATTTAAAATCACTTCTCATGATCCTATTAGAGGATCACAAGAAGGACACAAATAAATCTCATAAAGAGTTACAGGAGACCATGAATCAACGGTTAGAAGCCCTTACAAAGGAAACACAAAAATCGCTTAGAGAAATGCGGGAGACCATGAATCAAAAGATGGAGGCGCACAAGGAGACAACACAAAAATCGCTTAACGAGATGAATCAACGGGTAGATGCACTCACAAAGGAATCACAAAATTTGCATAAAGAAATGCAGAAGAATATGGGTCAACAGATGGATGCCCATAAGGAGGCAAAACAAAAATTGCTTAAAGAAATGAATCAACGGTTAGATGCCCTTACAAAGGAAACACGAGAACTGCTTAAAGAAATGCAGGAGACGATGGATCAACAGATGGAATCCCATGAGGAGGAAACACAAAAATCGCTCAGAGAAATGCAGGAGAACGTGGGTCATCAGGAAGAAATCCTGAAAGAGGTAATGCAAAAATACCTTAAAGAAATACAGGAAAATACAAACAAACAAGTGAAGGATCTCAGCAAATCCATCCAGGAACTAAAAAAGGAAGTAGAAACAACTAAGAAATCACAAAGGGAGACAACTTTGGAGATAGAAAACCTTGGCAAGGAATCAGGAGTCATAGATGCAAACATCAACAATAGAATACAAGAGATGGAAGAAAGAATCTCAGGTGCTGAAGATTCCATAGAAAGCATCGACTCAACAGTCAAAGAAAATGCAAAATGCAAAAAACGTGTAACCCAAAACATCCAGGAAATCCAGGACACAATGAGAAGACCAAACCTAAGGATTATAGGTATAGATGAGAGTGAAGATTTGCAACTTAAAGGGCCAGTAAACATCTTCAACAAAATTATGAAGGAAAACTTCCCTAACTTAAAGAGAGAGATGCCGATGAACGTACAAGAAGCCTACAGAACTCCAAACAGACTGGACCAGAACAGAAATACCTCCCGTCACATAATAATCAAAACACCGAATGTTCTAAACAAAGAAAAAATACTAAAAGCAGTAAGAGAAAAGGGCCAAGTAACATACAAAGGAAGACCTATCCGAATCACATCAGACTTCTCACCAGAGACTATGAAAGCCAGAAGATCCTGGGCAGATCTCATGCAGACACTAAGACAGCACAAATGCCAGCCTAGACTACTATACCCAGCAAAACTCTCAATCACCATAGATGGAGAGACCAAGATATTCCATGATAAAACCAAATTTTCACAATATCTTTCCACAAATCCAGCCCTGCAACGGATAATAGGTGGAAACCTCCAATACAGGGAGAGAAACAACACCCTGGAAAAAATGAGATAATAACCTTCTTGAATCAAACCCAAAAGTAGATAACAACTCAAACATAAAGATAGCGTCAAGAATGGCAGATGGCAATAATCACTATGCCTTAATCTCTCTTAATATCAATGGTCTCAATTCCCCAAATAAAAGACATAGACTAGCAGACTGGATACATAAACAGGACCCAGCATTTTGCTGCATGCAGGAAACGCACCTCAGTGTCAAAGACAAACACTACCTCAGAGTAAAAGGCTGGAAAACAATTTTACAAGCAAATGGCCCCAAGAAACGAGGTGGAGTAGCCATCCTAATATCGGATAAAATTGATTTTCAACCTAAAGTCATCAAAAAAGACACAGAAGGACACTACATACTGATCAAAGAAAAAATCCACCATCAAGAACTCTCAATTCTGAATATCTATGCTCCAAATGCAAGGGCACCCTCATTCGTAAAAGAAACTTTACTAAAACTCAAAGCACACATTGCACCACACACAATAATAGTGGGTGACTTCAACACCCCGCTCTCTGAAATGGATCGTTCAGGAAAGCAGAAACTAAACAGGGACACAGTGAATCTAATTGAAGCCTTGGACCAAATGGAACTAACTGATATATATAGAACATTTCATCCTAGAGCTAAAGAATACACCTTCTTCTCAGCTCCTCATGGTACCTTCTCCAAAATTGACCATATAATTGGTCACAAATCAGACCTCAACAGATACAAGAAGATAGAAATAATCCCATGCCTCCTATCAGATCACTATGGTATAAGGGTGGTCTTCAATGGCAACAAAAACAAAAGAAAACCCACGTACACATGGAGGCTGAACAATGCTCTACTCAATGATAACTTGGTCAAGGTGGAAATAAAGAAAGAAATCAAAGACTTTTTGAAAGTTAATGAAAATGAAGGCACAACATACCCTAATTTATGGGACACAATGAAAGCAGTGCTAAGAGGAAAATTCATAGCCCTGAGTGCCGCCAAAAAGAAACAGGAGACAGCATACACTAACAGCTTAATGGCACACCTGAAAGCCCTGGAACAAAAAGAAGCAAATACACCAAAGAGGAGTAGAAGGCAGGAAATCATCAAACTCAGGGCTGAAATCAATCAAGTGGAAACAAATAAAACCATACAAAGAATCAACAAAACGAGGAGTTGGTTCTTTGAGAAAATCAACAAGATAGATAAGCCCTTAGCCAGACTAACCAGAGAGCACAGAGATAGTATCCAAATTAATAAAATCAGAAACGAAAAGGGAGAGATAACAACAGAAACTGAAGAAATTCAAAAAATCATCAGATCCTACTACAAAAACCTGTATTCAACACAACTAGAAAATCTTGAGGAAATGGATAATTTCCTTGACAGATACCAAGTACCAAAATTAAATCAGGATCAAATAGACCATCTAAACCGTCCTATAACCCCTGAAAAAATAGAAGTTGTCATTGGAAGTCTTCCAACCAAAAAAAGCACAGGTCCAGATGGTTTTAGTGCAGAATTCTATCAGACCTTCAAAGAAGACCTAACACCAATACTCTTCAAACTGTTCCACAAAATAGAAACAGAAGGAACACTACCCAACTCGTTCTATGAAGCCACAATTACACTAATACCAAAAGCACACAAAGATCCGACAAAGAAAGAGAATCTCAGGCCAATCTCTCTTATGAATATTGATGCAAAAATACTCAATAAAATTCTTGCCAACCGAATCCAAGAACACATCAAAACGATCATTCACCACGATCAAGTAGGCTTCATCCCAGGGATGCAGGGATGGTTCAATATAAGGAAATCCATCAATGTAATCCACTACATAAACAACCTCAAAGAAAAAAACCACATGGTCATCTCATTAGATGCTGAGAAAGCATTTGACAAAATTCAGCATCCTTTCATGCTAAAGGTCTTGGAAAGATCAGGAATTCAAGGCCCATATCTAAACATAGTAAAAGCAATTTACAGCCAACCGGTAGCCAGCATCAATCTAAATGGAGAGAAACTTGAAGCAATCCCACTAAAATCAGGGACTAGACAAGGCTGCCCTCTCTCTCCATATCTTTTCAATATAGTACTTGAAGTTCTAGCTAGAGCAATTAGACAACAAAAAGAGGTCAAAGGGATACAAATTGGAAAGGAAGAAGTCAAACTATCACTATTTGCAGACGATATGATTGTATACTTAAGCGACCCAAAGAACTCCACCAGAGAACTCCTACAGCTGATAAACGACTTCAGCAAAGTGACCGGATATAAAATCAACTCAAGCAAGTCAGAAGCCTTCCTATACTCAAAGGATAAGCAGGCTGAGAAAGAAGTAAGAGAAATAATACCCTTCACGATAGCCACAAACCATATTAAGTATCTTGGCGTGACTCTAACCAAACAAGTGAAAGATCTGTATGACAAGAACTTCAAGTCTCTGAAGAAAGAAATTGAAGAAGACCTCAGAAGATGGAAAAATCTGCCATGCTCATGGATTGTCAGGATTAATATAGTAAAAATGAGCATCTTACCAAAAGTAATACACAGATTCAATGCAATCCCCATCAAAATCCCAACTCAATTCTTCATAGAGTTAGAAAGAGCAATTCAAAAATTCATCTGGAATAACAGAAAACCCAGAATAGCTAAAACTATTCTCAAGAGTAAAAGAACCTCTGGGGGAATCAGTATCCCGGACCTCAAGCTGTACTACAGAGCAATAGTGTTAAAAACTGCATGGTATTGGTACAGTAACAGACATGTAGATCAATGGAACAGAATTGAAGACCCAGAAATGAATCCACACTCCTATGGTCACTTGATCTTTGACAAAGGAGCTAAAACCATCCAGTGGAAAAAAGATAGCCTTTTCAACAAATGGTGCTGGCTCAGCTGGAGGTCAACATGCAGAAGAATGCAAATTGACCCATCCTTATCTCCTTGCACTAAGCTCAATTCTAAATGGATCAAAGATCTCCACATAAAACCAGACACACTGAAACTAATAGAAGGGAAACTAGGGAAGAACCTTGAACATATGGGCACAGGGGAGAATTTCCTGAACAGAACTCCAATAGCTTATGCTCTAAGATCAAGAATAGACAAATGGGACCTCATTAAATTACAAAGTTTTTGCAAGGCAAAAGACACTGTCAAAAAGACAAAACGGCAACCAACTAACTGGGAAATGATCTTTACCAACCTTACATCCGACAGAGGGCTAATATCCAAGATATACAAAGAACTCAAGAAGTTAAACTCCAGAGAGGCAAGTAACCCTATTAAAAAATGGGGTACAGAGCTACACAAAGAGTTCTCACCTGAAGAATATCTAATGGTTGAGAAGCACCTAAAGAGATGTTCATCATCCTTAGTCATTAGGGAAATGCAAATCAAAACAACCCTGAGATTCCATCTCACACCAGTCAGGATGGCTAAGATCAAAAACACAGGAGACAGCAGTTGTTGGCGAGGATGTGGAGAAAGAGGAACACTCCTCCACTGCTGGTGGAATTGCAGGCTGGTACAACCACTCTGGAAAGCAGTCTGGCGGTTCCTCAGAAAACTGGGCATGACACTCCCGGAGGATCCGGCTATACCACTCCTGGGCATATACCCAGAGACTTTACCTGCATGCAGTAAGGACACATGCTCCACTATGTTCATAGCAGCCTTATTTATAATAGCCAGAAGCTGGAAAGAACCCAGATGTCCCTCAACGGAGGAATGGATTCAGAAGATGTGGTATATCTACACAATGGAATACTACTCTGCAATTAAAAACAATGAATTCACGAAATTCCTAGGCAAATGGTCAGATCTTGAAAATATCATCCTTAGTGAGGTAACCCAATCACAAAAGAACACACATGGTATGCAGTCACTGATAAGGGGATATTGACCCAGAATCTCGGAATACCCTAGACACAATCCGCATATCAATAGATTTCTAAGAAGATGGAAGGAGAGACCCCTGGTCCTGGAAAGACTGGATGTAGGGGAACGCCAGGACAGAGTAACAAGAGGGGGTTGAATGGAGAAAAGAGGGAGGGAAGGGGGCTTATGGGACTTTCGGGGAGGGAGGAAACGGGAAATTGGAAGTGATTTGGAATGTAAATTAAAAAAATAAAATAAAAAAAAAACTGTAGCTGCTAATCATTTCACATGAATAAATGTTTCTTCTTTCTTCCATACCTAGTCAAACTCAGCTATGAAAACAAGAATTCCTCACTACCTGAAATAAATAAGACAGTACCCAAACCAGTTGATTACAGACTGAATAGTCTTGTTTACCATGAAATACTTTGTCCTGCTCCTTTCCTACAATTTTCTTGGAAGTAGAATATCATGAGAAAATGGGTTCAAGTGAAAAGAGCATTCAGCCCGGTGCCAAGAGAGCAGTTGCAACTGTCACAAGGATTAGTGCCCTGAAGAGATACCTCTTTCTTAAGAAACACTGAGGCAATAGGATCTGTCTTGCAAAAAAATTCAGACTTCTCATTTAAGGGAAGTAAGCCTAAGATTAAGGAGTTCCCTGATTGTCAAAACCAATTGCCTAGGAACCTGTTTCTCCAGGTTCAGTATATAGAGAAGCAGACCTATTTGTGGTTCAAGGTGTCTGGCTCCATCATGAGTTGGCAACAAAACCAGGTAGCATCCTCTTCAGGGCACTGACTTTGGAGACAAGAAATATGAGAGGTTGGGGGAGGGGGCCTGCATCTTGCTTTGTGGCTTCAGAACACAGCGGAGGTCAGGCTGAGGCCACTGTATGAAACTGTCAAGGTAAAGCCTATGTTGTCAAGGAGATCCCTGGATATTAAAGATGTTTCAACTGGGCAACATGTTCGTAGGGGAACTATAAGCATAGAATGGAGCCAGTCTGGAAGAGAAACTAGATAGTAAACTGAACAGTTGACCCACCAAATTGCATTACAGGCTTCAGATTCTAGACAAGGAGCTACATAATTTGGTGTTTTCCATGCTAAATTTTGGTCTAATCATTTTTTATTCCCCAAATCTTCCTTTTTGAGATAGAAATGTTTACTTTGCCCCATTGTATGTTGGAAGTATGTAACTTGCTCTTTATTTATGGATCTTGCTGTTAAACCATTGCTTCCAGTCTCAGGTGAATGTTGAATTTGGATATTTAAACAGTGTTGAAAATTTGTTAAATATTATGGAGACCTTTGAGGTTAGATTATATTATGAATTATGGGATGGACATGAGACTTTTGAGATAGGAAATGCAGGTTAGGCCTAAAAAGTGACTAACCGTGGAGCTGAGGTAGTCAAATTCTATTTAGATATGACTTAGTCACTTTGCTCTCTTTTAATCTTAATGCAAACACTATAAGAGCTGTTTTACCCAGGAACCAATTCTTGGTATGATCCTCTTCCTAAACACTATACTCTTAGTTTCTAGAAAAATCTTTCTCACATAAATAAAGATCAATCTGTTTTTCCCTACATTGTTTCAGAATTATATTGAAAAAAACTGATCATATCTGTAATTATATAATTTTCTGTGAGAACAGAGCATTGCTCAGAACGCCCAGTGAATTACAGATAATTTAAGATTTATTTCAAATACAAAGTTCATGAAGACAAAATTTATGAAAGCGTTGCCAATTGAACTTGTGTGTATGTTATCTGACTAAATATATGGTTTTTCTTAGGTACTAAGAGAAAACTACCATTGGAACGACAATCATTGTTCAAAATAAACACTGTTTTTCTTGAAGGCTGCTACACAGTGAAGAGATATTTGTGTGTGCAGTGTTTCTGCTTATAACTAAAACAAATATGCAACGAAGACTCTTACACTTTGTTTATGCTCATATCGTTACACATAAACATGCTTTTGTGTGAGGCATTTATAACTTCTGGTTAAAAAGTTCCACTGGGCCTGAAATACACACACCTTGCAGCTTTGATGTTAAATATTAAAGTGAAACATTATTCTTAGAGACGAAGGGCCTGGTACAGTGCTTGCTTAGCATGTACAACACTCTTGGTTCAGTTCCTAATACCACACTTTAGAAAAGTCACTATCACAAATTCACCAACTTAGTTAATGATGACCCAGGACTTCTGATTTTATGAAACTATGAATATGAAATCATAGACTTAAAAGGGTATAAATATTTATAAATAATTCATAACTAATTATTTACTTATAGCATGATAAAAGTTATGTACCTATGATATAATATAAAATTTATTAGCACAGTGCAAGTGAAGTGCTCTATAAAATAAAATATTTGATGTTCAATGCTTGATATATCATGTAATATTCATTATAATACATTTGGAATATTTAGAAATGTACACTAATGGAATGAACCCACAACAACATCCCAGCATTGCAATGGTGATATAAAATACTGCACAATAAATTCTCAAATAGAAAATACTATTAATTAATACCTTTCATTGAAGAAGTAAGAAGTGACAAACTGACTTCAAAAGTCCTTATCTTTTAGGAATATCAGTGTCTCTCTGTCTTGCACTACATATCTATAGTAGAAGAAACCCAAATAACTCTAAAGAATATGTAAACTTTTGTGCTTTATATTCCCTAAAACATTAATGGCCTGGAATTGTTGACACCATGACATCACTTCCATACCAGCTTTCCAAATATTCTAAAGCAATTTTCTCTTCCTAGAAATATTTCCCTTGGGTTTTAGGAATAACTCAAAGTCACAATGACAGCAATCTGCATGGTTCAAATATCTGTCATGCAAGACAAAAAGAGCACTCCATTTTGATGGTGTTTTCTAGAGGGGTCAAGTGTACCCTGTCCCTGGATACACCATATCATCACATCTAGAAAAGAGCTAGATAGGAATTAGATAAACAACTTCACTGCACCCAAACCATTAGCTCGGAGTCATAGAATAATAGACCAAGTTCAAAAATGTATACTCAAATCTGTTGAACCAGAACAGCATACCCATAAGCTAGCTTATGACATAAAAGTAACCAGAAAGTTGATCTGCATCTCAGCTCACAGAGCTTGAGATATGACATGTCACAGAGTATCTTAGCTTCTGTGATTGCTCGCTCCACATGCTGCCATTTACAGTGCATGGTATACAGTAAATCTATCTTCTGTCGAGATAGGCTGGGTTTTCACAGTTCTGTACGTGGCATCCAGTCACTCTTCTTGGCTCTTCTTGCTTAACATGGCGGAGTCTTGATTTTTTGGCTGATTGCCTCCAATATGTTCAATTTTGGATGATTTTTAGAGTAGGACTGTGAAATGAGTCCCTAGTGATGTGAAAAATGTATAGGTTTCCTTATAGGGCTTGTGGGAATCAGCCTGCTTCAGAAGCATCATTTTGAAATTATAATAGTATCTCAAGCATTTGTGATACAGCTTTTAGGGGGCAGGAAGAAAACCCAGCAGCAGGGAAAGGATGGAAATAAATGAGTGACATTCAGAGTTGCGGCTGCTGTCTATTGTGCAGCTATGTGCTTGCTTATTTATTTGATACATATCTCACTTTTCAGTTAAAATGTTTAATCAAGTGGTAGTATTTATGGACCATCCCTGGGACTCAGTGAGGAAAGGCATCTGCAGCCAAGTCTGAGAATACACGTTCCATCCTTGGGACCCTTATGGTGGAATAAGAAACCTGACTTCTGGGAATGGTTAAGAGACTTCATCTATGTCACAGCATACCACACTACCCACATACACTAAGTAACTGAATTATTTTTTACATTAAAAAGAAATATCCCAACTGCCATTGTAATTTTTAAACTTGCCTTCTGTAACTGACATTTTTCCAAAACTAGTTCGTATCAAAAATGCAAAGTGTAGTTCATTGGAATGTATCTTTCTCTGGATCCCAATTTAGCAATTTCATTCTAAACCCTTTTGCTATGTCAGCATAGATACTATATTTTTAAATTCTCACCTTTAAAGACCAGGGTCGCCTTTCACCACAAGATCATTTTGCCTAATGAAACTTGTTTTCTGTGTTTATTTGTGCAATGTGGTCTATCTCATCCTTTTAAGACAATGATCCAGGGCATGATCCAAGGAACAGCTCATAGAACTTACCTGAGAGAGCCCAGTACAACTTGAAGAACCAACAGTATCTAGGCCACTGTGGCATAATAATTAAGTAACCAATAATTTAGTCAAAGTTTAAATAGAAAGGGAAGCCTAGCTTGTCATAGCAAGCTGGTTGTTTCATTGTTTAGAATATTTAAAACTATCATATACAAATATTTCTGAAAGATGACAGGGAATAGACATGAGAGAAATAAAGTGTCTAGTGTTCATCTCCCTTCTCCTTATTTTTTATTTTTCTCTGATTCATATTTGAATACTTGTGAGGATATGTTTCATACAAATAGTTCTTTTTTCTTTTTCTTGAAATAGATGTACAAATAACAACATCCAAGTACTGCAAAAATGACAGTGGTATAAATGGCAGAAATTATGTTGGAAGGAAGTTCAAGTAAAGTAGGGCCTAAAAAAATGTAAACTTCATTCCAAAAGCAGATGACAAAGAAGACTTTGGTTGGGGTAGGAGTTAATAAGAGCAGGTCATATGGTGACCGAGTGAAGAGCACAGCACCTTGTTTGAATGCCCTAATTTCCCTATCCAAGCAGCTAAAGGGCAAAAGCAGAGCATTTCTAAGAAGGTGTCTTCAAAGTAATCAGCCCACAAGGTTATGAATTCCCCATGCAAAGATAGAATGGAATTATACAGAATCAATCCCCCTCTCCTCCCTCTATCTCTTCCTTCCTCCTTCCTTCCTTCTTCCTCCCGCCATACTTCTCTTCTCTCCTCTCCTCTTTCCTCCTTGCAATTCATCAAGAATTTTGGTCTTTACAAAAATCTATGGAGAGGGCTACAGGCAGAAGAATAAGCCGACTTAGAGATTTCATTAAAATCTGTGAAACTGAAAAAAAAAGGCTTTAAAGTATATGTTTGTCAATCACCCAGTAATTGAGAAGTAGGAACTGCGGCTGTGGAGTATTATATATGCAGCCATTCAATTAACTCAGTTCCCCGAGTCCAAGAAAAACAGAGAATGAGACAAGTGAAAAAGCACCATTTTGGATCATTTGGATAATTAATTTAGACTTCTAAATTGCAAACTACTCTAGTAATTGTGGCAATAAATGTCATATCTTTGCTTACCTACTATGTGTTGGCCACCTTGCTCGTGTTTCATACACATTTTTACCGGAGCAGTGCACATTGTAACTCAATTCCAATTTACAGATGAGTAAGGACTGCATATTTATTTATCCAACATATCTTTATGGAATAACTACTATGTGAGGGTTGTTGCTGAGTATTGAAATCATGGTGATTATGAAAATGCATATAACCATGCTGTCCTGCTCAATTTCTCCCACACCAAGTTCTAAGTGATGCCCAGGCAACTGGGCTGGTCCATAACATATCACTGCAGCCCAGTCTGGATAGCAAAGGCAAACAGCCTTACTGCATAGTGGAATTGTGAATGAAATAGGAAGGTTAGAAAGAAATACCAAGTTAGATAGAAGCATGAGATAATTCTCAGTATTTCTGAACTGTGTAGCATAAAACATAGGACACAATGTTGTTGCACTTGGGTCACATCTACATCATTCACCTTAATTATCACAACCACTAGGGTGTGTACACTGAAAGAGACAAGAGAGACTTCAGGGACACTTACTACAAAATACTGCCCATCCTCATTTATTCCCAGGCTCTGAAGTCTAATATTTACTGAGTCTATATGCCTGCGAAGCCCTTCTGCTTAATTTTCAACTCCTATCTTCTCTTGGCCAATCCATTCCTTGATCTTAAGGACCATACAATTTTTGTGTATAGAGACAACAGCTTAGAATATACAGTGAACAAGACCCAAGCACAGGACAAAACTAATGATACAGGAGGTAGGAAACTGATTATGATGGGTACAAGAGACTGGACTGGCATACTTTTATGGTGATGGACAGCCTGACTTTTATGGTTATGACATGACAATATATTTGTTAAAACATGGTAAAGTGTACTAAAATTTGTTAAACTTTGTATTATGTATAGTGTATCTGGCTATGATGCAGGCAGAAAGTTGTGTACTTGAGTTTTAATACTACTTTAAAAAAATGAAGAGATATTCTAGTACTAAATTGTTAAAACATTATATATACATATGTATTATAAATACATAGTTATGCACATGTATAATATATATAGTGTAGTGTATATGCACATACATACATATATAGTATCTAAACACATTTGCATGTCTATATAATTTTAAGAAACTATAAAGTGGTAAAATCAGTGTGTGTCTTCTATTATGCTAGAAGGGGATTATAATTAATAATAATATATTTTACATTCCAAAATAGCCAGAAAAGTACTTGTATATGTCTACATGTCAATACATAAAACATTTCTGAATCTTAAAATTATATATGAGCAATATAACTTACAACTTGAAAGAGTGAAATATATAAAATCATAAGTTAATGGGACTTGAGAAAATGATCAAGCATTATATTTCATGTGAAGTCTAAGTCAATTTAAATTATTCTTCATAGTAATCAATGCTTCTGAATATTTTTCTTCAGTGAGCAGAATTATTAACATATCCTTACTGAATTGGCCTCTAAAATAGAAGGTCAATTATTATCTGTTACTACTTATTAAAATATTAATACATCTTCAAGCTAAGAGCTAATAATTAAGTGAGACTACAATATAGAGTTTGCCAAAGCTTAAAGGAAAGGCCACAGTGCTATGAGAGATAAAAGCAGAAGGATCTGTTTACTTAAAAAATGCAGGATTATTTTCATTATTAATGTCTTTATTTCATACAACCGAATTGTGTAGGATAACAAGGTTATAAGGCAGAGGTTCAGTTGGAACCAATGTAGTTTTGCTGTGGGGACTTAGAAAACTTGAATGTTCTGCTCTTACATAGTGCTGGTACCTCTGAAAAGGCTGTTTCCCTCTATTACTAAGTACCCCTAGACAAACAAGGCTCACTGACGCAGTCCTGAAGCAGCAGACATACGTGACATAATTGGCTTTTATAAAAACAAAAACAAGTATCCAGTTTATTTTAAAAGCATGTATACATTTTCTATAAAGATCTAAGAATTAGCATACTTTTGCCTGAGCACAGGCTGATGGCGTGGAGACCTGGGGTTTAGACAGTGACATTGATGCTCTGAGTGGACACAGAGACCAGTGTCTCAGAAACTAGTCACAGACTGTGAAACAGAGCAAGGTACTACTGTGTGAACTGACAAAGAAAAAGCAGTGTAGGGTAAAAACATTGACATGTTCAGTTAAAAATAATCCTTCAAAAGGCCAAAGTTAACAGTTAAAACTGTTTTTTTAATCTAGAAATTGGCAAAAGATTTATCTAAAATGTTTATATTTTTGCCACCCCATAAATCAAAATTAGTTTTCCATTAAAAAAGTTGGATCAGAGATGACAATCTTCTTGCCAATTTTTAGCTAAATGCAAATGGAAACATCTGAGATTTTAAACTGAAAACTGAAGTTTATAGATACATAGTAAAACTACTGCCTGCGAGTGTTACATTGTGAGATACGAATAGCATATGCGGTGATGAATTAACAGTCATTTAAAATACAGAAAACAATTAATTTCCTTTTAGGAAGTCCATAATCCCAACCCCAAAGCCTATGTTGGTTTTAATGCATGGAGCCCTTTAATGTTGATAGGGACTGTTTGTACAGTCTGTGTATTCCTCGAGTCTCACTGAAATTTCTTCAAGGTCCACAGACAAAGCCAATTCCTTATGATCTGTCCTCCTAGCACCTTGCCATCTTCCTTCTGTACCTGGGAACTTATATTTTATTCTAAGATAATTAATCGGTAAATAGGTTGACTATAGTCAAGGCATGTGACATGATGGTTTGATAGATATGACATTGCAAATGTCAAATTCATTGACCCATCTGTCACCATCCATAATATGTTGGTTGCCTAGCACTGGTTCATTACAGACAATGATGTTACTATTTTATCAATGTTAGTCTTTTAGGTCTAAAGTTACAAAAGAGAATGTGTATGAGTTTCAATTATCATTTCATCCTTAGAACATGTCTAATATCCAATATACAGTGACATTTCACAGACATTTTTTGAATGAATGAAATATGATTGCTACAGAGTAATTTCTTTATGCTCCAGAATGCAACCACTCAATTACTAAAGACTCTATTCATACTAAATTTTCAAACTTTTATGTGTCTTTAATTTCCCAAACTTGTAAATTGTGTCCTGCTCTCTCACAATAGTGTTGCCACACTGTTCACATCCCCACTGCTTTCCAGTCTCTTCCCAGTCTATGAGCATTACCAGCATTTTCACTGGCCAAGAACTGCTACATGGGTCTCTGTTTGTCTCCTCCCTTTATACTTCTTCTTCTACCCTCTGCCCCGAGACAGTATCAACATTTCTGAAAGAGGGAGAGAACCTTGGCCTTTCCAGAGCAATTTTGAGATGAGGGTTACAAGTGAAGTGGGAGGAAACATTACCACAAAGGTTTTTTTTTCCATATCGATGATCTGTGTGTTTAAAGTGAAATCACATCAGATCAGTGCTCATCAAGATTCCTCATGTCTGCAGAAACTAGAAATCACCATCATATAATATGGTCTTATGGCTTTAAAAGAATATCCTGTCAGTTCAAAACGTTAAGTTTGCAGATACAACCTATTCTCTGGTGACCAGTTATGAGTGGAGGGAATACACAGGAAATAGTTCACCAAGTACTGGTGTCTCAGTGGCCAAATCATACTGTTGAGATGGAGAGTCCAGAAACATAAAGTGTATCACAACAGTAAAACAGCATCGAAGTCTGAGTCCTTCACCCTGGGGATAGAAGCAGAATGTTTGCATGGAAAGCAAAAGACAACTTTGCCATGAGTTATAGAGACAAAGTCCACTATAGAAAAGACTCATTCTTTAGACTGGAGAGATGGCTCAGGCATTAAAGACTAGGCTCATGACCAAAACTATAAAAAAGACTCATTCTTCATAAGTTGCATTTGTCCATATAAGTCCACTGGGGTAAAAGAGACAAAGTTTCAACAAATAAGCTAATTCCCATCATGTTGACAAGGTCTTATTAAATAAACCTTGAGATATGCTAAAGTATGCAATAGTAGGTTCATAATAAATTCATTAAGTAAATACATATCCTTCTTCAAATTTAGGGAAGAAGACAGGCAGTTAAAGACTGATACATTTTAAAAGGACTGATGGTATCTAGCCAGCTCTCCCCTTGTCACAAATTCTTTGAATGACTAGGGGTACTGACTGCCAAATATGCTTTAAAGAGTCATTTGAAATGAAGAAACAATTCAGAAGCAAACAAAATGCAAAAGAAAAAAAGGGGCACTTCAATTTTATATGTTTTCTTGCTTTACATTTAAGACTAAAGGTAAAATCATTATTTTCAAAAATATAACCAATGTTATGGATGCTAAAAACTCACATATTTAGCTGTACACTCTGAAGGTGTGTTGCCTATTTTATTCATAGACTTTAAACTAGCTGGGGAGCAAATTATAGGATCTTATCATTAATTATACTAAAAAGGTACTTCCTCATATATTCAGATATTCACCTACATTTCTGGAAGGCATTGGCCCACTCACAAATGCACAGGTGATAACAATAAACTACTAGGAAAGCAATGTTGTCATATATTTAAATAGAAAAATTACATGTATCATATGTGTATTGAAATATAACCTTCCCTTGCAAAGGTACATTCACACAAGTGCAAGCTTTTAAAAAGTAACACACGTCAAAACACAGAGTTATGATAAAACTGTCTTTACCAGTCTTACCTATGTGTACCTCAAGAGCTGTCCTCTTCCCCACAAGAAAGGGAAAGCTATTGTTAAGGGCAAACCAGAGAATGTTTTTAAGAGGACAAAAGTTTGAATTTTATTTTATTAAAGGCAGAAGTAACTCTAATGTGATAAAATATACTTGCAGGCCTTCTTATTGCTTCAGTGCAGAGAGACAAGCAGCCATGGGCAGGGGGAAAGGGGGTTATTAATGTGTTTGATGCACAGGACCAAAGTCTGCCATAGCCAATTTGGAATGTGGTGCCTCTTTAAAACATAACCAAAGAGCTGGTCTACAATTCCCAATCTGCCTCGGCATATACAAATCATATATGCTGACAAATGATAAAGGGAATTGGAAAGGTTGAGAGGATGAAGTCAATAATAGATTTATCTCCAGACATTTAGCACTTGGAGTGCATCTGTTATGCAATATGTAGACATATTTTACAGCAAATTTGGAGATACTGTGAGCCCACTGGGCAGGGACAATGTCTAATTTTATATTCTATAGAACTCAGAGTTTCATTTCCTTGCTTAATGAGTACAAGGAGGAGACCCCCCTCCTCCCTGCACACAGAGCAGAAGTGCATGGAAAGGACTTGGGAACACAACTGTGGGGTTTGTGAGCAGCAGTGGCAGAATGGGCCAACGGTGGAACGGAGGACGCAGCAGGATGTGAATATTCCATGTACAATATGAGGGGACTGTGAGCAAATGGACGGGTGGCCTTCAAAATCAAAATTGCTGTTTTTCACAAACTCAAGGAAAGTTATCATAAGCTTTATTCTGGATGTGCACAGTTTTTGAACTAAGTTGGAAATTTTATTTTAGAAGATCTCAGTTAAAAATATTTAGAAAATAATTTGTTGGCAGTTTGCATATTCCCAAGAGACAACTTATTTCTCTTCGCTCACTAGTGCATTGCTAAACACAGTTATTATAAATTATTAGCGTTTACGATTCTGGTATTTTGTTAACGAATTGGAAACGGAAGCTATATCCTTTAGGCCTATGGTTCATAATGCTGATATTTTCAAATTAAGGGAGTTACTAATGGCTTTTTCAAAGAAACAGGCAGTTTGCAGACTTCTACCCCACCATCCTAACACACAATTTTTGAAGAAACTGAATTTTTTAAAGTCTTTAATTTTTGTTGTCAATTAAAATGAATTATTTTTCCTTAGTCTTTGGAAAGTTATGATTGTATGAATGAGAGTATGCAAAAGTTGTGTCAGAAGTGTTGCATGCTGTATGTGAAGCCAGCTGCTGGCTGTTAGAGGATGAGATATCATTCTCTCCCCGAGCTACAGGATTCTGGCCTGTCATTTGATGTCTGAGTACACATTTTTCAAGGACTTCATGTCATAATGGTCTTAGATGGTGAGTTACCTCAGGTGAATGACGAACAGACATAGCTTACCATACTAACTCAAAACATGCTAATCTTACTGAAACTTCATTCTTAAAATTTAAAATTTTCAAGTTCTGACCATTTTGAAAATATCATCCTTAGTGAGGTAACCCAATCACAAAAGATCACACATGGTATGAAGTCACTGATAAGGGGATATTGACCCAGAATCTCAGAATACCCTAGACACAATCAGCATATCAATAGATTTCTAAAAAGATGGAAGGAGAGACCCCTGGTCCTGGAAAGACTGGATGTAGGGGAACGCCAGGACAGAGTAATGAGAGGGGATTGAACGGAGAAAAGAGGGAGGGAAGGGGGCTTATGGGACTTTCGGGGAGGGAGGAAACGGGAAAGGGGAAGTGATTTGGAATGTAAATTAAAAAAATAAAATAAAATTAAATTAAAAAAAAATTTAAAATTTATACTTAAAGTTTAAAAGATTCACCAGGCTTCTGTTATTTACTGTTTCTGTTTATTTATTTGTTTTGGGTATCAATTCATTTGCTTCTCTATACTTTCTTTCTCTTGAGAATCAATTTCGTGGGCATTAAATATTATGAATAATGAATAAACTTAAGAATAACTTTTATATCTAAGCTTTATACACTACAAAAATGTCATCCTTAAATGTTTACTTTCTAAAGCAAGAATTGTGGTCTTATATGTGGGTTAAATAGTTTCTCTTGGGATTTACTTTTTTAAAAGGAAAACCAGACCTTGACTTTATGTCTTCAAAGTTTAACCTATACACAGGAAAGCAAGAAGAAACAGGAAAGGTAGTCCCTGCCACCTGAATCTGTTTTCCTAATAAAAACAAAACAAAAACAAAACAAAACAAAACAAAACAAAAACAAACAAAAACTCCACTGAGACCCACATAGCCCTTTGAGCTCTCCTGCTATGAAATAGCTCCTGAGTAACCAGTCATGGTAGGAAGAAATTGAACAATGTGGTTTTAATGAACTATTCTTTGTAGAACTTGAGTCTACTCTCTTCCATAGAGGGATTCAGGAAAATGATTGCACCATGCTTTAACTGGTTGTTTTGTTTTGTTTTTTCCCTGTTTTCAATGGCCTTGTGGACCAAAGTACCTGTGGTACTCACAAAAGAGTCTCTGACTCCATTTAGGTTAGGTCCTTCCAATTCAGAATAATAATAGTTTCTAAAATTCCCCCGCTAAATCACATGTTGAAAATGATATTTTTATAAAAGAAGAAAACAAAAGCACTAAAGAAAATGCGATAACCAGTTGAACTTCTGCTTAGCTCTTTAAGGACAGGAAACTGCTAATCAATCATGCTTTCAAAGCACTGTAAATACATGATTTAAGAGATGATGTACCAACCACAGAACAGTGCATTAAGTAACATAAAATAGTTACCGTGCAATGTGTACTAGATACTGGTTATTGTTTGCAGCTAAATATTAGTGCTTTTAAATAAAACATTAGAGAGCAGACACAAATGCCCCTTTATGAGAGAAGTAAAGAGACTAGCGTGAAGTTCAATAAATGGAAATGTTAGTGAGTCTGACACAAGGTAACAGTGCATAGCTCATTCAGAGACTGGTTAAATGAAAAGATACTGTGCGGCCCCGTGTACACAGAAATGGTGTCGGGACCCGCCTTCTGTCCCTGTATGTGTCTTCTAGTGTGAATATGAAAGAATCTGTGATGCATGGAGATGAATGTATTCAGACTTACTTTACAAACAAAATTTCAGAAAGAAAAAAAAGCAATGTGAAATTTTGTCTTGGAACTGTGCAAGTGGGAAAGGAAGAATGAGCCCAAACCATCACTTCCAGCCTTCGTCATTAACTAACTAAAAACAGCAAAACAAAATATCTTCCTTTAGATTTTAAAGTTTTTAAAAAAAAATTATGAGCATACATGTATCCTAATTCCCAGTGTTAGAGTTGGCAAAATAGCATTAACCATTCCTTTCTTTGAAGATGCACACTACTCCTTCCCATAAATAAATATGAATCTGAGAAATTTTCCCGACCTGTACAAAATGCTATGGCAGATTATATTACAGCATTTTATTCTTCTATATACAACATGAAGGTCACTTATGTTCTGTAATGAGCGAAGGTCTATTTTACTAATGTTTTCCATATCACGTTTCCAACTTGATCTCCAGATTTACCCTTGGAGTCTGGAAGTCGTTGGGCAGACCAATTTATTGTCTAGGGTTAAATGAAAAACAATTCTAAGAGAAATTTTCAGTTGAGGAAAGTAGGGATTCAAGGAATGATTCCCTTTAACATTAAATAAATCCAGGTGATTCGTTTCCGCTTCTTTCTCCAGTGTGTGTTGGTCTTTTGTAATTGTTTTCCAATTTTACTACAGAGAACACTATGCTTTTGCTAGCATAAATATTCCAAAGTATTCCGCAATGTCTCTTTCCAGTTCACAGGTCTTTCTTTTTTCCAGGGCATCTTTCTTTACCAGGATTCTGAATATTTTTTCACACTCTTTCCACCTGCTTTCTTGGGTCTTTTTCACTTCACTTAGCAACTGTCTTTGCTTCTTCAGATCCAAGGTAGAGGAGAGACTGTATTACCTTCCCTCAGTTGGCATGCCGCAGAGCATGGCATAAGTTTCTCTGAAGACAGTGTCATGTTCTTTTCATCTCTTTCTCTCTCTCTTTCTCTCTCTCTCTCTCTCTCTCTCTCTCTCTCTCTCTCTCTCTCTCTCTCTCACACACACACACACACACACACACATATACACTCATATATCACACACACACACACAGACACTCATATAACACTCACACATCAAAAAAAGAAATATTTCATTTAGGAAAAAAAAATATATATATATAACAAAAAACACAAGAGGTTATTTTGATGGTCTGGCCCAGAATACCACTGTGCATTTTCCCAAATAGTTATCTGAGAAGGAAACAAAGTAAGAATCAGTATTATAGATATCAACCTATATCCTTTCCAACTTCATCAAACTCCTTGAAGTTGGGATTAAAAAAATAATCAAGTAACCTGGGGAAATATGAAAAAGTATATTATACACTGTTGTGTTAAGCCTTTGATATTTCTACCTAAATTACTTCAGAATTGGTCAGAATTCAGGGAAATTACTTCTTAAAAAAATCATACTTACATTTCTACTCTGAGAAGACAATTTTAGTAAGTCACACACACCAATGTGAATTAAAAGGCACTTACCTATATGTACCACATGACATGTAGTTTTTATGGGTATATGTATATGTATATTTTTGAATATATTCATTTGAATCACACACACACACACAAACACACACATATATGCACACCTATTGAAGCTTATGTAAATTGGGAGAAAAACGTGACCTATATCCTTTTGTTTTAAAACAGTTGCCACCAAGGAGTTGGTTGCTACAGGGACATTTCATTTCGTATGATAGGTTTTGTTGTCTTTGTGGTTGTTGCTTTGTTCTCTCCCTCCCTTATCTAGTAATCAAAAAAGTGCAACAGACTTCAGGTAGACACCTAAACTTCAGAAAGGGGCAATGCTAGTTCTAAGGTTTTGTTTTCTTTTCTTTTCAACACACACACACACATACACACACACATACACACACACACACATACAGAGGCACACACACATACATACAATTTACACATACCAGCATACACACATACACATACACACACACAGACATGCACATACACTTTGGTTTTTGTAGTAATAGCAGATAAAAATAAAATAAAATTGATAAGCTTCCTGTGTGTTTACATGGCAAACTGAAAGAAAACAGTCCTATCCTTAGATGTCGTTTTATGCTTCTGTGTACTTCCCCTTAGAACATGTCTATTTACAACACTTGATGCCTCTGTTGTCCTTATGAATGACCCAGCAACTTGGTATCAATTGCCAGTGGCTTTTTAAATCATCAGTTTTTAAGGGCATTTTTTTTTCTTCTCTGTTACGAAAAGCATCTTACGGAAGTATCTTAAATGTGGTCCTAAACATCCTTTATAGTTTTATATGGATTTTATTTTTGTCTGAACATGTGACTTTGTAAGAACTAGATATATTCAATAGCAATAAGATGTAACTTAACACAACTCTTAACACCTGTGATACAGTAAATCAGTAGCTTTGTTATATTACCCATCGTAAACTTTTTAAACCTGTGGCTCATTTTCAAAATAATAAACGTAACTATTCCATAAAAATATCTCAACACAGAAGAGCCAGAAAAGTGCAGGACGCGAGCAGATGGCGCGTCAATCTCCTGCATTTATACAATTTGTTTTTTTTTTTTAATGCAAATAGTGTGGGTTGCCTGCTCATGCCTTGGATATCTGTTCCAAAGATGAGCACATTTTCTTATCTTTCTGGATCAATGTGACATTTGCAGTAATCATAAAATGGGAGCCCATTTAATGATGCTAATGCTTCCTTAATGTAAAAATAAAACCACCTTCTTTATAAAAGCAAACAGATTAAAAGTCCCAAAGAGACCATTGAAATATGTTACATTTGCAGTTACTGGTAACTAGATGACTCGATTACATACAGGTGAAAAAAAAGTCATCATAAAAACATTGTTTATGCTTATTAATCACAAAGTTAAATATAAATTCTAGAATCTCCTATGAGCAAGTCAGTAAATAAGAATATATTTCTATAATGGAGCCAGTTAAGTTAAAGATTTTTTTTTCAGGCAATGCAGTTAAACCATTAAGCATCTTCAATTTTTCAAAGAAGTAATGTTTGTACATCTTGTATATTCCTAAAAATAAATAATAGTGTTTCTGAAAGGTATTTTTAAAAAACAAACAAGCAAGAGTCATGTTAGAAGTAGTAAAGTAACCGAAAGTCTAGTGCATTGATTAAACAACTAAACTTAATTCATGAAATTGTTCCAGAGCACAAGTGTGCTCTTCCTCCTGTTTCAAGAGCTCTCTCTATGGCCTGTTCAATCCCAATGCTGGAAATCGCTTAGCTGCTTCCTGGGGAGCCAGTTCTGAGGATTTATCTCCTTTTCTGTGTATTGTTATATCTGTTTTCGATGTTTTATACACATACCCAGAGGCCTTCTGGCAACTCACACACTTTTCAAAGCCAACTTGAGAAAGCAAATCATTTTCCTTCCTGCTTCAGCAGCTGGTTCTTGCATACAGTCTTTCTACATAAGTGAGTTATGGTCACTAATTCCAGAGGGTCAAAAAATTGGCAATTGATGAGACAGAGAGAGAGAGAGACAGAGAGAGAGAGAGAGAGAGAGAGAGAGAGAGAGAGAGAGAGAGAGAGAGAGAGAATCACTTCACTATCAAATTGGAGTTAACTCCAACAATGAGCTAATATAAAATTCAGGGTACACTGATGTCATGAGAGATCCCAAAGGTACTGTTGATGATTCTCTAAGAGAATGGAGATAAAACAAGAGGCCACAACCACCTCAAACATGTTCTCAGAAACAGGAGGGATACCTTGTAGATATTTGTCAATTTTTTACAGATATGACTTTGTGTGAGGTTGTAACTGACCCTTCACTGATGGGTGGGGCTGTATTGGCTGTGACTTTCCAGGTATTTTCTGTAGGTACACATACCCAGTCTGAAATAAAGTTGATGAAGCGTGGCCTATTTAGACCTGAGCAATCAGAATTGCAGCAACGAAGCATTGCTTAGACTCATGGTTAAGATGAAATCATGGCAACTCAAAATAGTGGAGAGTTCAGTCACAGGGGAAGGCTCTTGATTTGTATAGTTTATCAGCCATCTATTTACCAATAAGTATGTATGTAACACTCGCTAAGAGCCAGGCACATATACTGTGAATCATAGAGAAAGAAAGAAAAATAGGTACAATTTCTTCCTTTGTTTAGCTTGTGAGTTTCTGGGTTATGTTTGAAAAGTGCTTGCATCTTTTATTATATTTTCAAATTTTATATTTATTTATGGTATGTGTGTATGGGGATGGGGTAGGAAATGTATATGGATGTTAAATGACTGATTGTGGGACTTGCTTCTCCCCTCCTTCTATATGGGTTCTGAAACTCAACTCAGATCACCTTTACCCAAGCAACTTTACCCAAGCAACTTTACCCACAGTCACCTCACCAGTGTGTGACGAAAAGTTCTAAAAAATTAAAATATTAAAACTGATACTTACATTTTTGAAGAATCAGAGAATTGAGATGTATACTATATACAATTCAGAAGAGAAAAAGAAGAGTTCCTAGTGGGGAGGCACTAAGTAGAAAGGCTCCATGCAGTGGGTAAGGAAGTGAAGAGAGCTCAAGATGACCCAAGAGGGTCAATGTGGAAAAGAATAAGCAGTAAGAATAGAGAAATTCACAAGACCAAAAGAAAGAAGATCTTGAGATGAGAAGCTATTACAGGACACTATGACCACCAGAAAGAAAAGATGGAGAATTAATAATCATCACTTTTGAGGAGGATAGGGGTTGTAGCTATGGGGACCATAGTATGTTTGGCAAGTCTGCAGCACAAACCTAGGTGTGAAATATTCACTTTCTGTAGCTAAGGAATGGCCCAGCATAGTTAACAGAAGCGGTTAGCGTCTTGCTCACTGTCACATCTCATAATCCTCTTCCCAATTATATGTAATGGCTTGCATAACATTGCTCTATAGAATGTCATTAGATGGAATTCAGGGATGTAAATGTTGAATTACTAGGAACACGATAACAAATCCTCAGAAACGTATTTCCTCATACTTGTGTAGGTAGGCATCTCAAATCAGGCTCACTGGGCTGACCTTCCAGAAACTACACAAGATTCCAGTGCTTGGTTCTCCTTACTTCTGACATCTTTGCCATTCCCCCGGTTTGGAGTGCCCATCTCCACTTCATCTTTACATCGTATTTGCTTCTATGTATCTATTAGATGCTTTTGTGCTGATAGATTATATGGCCAAGCATGATGGCATTTGGGCATCACCCTGGTTATCTAGGACTTAACATGACAATCACATTTCCAAAGAGATTGTCTTACAAGGTAATATTTAAAGAACCCAGAAATTAGAACCTGATACTGTTAGGATTAGGGACATTTCCCAATAGCTGCCAGGCTCTGAGGTACTGAAGGAGGAAATAGAATTGTCTACATATAACCACTCTAAGATTTTAATGTTCAACTCTTCTATGCGAAGAGCAACTCTACTTTAACCTGGTTCTTCTATTCTCTAAAGGCCATGGAGATGTCAAAAAAGTTCTTTGCAATAAATCATCACTAAGATGCTTTCAGTAACTTCAGGCTCCTTTGCAAGTCATTCAATGGAAAACCCAATTTCATTTTATAGTTCACATGTGGATTATACACAGTGGACTTTTACTTGTGTTCTTTGGAAGACCTTAGCTTCAAAAAGCTTTGTCTAATCTCTAATGATCTAAGTTAAAATTTTCATTAGAATCTTCATTTGAATCACACATTCAATGCTGGCAATATTAGCCTTTTCATCAGAAAAAATACATATAATTGTAAGTATGGGTATATAACATTCATATGCATAATTTTATATAATATTGTATACATATATGCACATATAAGGTATATTATATGTGTATATACAACTATATATAACCTACACATGAGAATTTACACACATTTGCACACATGCACACACACACACAAACATACACACTTCTGCTGTATGTGAGACAGTATCTTGTAATTTCAGTTCACATTTTTAGCTTCTTGGGGAATTTCTGTGATAAAATTAATAAAATAAAATTAATTTTAGTTATTATCTGTTCTATCACCATGTTATAAAAAAATCATACTAGTGACTTTAGAATTGGTACTAAATCAGGACATGGTAGAAGTGGGAAACAATATCACTTTAAACATAGTGTATTACCCAATTCATTCAATAGTTATGCAAGACATTATCCCCATTTAATAAATAGTATGCATTGGAGAGAACAATTTAGTAAATTCTGTGGTCACCCATCTAGTTGGAAGTAAACCCTTGATTAGCATTAAGCTATGCCTGACCTTAAAGCCCAGAATCATTCCATAATGCCTAACTTGTTTCTCAGAACCAATGCGAATTAGGGGTCAGATTCCTTAGAAACATTTCTGGGTTCTGAGATAATGTCACATACAGCACAGTAAATCCTCAAGGGATAATTTCCTGATGAATAGCTGAATATATTATTTTACCACTAGACTTAAATAGTTACTTTTCTTAAGACATGATGTAGGAAAAAATTAAAATCATGCAAATTTTTCTTATATCAGTGGATCACAGGAACATAAAAAAGAAGTTCCTAATCAAGTGGTGCCTACCTTTTGAGGTTGCTGTCAATCAAATGGTCACAGAACTACAAAAAATAATTCTTTAGACAGATATAGAATATTCCCTTGGTGACACTGATAGAGACAGATATCTTTTTTAAAAAAATTTTTCTTTTGTTTCAGACAAATTTGTGCCATTTTTGTTTCTCTATAATTACATGGCTTGCTAATGTTAGCAGGACTTGAGGACATATTTTTCTGATTTACATGGCTTTTATATGAAAAGCACAGCTACAGATAGTGAACTTTCTTATTAAGTCATGGCAGAGAACACATGCTGTGCATGCCAAGGCCATGGCTACTGCCTTATCTTCTCCAATAATCTTTGGCATGTTATGGATGTCACAGGATTTCTCTCTCCAGTGAGACAGATTCATGCTGTTACTTTTTTTGTTTTTTTGAGAAATCTTGGTTGAAAGCACCAACAGTGATACGACTTGGTTCATTTTGTCATTTTTTACTCCCTTGAATTACTACATAAATATTAATAGCTAAACACATTGCAAACAGGTGGAGCTCATTCTGTCTCTGGAGCGCTGCCACCACTATGTGATATCTCAGATGGGTAACGAGATTTTCCATGTGGGGAGGGCGGTCTGTCATTCCATGCCAACCCTATTGGACACACCCTTGGCTTGGAGTTCTTTATTTCCTGTGATATCTCTATGACAGCCTTCTTGGTCTTTTAACAGTTCATTCAGTAGAGCGGATGGAGGAACACATTCCATTTGAGAACCATGTTCACTGTATTGTGTATCTAGTTCCTTCTCAGATACTGGCTGTTACTATCAGATCATTGGAAGGGAGTTCCCAGGACTTAAAGGTGCATCAGTTATGCATAAAATATTTGGTTGCAACACATCTGAATTTCTGTACCCTTGGTGAGCTTTTAAGTGAAGGAAATCACATAGTTGTGATTGTAGATAATACGAGAAAGCCATTCTTTTGCATCCGCTTTGCAAATGCAAGGCTTAAATTTAGGTCATTCAGAGTAATTACTATTCTTTTGCAGTTCATCAGTTTAAAGATGGATTAATTATTTCCAATGGCTTTAGGTAGATAGACATGATATTTGTTTCCCATTTATGGTGATTGACTTCATATATATGTGCATATATATATACACATATATATATACATACATGTGTGTATTAGTATACATGTGTGTCTGTGTGTGTGTTTATTTCTAATATATAATTTAGTTAAACACTTCAAATTCAAATTCATAAATTTTGATTTTGTTTGCTTCCATTTTGTTAGATGTAACAGTATATACATTTTTCTTTCATTATTCACATTTTATTTGAATATGCTTGCTTACATAAAAATAAACACAAGAATTATTCTAAAATATATTGAATGCATGTGATTCTGTGCAATAGTATTTTTAGGGCTGAAAGCTCATGAGGCTTTATATACACAAATTTTTCAACTGGTTAGTACCAAAGGTCCACTAATGATTTTATTATGACAATTTGTAAGTCTCACATGCAAATATAAATAAATGTCTCATCTTTCAAACATTATATATCAGAGAAGTTTCTAATTTATTGGGATCAAGTTTAGATTTGGTGATTTTATGGAAGAGGTTTAGTTATAAATCATAAAGCAAAATTGGATTTTTACTATCATCATATTGATTAGTTTATACATAATATTTAAAAAAAACAAAGTCTTAAAGTCAATATCACAAATCTATTTTTCCAAGATAATATGAATAAACATCTTTGACTTTAAAACTTTACTATTCACTTAATAATATTCCCTGTAGAGTATTAATTTGTTAAATTTAAATAAGTTTTGTTAATTTCTATGATATATTTACTCCTCTGTTTCTTGCCTATATGTAATGACCCTCCACCTACAGCACCCATTGTTTTCCAAGTTCTTTCCTATTGTTTTAGGGAAAAGAACACGTGCCCTCTGTTACTTTGTACATGATCCAAATAACCTAGTGTCCAACATATCTAGATAATTTAAATTGATGTAATAAGTGTCCAGAGACATAAAAAAGAATAATTTGTGAACAGACAGAGACATAGATTGTATTTCCATTAACTCATGTTATTAACTTTATTATAAAGATAAACATTGACAGGACTTAAACCCACAACATTCCACAGGTTTCTTTTCATATTATTACATGACCTTAACTTGTAGAGAAATTTTAATCCAGCAACATGGATGCTTTGGCAAGGGATCACATCCAAAGACCTTCTAGGTCTATGCGATATAGCTGCCATAGCACAACTTTAATCCCTCTGGCTGGAATACAGACACAACTTTAATCCACACAAGTTAATTTGTAGAAGGAAACAGCCATGTTTGAAAATGACGTCTAATTGAGGGGCAGACAAAGTGATGAGTTAGAGAAAGATTTGACAAAATGAGCCAGAGATAGGATATGTCCAACTTTCATGAGAAAGTGAAGCTAATGAAGAGTGGTGCAGAGTAAGTCAGGAATGGAGGACAGTACAGTGAGTGCAGGACAGTTGAGCTCACTCCATACAGTGGAGTTCAGTTCAGTTCCATGCTGTGAAGTCAGGTGGAGTTCAGTTGAATGTGGTTGGGTTCAGTTGAGTTTGGTAATTTCATTTACTTCTTTTCAGTTTGTGCAATCAATTCAGTTCAGTTCATGGAGGTTTTTTTTCAAATAGAGCAATTCAGTGAGAAGCCAAGAGAAGCCAGTTCGAATTAGTCAGCTTGGAGCAGAGTTTAGAGCCAGAACAGTTGAGTTGAATGAGCCATTCAGAGATCAGAAAGAACTAGAAAGGCTGAGCTTATTCAGCAATAAGCCTTTGAGATGACAATTATATCTGGTGAATAAAAGTTACTTTTATACTAACTCATTACAAAAACCCAGATCCTTCTCACTTAACAAGTAAGATATCTTAAAAGTTGAAGTGCATGTTTAAATTTTAAAAAATGATTATACATTGACATAATAAGTGATGGATAGCAGAAGTCCCATCTTATAGACTAATTTTCATTATTTAAAATAAAAAATAACAATCAAAGATGGGTAGAAATAAATAGGATGGTTTCTAGTTGTAGTAATTTAAATTTATAGCTCCAAGTTTTCTTATTCATCCATTTAAAAAATATAATCTAACTGGGTAATATGGTACACATTTGTAATCCCAGTACCTGGGTGGTAGTGGGGGTTACTTCAGAGGTTCAAGACTACCCCTTACTATATGATTAGTTCAACACTAACCTGAGCTAGACAGGACCTTCTGTCAAAATACACAAAGAAATAACATGGAAAGTATGAAATACAAATTACATATTCATGGTGATTTGAATGCAAGTGTTCTCCATAGACTCAGAGATTTGAACATGTTCCTAGTTGGTGCTGTTTCGGGAGGTGATGAGCTTTGCTGGAGGAAGCATTGTCAGCAGGCTTTGTGAATGCATAGTCTTGCCTATCTCTAGTTCATTCTCTTTGTTCTGTGCTGTGGTTGGAGATGCAGTCTTTTAGCTTCCTGACCCTGATGTTATACTTGCAACTTTCTGACCTGATGAAATCTCATTCTAGAACTGCAAACCACAACAAAGTTTTCTACCCACAAGTTACATTTTTTCACTGTATTTTATCTCAGCAACATAAAATTAACTAATACAGAAGTTGGTACCAGAGTTTGAATGTATCTATGAAAAAAACAACTGTGATGTTTTCTGGTAGAACATGGAAGACCTGAACTGTGGACTATAAACACATCTGTATGTTGTAAGCAGAAACTTGTGGGCTATTCTAGTAGAAACCTAAGTTGTAGTTCTGAGAGCAATGCAGATTAGGAAGGCCTGGCTCAAGTTGATTCAGAGGGAAGTGGAGAATTTAATGACTATCGTGATAGAAAATGTTCTGGTGATTATATTTTAAAAGTCTGTTTGACTTCTGTCCTTGTCCTGAGAACTGATTAAAGGTAAACTGAAAAGTAATGGACTAATTTTTTGGTAGAAGAAATTTCAAGACAGTATAGTGCTAATGGACAGATAGTGGTGTGTTTATCACTAATCACACTGTGTTGTGAGAAGGAGAAAGTAGGCCATAAAGAAATACAAAATGCAGTTTAGAGAATAAAAGAGCACTAGGAAGCTTAAAGTTACAGAGAATGCTGGCGAAGAAAGAGAGGCTATGATTCTTAAGGATCTTAGCACAGAGAAGTCTCAGCTCTGCACTGGAATCATTAGAAATGCCCCAGGGTCAAGACTCTACGAGCTAAGATTGCAACTTGTGAAAAGAGAAAGCTATGAGTTTTCTGCCTCTAGAAAGCAACTGCATAAAAAATAGAACTCTGGGCTAATATCCACTTATCAGCGATGGCATACCATGTGTGTCCTTTTGTGATTGGGTTACCTCACTCAGGATGATAGTTTCTAGCTCCATCGTTTGCCTAAGAATTTCATGAATTCATTGTTTTTAATAGCTGAATAGTACTCCATTGTGTAAATATACCATATTTTCTGTATCCATTCCTCTGTTGAAGAACATCTGGGTTCTTTTCAGCATCTGGCTATTATAAATAGAGCTGCTATGAACATAGTGGAGTATATGTCCTTATTACATGTTGGAGCATCTTCTGGGTATATGCCCAGGAGTGGTATAGCTGTGTCCTCAGGTAGTACTATGTCTGAAGAACCACCAAACTGATTTCCAGAGTGGTTTTACCAGTTTGCAATCCCATCAGCAATGGAGGAGTGTGTTTTACCATAGCAACAGAAGCATAGTTAGCAAAATAAACTATGTGAATAAATTATCTCACATCAGCCAGCAGTTGTTTGGCTTTGGTCTTGGTATAATTTGTTTTCTGTGTTTGAGAGAAGGCCTCAATATGTAGCCCAGGCTACCCTCAAAAATATTATCTTTCTGCCTCAGCTCTTGATTTCTGGGAGTGTAGGTATGTGCTATACCTAACTGTTTTATTTTCAGGTTTATTAATTTGCTTATAGTTTCATGGGTTATGGGGGTAGTATATAATTTGTCCTTAAAAATGGAGTTTAAAACAAACTTTAAGGAAAAGAAAACTTTCAAATATTTGCAGAGTGAATACATACATGTACATATGTATGTATAAAAAGTAGCATTCAGGAAAATTAAAATATCTTTTTGTGAGTTTGTGAATCATTTTGTAATTTATAAGAGATAAGGTATTGAAGGGCTATCTACAGTTAAACATTAAGAGGCCATAAATGAGAAATGGCTAAAGTAAGAGAGGCTAGTCCACATATAAATAGTTAGGATCACTCATATAGTTATTCAAAATATGGAATATTTTATTGTATTTCAAGACAGAAAATTTGAAAAGTCACAATTTTCATAGCTTATATCATTTATACTTTATAACTATTTCTTGAAGATCTTTATAAGCCAGGAGCGCTTTTTAGACTCCAAGCGTTTTTTTTTTTTACATTAAATTTTTAAAAGGAGAAAATGGGAGAATATAAGAGGTATTTAATTATTAAATTAATTTTTAATAAATTAATATTTATTCCAAAGGCAAAGGATTCCATGGATTTTATATACATGTATCATTGTATCTTATTAATATTTAACCCCATTTCTAAATCCTATCATTCTTCCATTCTCCTTGCTGGTCTCCTTCCTCTGACAATATAGTATCCACTATGTTTTCATGATGTGTATGCATGTGTGTGTGTGTGTGTGTGTGTGTGTGTGTATGTGTGTAAAGTGAATCAACTTTTATGAAGCTGAGAGATACGAATCTGGTTCCATTTTTCTACACATGCTAACCCAGTTTTACCAGCTTCATTTGCTGAATAGCCTGTTTTTTTATTTTAGTTTGTGTGTTTGTTTTTGTGTTTGGAATTTTTTGCTTGTTTAGGGTTTGGGGGTTTTTTACATATGTTTTGACCTTTTAATTTCTGTAGCTCTATAGGCTTAATCTCTATGTTCTATTGTAGGGCACTGGTCTATGTGTTTGGTTTTAAGCCAGTAATATTCTGGTTTTGAACTATGGCTCTGTAGAATACTTAGAGTTTAGGTATTTTGATACTTTTCAGGTATTTGTATTTGTTTCCTTAGGATTATGCTGACTATTTGGAGAATTTTGGTTTTTTCCTATTTTTGGAATGAATATTGTTAGAATTTTTTATGAATATCACATGGAATGTGATGTTTACTTTCAATATCATAGCTGCTTTACTAATTCTACCAATCTGGGGTCACAGGAGGACTGTCTATGTTGTAATGTTTTCTTTGATTTCTATCTTCAGTGTTCTACGGTTTTCACTACAAATGACTTCAAATCCTCAACTAGACTTTTCTCTATGGGTTGTTTGTTTGAAGCTATGGTAAATCGCATTTTTGTTAAATACTTTTTGGCAAGTTCATTATTGCCATATAGGAAACCTACAATTTTTGTGTATTTATATTGTAACATGTTACTTTGTTGAAGCTTTTTATCACACACAACACTTTCTTGGTGAAATACTTAGGATTATGTCATCTTTAAATAGGAATAATTTGGTGTCTTCCTTCATTATTTGTGGCTCCATTTCATTTTCCTGTCTTACTGCTATAGCTAAAATTACAAACTCTATATTGAATGATTAAAGAGAATGAATACCTGTGTCTTGCTTCTTCTTTTAAAGGAAATGTTTTCAGTTTTTTTCCTGTTTAGTATAATGTTACATTATGTTGACCGTTTATATTCTATGTTTCTTTTCTCCTAATTTCATCAGGGTTTTAGTTAAGAGATGCTGTACTCTATTGTGCAATTATTTACACTCTCTAAGTCTTGTTATATGTTGCATTACACTTATTAATTTGCATATGTTAAACCATCCTTGCATCACTGGAATAAAGCTAACTTGGTCATGCTATATGATCTTCTTCATGTGTTCATGAACTTGGTTTGTAAATATTTTATTGAGAATTTTTACTCATTTGCTCTCTAGAGAAATTAGGGATTTTTGTTCCTTATTTGGTTTTCAATCTGACTTTACAGAATTAGTTTGATAGTGTTCCTTCCTTGCATTTTTGGCAATAATTTAAGGATTATTTTTGTCAATTCTTCATTGAAAGTTTGGTAGAATTTAGCAGCAAATCCTCCTATCCTGAGCTTTCTTTGTGGGGAAACTTTTCAAACTCATTGCTTTCTATGTATCATTCTAAGTTGTTGTTTATAATTCCTGATTTAATTTGGTAAGTCATAGGTATCTAGGAATTTTTCCATTTCATGTAGTTTTCCAGATTTGGGGGAATATAAGTTTTCAAAGAATTTCCTAGTGGTCTTCTGGATTTCATTAGTGTCTTTTGCAATGTGCCCTTTTCATCTTTTTTTTTTTGTTGTTTTTTCTTTTTTTTTTTAATTTATTTTATTTTTTTAATTTACATTCCAAATCACTTCCCCTTTCCCATTTCCTCCCTCCCCGAAAGTCCCATAAGCCCCCTTCCCTCCCTCTTTTCTCCGTTCAACCCCCTCTCATTACTCTGTCCTGGCGTTCCCCTACATCCAGTCTTTCCAGGACCAGGGGTCTCTCCTTCCATCTTTTTAGAACATACCCTAACTTATGGGACACAATGAAAGCAGTGCTAAGAGGAAAATTCATAGCCCTGAGTGCCGCCAAAAAGAAACGGGAGACAGCATACACTAACAGCTTAATGGCACACCTGAAAGCCCTGGAACATAAAGAAGCAAATACACCAAAGAGGAGTAGAAGGCAGGAAATCATCAAACTCAGGGCTGAAATCAATCAAGTAGAAACAAATAAAACCATACAAAGAATCAACAAAACGAGGAGTTGGTTCTTTGAGAAAATCAACAAGATAGATAAGCCCTTAGCCAGTCTAACCAGAGGGCACAGAGATAGTATCCAAATTAATAAAATCAGAAACGAAAAGGGAGAGATAACAACAGAAACTGAGGAAATTCAAAAAATCATCAGATCCTACTACAAAAACCTGTATTCAACACAACTAGATAATCTTGAGGAAATGGACAATTTCCTTGACAGATACCAAGTACCAAAATTAAATCAGGATCAAATAGACCATCTAAACCGTCCTATAATCCCTGAAGAAATAGAAGTTGTCATTGGAAGTCTTCCAACCAAAAAAAGCACAGGTCCAGATGGTTTTACTGCAGAATTCTATCAGACCTTCAAAGAAGACCTAACACCAATACTCTTCAAACTGTTCCACAAAATAGAAACAGAAGGAACACTACCCAACTCGTTCTATGAAGCCACAATTACACTAATACCAAAAGCACACAAAGATCCGACAAAGAAAGAGAATCTCAGGCCAATCTCTCTTATGAATATCGATGCAAAAATACTCAATAAAATTCTTGCCAACCGAATCCAAGAACACATAAAAACGATCATTCACCACGATCAAGTAGGCTTCATCCCAGGGATGCAGGGATGGTTCAATATAAGGAAATCCATCAATGTAATCCACTACATAAACAATCTCAAAGAAAAAAACCACATGGTCATCTCATTAGATGCTGAGAAAACATTTGACAAAATTCAGCATCCTTTCATGCTAAAGGTCTTGGAAAGATCAGGAATTCAAGGCCCATATCTAAACATAGTAAAAGCAATTTACAGCAAACCAGTAGCCAGCATCAATCTAAACGGAGAGAAACTTGAAGCAATCCCACTAAAATCAGGGACTAGACAAGGCTGCCCTCTCTCTCCATATCTTTTCAATATAGTACTTGAAGTTCTAGCTAGAGCAATTAGACAACAAAAAGAGGTCAAAGGGATACAAATTGGAAAGGAAGAAGTCAAACTATCACTATTTGCAGACGATATGATAGTATACATAAGCGACCCAAAGAACTCCACCAGAGAAATCCTACAGCTGATAAACGACTTCAGCAAAGTGGCCGGATATAAAATCAACCCTTTTCATCTTTAATCACGTTAGTTTGAGTCTTATCTCTCTGTCTTTTGGTTAGTTTGACTAAGGGTTTGTTTATCTTGTTTATTTTTTCAAGAATCAACTTTTATTTTATTGATTCTTTGTAGTATTCCTTTAGTCTTTATTTCACTAATCTGTTCTGTTTTTTATTATTTATGACATTTGGGTTTATATATTTTCTAAGACTTGAAGTCTATTAGTAGGTTATTTAATTAATATCTCTTTGAGTCTTTTGATGAAAGAAACACTTCTATCTATAAACTTTCATTTTAGAATTAAATTTGCTGGGTCTGAACGTTCTGATAAGTTTTTACTTTTATTTTCATTCTTAATGTTATTACTGTTATCATTTTAGTGTGTGTATGTGTGTGATTATGTATGTGAATGTGTATGTGAGTGTCTGAATGTGTATGAGTGTGTGTTATTGAGTGTGTGTGTGTGTGTGTGTGTGTGTGTGTGCATGCCCATGATGGTACACTGGTCTTGAGTATTGTGAAGAGGATTACTCTTGGGGGTTGGTTATCTCCTTCTACTCTTGGTTCCTGGGACCTAGCTCATGTTACCAGGCTTGAAAGTCAGGGTTTTTTTTTTATTGTTGTTGCTGTGGTGGTGGGTTTTGTTTGTTTTTTGTTTAATTTTTTTAATCTGATGAGCTGTCTCCAGCCATTTGAGTTAATTTGATCCAAGGAATATTTTAAATTTCTTTCTAAATTGTTCATACAGCACTGATTTTTCATGAGAGTCCTCTTTAGTTTCCGTATATAGTTCTGTGTTCTTTCTTGGTACTTGATTTATAGTTCTTTAATATAATACATATTTCAGTTCTCTTTTATTTGCTGAGATTACTTTATACCTTAAAATGTGATCTATTTTAAAGACAGTTCCATGACTACTGAGAAAATTGTGAGTTCAATAAATCTTGAATCTTATGAAAGTAATATTATTTGTTGTTTCTATTTTTCCTATGGTACAGATAAACTCTGAAGTCCCATTGTATCTCAATGACTTATGAGAGTAGGATTTTGAAGGCACTCACTCTTATCATGTCCATCTATTCTTTCATCGTTAATTGATTTTTTTTTAATTTGGGGACCCAACATATTATGCATATATTATCACAAATGTTTATATCTTCTTGGTAGATTAGTTTTTTATTATTAGATGTTATCTCTTTAATTTTTTGATATTAGTTTGACATATACCTTATTAGTTAATAGAGTAAATACAAATTTGCTCTCAACTTTCATTTCCTTGGTAAATTGACTTATGTCTTTTCAGTCTCAGCCTGTAAGAATCTGCCAGTAGGTATTTTCAGAGACAATACTAGATTGTTTGACATAAGCAGCAATTGTTCTGTGTCTTCTAGTGAGAAGTGAAGATCTCTTAAAATTAAAGTTATTGCTGAGGTATTTACTAATCCATGTAATTTACTGGATCTCACTCCTTCCTTCATTCCTCTCTCCATTACAGGTTTGTGGGTTTTATGTATTGGAGACACTTAATTCTCCCCAAGTTCTCTTTTTTCACATATTCCTCTCATGGAACTAATTTTCAGTTTTTCTCTCTTGGCTAAGAATATCTTTCTTCTACATAAATATATCCAGTCCACACCACTGAGTTTTTTTTACTGATATTAATGTTCCAACACTTTCTCAATCTTCTTTAAGCTATACTTTTTCTTATTCCAATTCTTCTCTTCACTGATTCATAACTGTTTAAAAGGATGCTTCAGGAAACTCTCTCTACTTCTGGATATGTTGCTTAGATGAGTGACAGAGTGAAGCTACATGAGAACATGATGTGTGTGTATATAACCACGATCACCTTTTCTTTGGGACTCACCCAAAATGGAACAGTTGATCTCAGAAGCATCCAAGCACCATTATTGGATAGTTATGGATTCCAGATCAGAGAAACCTCACCAAAAACTTTGTCCTATAAAAGAACAAAAATATTTCTTTGTGTATTTTCTACCTCTTTATTTCAAGATTTTCACACTTCATATAGCTACTAAAACAAACCCTCAACTGTCATTTGTGATGTCATCAATGACTTTTCCATTCCTAAATGTGATAGAAAACTATTTGCTCCTTTCCTATATTACCTGTGTTTTGATCCTTAGTGAATGAGAATCATGACCCATCTCATGCGTTGAGCCCAAGGTTAGTGAATGTGAATCATGGCCCATCTCATGCATTGAGTCCAAGACTCTACTCTATCCCTTCTCTTGTTTCCTCCAAATTTTCTCTCTTTCATGTTTTCAAGTCTATTTAAATCTGGACTATGAGTCTAAATATCATTTTCTTCTTGATGTATCTTTCTAGACTGTTCATTGGGCTGGTCATTTCATAGGTTTATCAGGATCTTCTTTTTCCCAAACTTTGAAATACAGAGAACACAGGTCTTAACTCATTAATTTTTTTAAAATGTATTTGTCTTTCTATCATCCAATATACCAAGACCACAATTTCCCCTCCCTCCACATCTCCCAGTCTCCACCAACATCTCTCTTCCCCAGATTCAGTCTGCCTACTCTGTCTTCCTGCAGAAAAGATTACCTTTCTTTTTATCTTGAATGAATTCATCCTATTTTTATAAAATTTCCTAAAAGGAATCACACTTTAATGTCCTAATTCTTCATTCTCTGGGCTACATTAACTTCTTTCTTTTAAATTTTTTTATGATTTTTATTTATTTTTTTTGTGTTTCCATATAATATATTTTGGTAATAGTCTTTTTCTCCCCCACCTCCTCCCAGATCTTTCTTTTTTCCCTACCTACCCAACTTCAGGTTCTTTCTAAGTCTTTCTTATTTATTTATTTTAATTTTATCTATTTCTTTAACTTACTCACTTTACATCCTGCTCACTGCCCCCTCCCAGTCACCACATCCCACAATCCTTTCCCTATTACCCCCTCCCCTTCTCTGAGTCAGTGGGCCCCCTGGCAGCCCACCCTGGCACTTCAAGTCTCTGCAAGGCTAGGCTCTTCATGTCCCATTGAATCTACACAAGGCAGCCCAACTAGAAGAAAATATCCCATATGCAGGCAGCAGCTTTGGTGATAGACCCCACTCCAGTGGTTCCAGATCCACATGAAGACCAAGCCACACATCTTCTACATATGTGCAGGGAGACTTAGGTCCAGCCTGCATATGTTCTTTGGTTGGTGGTTCAGACTCTAAGAGCCCCAAGACTTCAAGTTATTTGATTATGTTGGTCTTTCTGTGGAGTTCCCACTCCCTTTGGGGCCCTGCAATCCTTTCTCCTATCCTTCCATCAGAGTCCCCAAGCTCCATCCACTGTTTGGCTATGGGTGGCTATATCTGTCTAAGTCAGCTGCTGGGTTGAGTTTCTCAGAGGACAACTTGCTCTTGTCTATAAGCATACTTGATAGTGTTAGGGATTGATGCTTGCCCATGGGATGGGTCTCAAGTTGGGCTAATTATTGGTCGGCCACTCCCTCAGTCTCTGCTCTATCCCCTGTGTCAGACATATTTCTTACTTGAGAAAATCAGGTTCCTTATAAAATTTAATTTTGTGTACAATTTTAATTGCAAAAGGTTGCATTCTAGTGCCTCTAGGACATGGCTTCTAACAGCTATTAACTAGTAGATATTAACTAACAGAACCCTCAATCACACCATGTATTCTATGCAACATTATCTTCCTACACAATGACCAAGATCACTGAAATTGCATACTCACAAGATCAGAAGCCAACCCAACTCATTCATCTCTGAAACTTAGAAACATTGTACACTAGGAGTCTTACATGACTTCCCTTGCTTTCCAGCCTAGTATCTATTTAACCTTCACCACAGCTTATACTGCATGCCACATGCTAGGCCTATTATCAGAAGGAAATGCCCTTTCCTTGAACTTTTCTTGCCTCTACTGTGTTTTCACTGCCACCATATCTGTCCCTGGAGGAATGGGTATGAGAGAGCTTGTGGATTGTGTCCCTAGGGCTTGTACATGGGTGAGCTGAAGAGCTGGCATGCTGACCAACTCAGCTACCACCCAGACCTGGATCCAGAGTTTTGAGTTTACCCACCCTAACATCTACCTCATGTATGAACTGCTAGAATACAGAAGAGATTGGTCCTGCAGATCTAAAGCTGCAGGATCTCCATGACGCAGGGCACCAAAAGAATATTCTCGAGGATATCTGTTGAGAACCCAGTGTTGATAGTGTAGCAGAAGCCAGAGGTCTCAAGCCAGGCCAATGACTCATTGCAATGAACATTTTCGAGTAAAGATCTGTGGACCAAAGGATATACTTTACCACAGACCATGACACAACTGCAGCTTCAGAGATAGCATATTTTGGGGGATATTAGGGGGATACTACAAGGGAGGAGGTGGATATTGAGGGATAGGGAGATGAGTGAGATTGGGATGCATGATGTGAAATTCAAAAAGAATCAATTAAAAGTTTAAAAAATTCTAGACATCTATTGGTGTGATTATGAATATCCATACACTCAAAGGCACCCACATTCTACGAATGCACAGAAAAGGCCTTGAAGTATAAACACTGAAAAGGTCACAGTATTGAATTAGGGTATATATATATATATATATATATATATATATATATATATATAGAGAGAGAGAGAGAGAGAGAGAGTCTTCATATGCACATTTTCTGTATTATTGATAGTTCACAAGAATTATTCAATTAATAGTTGTATAATTTGAAGTAATTATCTATCATAAAATATCTTACAGATATTTATTCTATTTATTTTATATAGTGTCAATATTTATTTGTGGCAAACTTACTTATTGGATACTCTACCCATGACTGGTAAGATAATAAACTGAAGAGTTAAAAAGTCAACCTGCCATGCAACTATTAGAGGGTTATACAATATAAAATGTGTTTGGATACAATAATTTATGCATTGTAATTGAAAGTCCTATTTGCTGCTTTAATGACTGTGTTACAAAGCTCATCCTTCTATTGTCTGTAATTTTCTTGCCGCTTCTGCCATGTTTAAATGCGTAAGTAGGTCCTAGAATACATGGTGAAAAATCTTGGCAACAAAAATCTCCAGTGTTTATTTTATTCACACTGATTTTTAGTTCACATCTCCACCAGCACATCAAGTCCGAGGTCTGCACCTGACGCCTTCTCTAACCTCAGTGCAACCTTATTGTGTGCACACTAATTCAGGAACAACCCAAGCACATAACTGCGTAGAAAGCACATGCTTGCTCCTTCTGGGACCCTAGAAAATCTTAAACTAAAGGCAGGCCGTAGTGGAATTTCAGCTGATGTTCTGAACTGAGTTTTCTTTGAAAACCACATTGGTCTTGGTTTATTGTAGGAAACATTTTAAATATAAGCATTAGACAAGAGCAAAGATTTTATATGATGAAAAATGATATGAAATGATTCTATGCAGACAAATTTAAGACTAGAACAATTTTGAAGCTTGATTGCTTGTGAGATAATATCCTAAGCCTACAATCATTTCATTTTAAAATGCCTCGAGTTTACAATGATGCATCTAAAAAGCGTGAACAAATCCTATTCATTCAACTCTAGTTCTTGAAATGGCATCTGCCTTGGAGCTATAAAAATAACAGATGATTTTTTGATAGCTTATCAGTTAACAGACTGCTTAGTTAGAGTAGCACATTTTTATGCTAATGTCAGGAGAGAGGGAGAGAGGGAGAGAGAGAGAGAGAGAGAGAGAGAGAGAGAGAGAGAGAGAGAGAGAGAGAGAGAGAGAGAGAATGCTGAGCACCATTGTGGGTAGGGGAGCGATTTAAAGTCTCCTTTTGCCCAAATAATGGATGGTTTTTCTTCTAGACTTTCTTCCTACATAAAACAAGATGAATATGTACTTTGGATTTGTTTGAACTTAGATCTGACTTCATGAAGAAAGTAGAATATGCTATCCAATTTGAATCCTATAAAATGTTTTATAGTTGGCATAAAATAAATGAAGAATGTTCATGGATTAAAAAAATACTATTGATATGCTAGTGACATAGATATGCTTTTTGAAATGTCAATATGGGAATTAGAATTGCGATTACCACCAGAAATTCAATACTGATCAATCAAAAATAGTCAGAGTTCCTAAAAGGTCACTGTTGTATAAACATAGAATCCAATTAATACTAGATTTTATTAAATACTTAGTTTCGAGTACATCGTAAACCTAATTCTTCTAGAATTAGAAGAAGCTTATAGTTATGTTGGCACACTCTCTCATGCAAAGAACATTCTAGGACAGTAGAACAGTAAGGAAAGGTTATGAGGAAGAACCTGGAACTTAAATTTTAATTCTTATGAAATATCAGATTGTAGATCATCATATGGGTTAATGAAGAGTATTAATAAGAAAAATAGATCACTCTTAAATAAGGAAGAAAGGACCAAGTTCACTAGACAGATCAAGTGTTTTGCATATTTTGGAAAGGTTAGTGACAAACAGATATCTACTAGGGTTAAAGAAAAAGGGATGCACATTTAAGGAACTTCAAGTGGCCTGAAAATAAGGGATCCTGCACTGTAAAACTGTGAAACATTTTCATCTTTCTGGAAGATTAGAATAAAAAAGCAAATACTTGTATACACACCAAGAAGGACCCCAGACAGCATCAGACTTCTACAAAAGATTTTACTTATACTCTAAGGAGATCATTTTTAGGAATTTAAAAAATAAACTGAAGATACTACTGCTGCTGCTGCTACTGATGGTTGTACTGTTGCTGTTGCTATTGTTCCTGCTGGTGGTGTTGCTGTTGCTGCTGCTGCTGCTGCTACTGGTGGTGGTGGTGGTGGTAAGCCACTTTAGAAGCTAAAGGATGACATTTTTACCTATGTGTCAAACATTTGTAGGCCACAAATGGAAGCTATGTTCATTGTGGCATACAGAAACACAAGTGAAGAATATGATGGCAAGTAGATAGTTTTGTAACTAATGAGATGTTGAAAAATTCAACATTGAAAACCAGTATTATATTTGCATGGGTATTTGTTGATCCCATATTTTAAAATCAACATATTTTTAACATTAAAATAAGAAAAATTAATTAGTTTGAAACTCTGTGACCTACTAAAGAAGCACACATAAATCTTACTCTTGCCTGTACCTATATTTCTCTTATCACTATTTCTGTTTTTTATTTCTCTTATGACATTTCTTAAAACAAAACAACAAACAACAATAACAACAAAATGCAGAAGCCTTAAAAATGTAACATTATTTCCAATTAAGGGGGAAAATATTAAAGGAGAGATAGCTTGATAGTCTACACACGGATGGAAGAGAAATGCTAACGTTCTCCCATAAATGGTGACATAGTTCAGTAATAATTCATGAGCCCATTCTAGATTTCCTTTGGGAGAAATCTAGAAACCAAGCACCATATCACAGAACAATTGTAAAAACAGATGGAATGAGCCTGGTAGGAAATTTGTGCAGTCCATTCCTCACAGTCTCTCCCTGTGACTCACAGTGTTGTAGCTCTAGATCCCTCTAAGGAGGGAAAAAGAAGACAAGAAGACTAAATTTACATATTGACTTTATGTGGGCTCTCCAAAGGTTTCTGTCTTGCTTGAACTTACATGTGGATAGCAAAGGATACAGTTTGAGGGCAATATGAAAAAAGAAGAAGTTTTGAACTAGTGTACATTTATATGCCAGTCTCTTCCCAAACTCCACAGAGAAGAATGGGACAAGAATTCCACCCTCACTTTTGAGGAAAGATTTGGAGCATTTTGCCTCCTCAGACCCATACCTATTGGACTGGTTTCTGTCATGTGTCTTTGGATAATGATGGAACCCAGTAAATACTGGGAAGCTACTGTTAATTAAAGAAAGTCAGTTGTATGGTTAACCACCACTTGGAAAGTAACACACTGTATCCAAAAGAAGCCTATATAGGCTGTCATGTTCTACTGTGGTGGGGAATAGTGAGCAACAGGTAACATGAATGTATTATTTTGGTTTTCTTGGAAGGAAGATTTCTCAAGACACCAGAAAAAATGATTATAAAACTTAAAGGGCAAATACACAAATATTAAAAGTTAGGTGTGAAAGACAATACATTGTAGCAAATGTTAAAGAGAAAGAAGAAAATTTAATTCAGTTACATGGAAAGAAGTTCAATTACCTAGAAGAAATGGTTCCAGCCAGAAGCAAATAGCCAACCAATGCTTAGCCAGGATCTCAAATAAAGTCTTAATGTTTTTTAATTATTAAGAAAGCTATATGAGTACTCAAAAATCCCCAACAAAGAAAGGCTCTGAACCAGAATGCTTCACTGGAAAATTCTGGCAAATATTTTAAGAAGAATTAATGCCAATCATTTCCCAAACCTTCTAGAATGTGGAATAGTGAGAAACATTTCCAGACTCATTTTTCTGAGGGTATATTACATTGATATAAAATGATATAAGCATGTCACAAGATTAAAACTATAACAATATCACTAATGAATATAGATTCAAAAACCCTTACCAAATTCAATATTACATTACAAGGATCATATACTATGTCCAAGAAGGACTTTCTCCTGATTTCCTAGCTAGCTTTGACTATTAACTTGACAAGGCCTAGAACCATTTGTGGGCATTTCAATGAAGGGATTCACTTCTTATTGACCTATGGCCATGTCTGTGAGGAATTGACTCGATTGATTGTTGGTGTAGGAGGTTCTAACACACTGCTGTAGCACCATAGATAGGTAGAGAAGTCTTTGCTGTCTATGAAATCTAGCTGAGCATGAATCACGTAGCAAGCCAGAAAGCTATCATTCCATTGAGACCGGTAGCAAGCCAAGAGTTATTATTCCACCATGATTTTTGCTTTGGCTCCTGAGTTCATGTGTTAACTTTCTTAATGACCTGGAAGTTGTGATCTGGAAGTATAAGGTGAAACAAACTTCCTTTCCAATTTATTTTTGTCAAAATTGTTATCTGAACAGAAATAAATAAAACTGAGACATTGGCCTGCAAGGATAGTTATAAAAGAAATCTTTATAAGTTTTTAATAGTTACTTATGCTCTAAAATAAAAGGAAATTAAGTATAATAGCAAAATTCTTTGAAGAAAACATAGATAAGAGGGAGGGACTTTTATGTTCATAAATTTAAAGACCTAATATTGCTAGAATGAATTACTACCCAAAGCAGTCAACAGCTTCAGTGCGAATCTATCAGAATCTAATGGCATATTCTTCAGAATAGAAAAAAACATTAACCACATTGAAGTACAAGTAATTCCACATAATCTAAACATTGTGAAAAGAACATTCCTCACTTCACATTTCTTGATTTCAAAACAAGATACAATCACAATTATAATCAACATGGGTCCACCATAAATCTAGACCAACTGATCAGCACTCCGACTGATCAGAGTGCTCCCAAACACCTGCATTTGGCCAAATGATCCTAATAAAGGTGCCAAGACTGTGCAATAAGTAAATAATAATATGTTCTACAAATGGTATTGGGAAAACTGTATATTCACATATGAAAGTATAAAATGACTGCTATGTAAGACTATATGAAAATCCCTCTAAGGAGGGAAAAAGAATATATATATGTATATATATATGGATGAATGTCCCAAGTTTATACTAATGCCCACAACTCAATAGCAAAAGTACTCCAAGTAACTTGATTTAAAAATGAACAATAAATTATATGAGTTTCTTCAAATTTGACTTACAAATGGTCTACAACTAGGTAAAAGTTGACCAAAATAATTAATCATAATCCAAACCAAGATATAACAAAATAGTTTTCATTCACCCATAGCTCTTACTGTGGCCATCATATGCATGCACACACATGCACACACACATGAAAAGAAAAGTAAGTATCAGTGAAGATGTGGAGAAACTATGACCAGTGTGAAATATGGTAGAAATCAGAAAAGATGCAATTTCTTTGGAAGTTGGAGCTGCTATGAAAGACAGCATATGCATTACTCAGAAAAACAACAAAACCAAAAATAAGGCCTGGCAGGATGATTCAGTCATTAAATGCTTGTCATGCAAGCATTAGAACTTAAATCCTATCCTCAGAATACATGAAAATGTCATGCACAGCAGCGTAAAATTATAATCCCAGATCTGGGGAGATAGGAACAGGCTGAATCTTGGGGATCCCTGATTAGGGAGCTCCAGATTCAGTGATAGACCCTGCCTAAGAAATTAATATTGAGTGACTGAGGAAGACATCTGATGTTAACTTCTGTCATTCACACACTACCTGCACGCACAGGCATACAAACACACACACAGACATACATACCCACACACAGATGCACATACACACAGACAGACACAAAAATTAGACACAGAAATCTTCAAAGCCACAAAAAACAACTAAAATGAAAGCTGCCATATGGTCCAACTAGTCTAGGTATTTATTTAGAAGAACTTAGAACACTGGAAACTTAAAACACTGCTAAAACATTGTAGCATTGCTTACAGTCTTCACAATGGGTGAAAACATATAGACATACATTGATTTTTGACGCCTTAAACCCTGGGAGACTCTGGAAGGCTTTACCCCAACTGAAACAAACCAGTCACCAAAAGTTGAGTTCTACATGATTACATATGCATATGCATACACATATGCATATTCATACGCATATATATACACATACATATATCATGCACACACACATAATCATATATACATACACATACACACACACACACACACACACACATTCCCACAAAGGCAAAAAGTAGAATTTGTTGTGCGAAGGAATAGGAGAAAAGGGAAGTAATATGCTGTCCAGTGGATACACCATCTTCATCTAGCAATAGTTATCTATTTTACAGACATGCTGCACAGCAATGCACAAAAAGTAACTGTACTATACTTACCTTTTGCTACGCTTAAACCATTTGCTAAAAGGGGATTTCATGTTATGCTTTTGCCCAGTGGAAAAGGCATAAAACAAAACACAATCAAATGCTTACATCAACTTACTGTAATTGTGCTCATTTTTTTTTTGTACCAATAGCAGAATTGTATGATTTTGGTGGTTCCTAGATCACTGACTGGAAAGTTACTGCCTGTAGAGCAAATAGATTCTGTCATCTCTTTGTAAATAGTATTCTTATTGTGACAGAGCCATGCCCAATTGTTTACAAATTATCTATGGTCACTTATGAAAAGTATTACATAGTTATAACAGATACCAAATGCCTCACAGACCTAGGCTCTTCGCTATCCAGACCTTTCTGAGTATTATCAAGACCATAGGGGGGAGATAACCCTGCTACAAAGGTGGGAATTTTTGAAATGAATCTCATCTCTTTTTATTTCAAACCAAGTTGTGTATGCTTACTTGATGTATGCGGGCCATTATGACAGCACTCTTTCTCCTGCTAATGCTGAAATGTAAACTCTATAATTTTGGAACATATAAAATATATGAAGAATTGGCATAGAATGTAAAAATGAGGCCAAAATATAATCTTGTTGATTCCAACAAACAAGGGAGGCAAGACACAGAAGAGTGAACTCTAAGTCATTGCTGCAATCCCAGCCACAGCAGACAACAACCACTATGATTTCTTCTGAGTCTGTGGGTGGCCCTCCCTAACCTGATCTTTAACTGAACTCCATTAGCATCACCAGACCTGCTCCAGCATTGGCAAGTATCTGATGAGTAAGTCTAGAGCTGGCTGATCTTGCAGAGTGATGGCTTGAATAAACTATTTCTCCTTCAGCTAGCCTAACCATCCCTTTTGTGGGGTAACCTAGCCATATTTTCATGGTCATGTGAAGGTGGAGGAGTGAGTTTTAGAAACAAAGGAAACATTCTTGTTTTCAGGTCCTGGTTTGCATCAGTTTGCTAACGGCCAATGTAAGTCTGGGTCAAACCAAGGGCTTCTATGGAAACTTATAAGACTATGGGTCCTAGGAGGTGGGAAAAGTATGGTCATTAGAACAATCATTTTACCAGAAATACTAAGTAGCTTTTGAAAAGTCACATTTTAGTGTTCTTTCCCCAAGGTCTTTGTGATATGCCAAAGAACTAGTGTTTAAGTTCTTTGTGAGGTTATTTGGGGTACACACAAAAAGCAGTTTACGTTGACTCATCATAATCATGCACACCATGCTTCTAATAGAGATGCTTTTCAGAAGCCTTAAAGAACCCAGTTCTAATTAGCATGCACGCAAAGAAATTACTTTTATTTCTTTGGACCCTGGTGTTTTCCATCAAAAATTGTTCTGATATTTATACTGAAAAGATGTCACTGGTCACAAATAACTCTTTTTTGTTCAAGTACAAAGGAAGTAACTGTTGAGATTATGTGTTTTGTTATACATATTTGACAATGAAAACTAAAAGAACAAAATCTAAACAAAAACTTAAATATTGGCTGACCCAGAGTATAGAAGCAACATAGTAGAATGAGCATGACCCTGCAGATCGCAGACTTTCATAGGTTCATTCTAGAACAATCATTGAGCAACTGCTAAGTTTGTAGCACCACAAGGTACTTGCTGTGAGATTACAGCAAGTACACACACACACACACACACACACACACACACACACACACATTGCACAAAATTCTATTGACCTTAATTTGTATGTTCCTTATTTCATTAGCATCAACCCAAAACTCAGCAGCAACAAAAATCATTAAACTTAAAAGTGCCACTGAACATCCTTTATTCAATTCCACCCAAGCAGCACAGTATCCACAGGCATGGGCAGTTAGTGTGTGTTGGTACCAACCACATATAAGCTAGTTCTGTGTACATTCTGCCTGTTTGGATTTTGTCTCATCACCTTTTAACTAAGTGTATAGCAATATTTGAGTCACTCTGCCAAGCTTTGGCATGAAGAAGCCAGTGTGCTCTGAAAGTGATCAGTGTGTTTCTTAAATGATGCCATGAGAATTGATTGAGCACCTACTTTGCTCAAATTTGAAATTGATACAAATAATATCAAGGTTTTACGATACAAATAATAACAAGCTTAATAAACAAAACATTTTTATTTGAAACTTTGAAGTGAGGTATGATTCAGACTTTACCTATTTAAGATTTTTAAAAAACGTTCATGCGATGACTCTAAAAGATCTAACAACCCAAGAAGGTCTGGGGCAACACTCCATAATGAAACATATTCACTCTCTGCACCTACAACATAGGAACACTTAAAGTAAATGGGATAAAGTCTATCCCTGGCTTCATATCAAATCAGGATGGGTTTTACCAAATAAACTTTGCTACAAACTTACTGAAGGATATTTGAGGCTCCAGAACATTTTTCCCCAGAAGATTTTGGATCTGAGACTTGTGACTGTAAGACCTTGTCCCAGTTTAATGCGTCAAATCTTTTCATTGACACTTCCAGCTCAAAGAAACTGATGACTAGGGAGGCTGAATCACTTGTCCAGTTTTGTTTTGTTTTTTTCCTCATCTAGAGAAAAAGAAACTGAGACTGTCTACAGTAACTCCAACTCCACACAGTCAGTGACAAATGAGGTAGATTGGGGAGCCTGGGAAACCCCGAGTCCCTTAGGACTACACAGGTGGGCAGCTGACAGGCCAGGGTGAAGGAGCTGGCCCATAGTCACGGTACAAGCCAAATCACCGGACAGCCCCTTGGTCAGAACATCAGCTTCAAATCTGCCATTTCTTGGACGGTGAGGTTTGCAATGTTTGAATCTTTACTTCTAAAACCTACTCTGTTTAAACAAAACCTGGAATTGCCCATTGCGCTGCTGCAGAACACCAGGCTGGGGCTTTTGAAGGCAGCCAAGTTAAATATTGTATCTCCTTTTAAGAAGTTAATCCCCCTGGGTCTTCGACCTTTGTTCTTTGCTCCCAAAGGCAGGGACATATGATGTTTATCTTGCCAAAAATAGTTAGAAGTCATCTCAGAGCTCTGTGCAGAGTGGGCCAAACCCCGGTGACCTCTTTAACTAGACCAACTCCTGTTACGTTAACCTCTGACTTCAGTTCTCTTAATGGCGACCCTCCCCAGCACTGTAATTTCCCTCCCACTGTGTTCTCTCAGGCAAATATTTACTACTGAGGTTTCACAATTTATTTTTCAAACAAAGTGGCAGGGACCACCCCGTGCCACCACATCCTCATTTCACATTAGAGGCCATCATTCCCGAGATATAATTTTACCAGAACAAATGTGCTTTAGGAGCTTTTGACATGAGATGAAGGCTTCCTAAGGAAGGCAACCCCGGGCACTTGTCAGCTTGGAGATGGATATAAACAAGAAATGCAAGCCTGTAATTGCTGATGGAAATCAGATAAGACCTCTTTAAATACAACCATTGATAGAAAAATGTGAACTCGAATTACCTTTGATTAAGTCACTTAAGAAAATAAAGCTAGGTTGGGTTCAAGAGAAGATTCCAAGCAGGCTTTTGGACGAGGGCTGGGAGACACTCAGCCTCTCAAAGTCAAGGTAAAGAAAATTAAAGTCAGAAGTAAAGGCTTATGAAATGAAGCAGGACTCAGAGTAGAGCCTCTTGCAGACCCTAGGCCGACCCAAGTGCAGCATGACTCCTCAAGCCCCTGATAGGCTTTCTATGGTAAATTCTCAATATCTGTCCAGTCATTGCCTACTGTTGAGCTTGGGGGGAGCTGTGAGAGGGAAAACCTCGCAGTCATAGAACTACTTGCCATTAAGTTATTTGTTATTCAGATTAATCTGTGTTCCTGGTGAGTTCTGCACAGGTCACGCATTGTGCTTAGCTCTAGAAGAAATAGAAACAAAACAAGAATGTAAAGTTAAGTCCTGTCCCATTTTATACTCTGTCTTCCACATTTTGTAACTCATTCCTCACAACCACTTTTTAAAAATTCCAATGTATTGGTATACAAGAAATAACAACTATGCACTATACATATTATTTAATTATTTTAAAGTCTAAATTACTTCCATGTGCCAAAGAGAACTCTGCAAAGCTCTTTCAATGGCTTAACTGTGGTTTTTGAAGATAGTGGATATAAATGGAGATGGGGTGTCATCCCTCCCCATCCAAGATCATCAGTTACCAGAGATGGAGGCAAACATGAGAAGAAAACAACTATGCCATAAAATATGGAATATTCCATAAACATGGATCAAATTCTTTGGATTTTTTCTTAAAAATTGCTTTGTTGCTTTCCTATTATTACATTATAGAAGCCATATTCTATTGTTTTATTTGTTGTCCTCTTAGAGACAATTGGGAACATTCTATAATACATATGCAACTTTACCGTGTTTGCTTCAGGATTCACAGACAATACCAAAGTATTGCATATTTTTAAATGAGAGTATCTTTCAACACATGGCGATCTTTTAATTTTGAGCAAAATTTTAGATTCCACTTGTTGCATTTATTCTTTTATTTTCTTTTTAATTGACAAATAATGTATCATTATTGATGGTATCCATTGTAATGTTTTGATATATGTTTACGTTGTGTAATAATTAAGTCAGAACAGCAAGTCCATCACTTCAATATTTAAAGTATTTCTTTGAAAAGGGTCACCCACTCAATTCTTAACTGTCACATGTGTTAGATGTATTCTAATGCTTACTAGAAAATAATTGTATCCTACATGTTATATACAAATATCATATTCATGAAGCAAAACTTTTAACCAGGAAAATATTACATCTCTACAAAGTGATATACTCAGTGATATAAGGACTATTTTTGTTATATACAAATATCATATTCATGAAGCAAAACTTTTAACCAGGAAAATATTACATCTCTACAAAGTGATATACTCAGTGATATAAGGACTATTTTTTTGAATCAGGGGAGAGAGGGGAGAGAGAGAGAGAGAGAGAGAGAGAGAGAGAGAGAGAGAGAGAGAGAGAGAGAACTACAGGTGTTTGAGCCAGTCATGAAAGCTTCACACAGGCAGTGTGAACACTAGCATAGGGAAATGTTCACAGTACAAGCATGGAGGAAGAACAGACACTAATTAAGGAATAGATTCCACTTATTAAAATATATTTTGGCATTGCTATGAAGAGTCCCTCCCCTTTCTTGAAGCTGCACAGTACCTTCTTTTACAGGAGCAGAGGCTGACACTGTGAGGAAAGACCAGGAGAAGAAGGGGAAGGAGAAGTGTGGAGTTGTGTATGCCCTCCTTTGAGGCCTGGTGAGCTATGGAGCGCCTGTCCTGGAACCACTGCCTCCTGGCTCCCTCCTCTCTGAAGGCCGGAGCAAAGGAGAAGCTATGCAAGTCATTTCTGGGCACTTCTTCACTTCCTTCTCCCCTGAATAAAAACACCCCCAAGAACACCAAAAAAAGACTCCTGCCTCAGAACTGAGTTAAAAGGAAAACAGGGGAAGGGATATACAGGTTAAAAGGGATTGGCATAGGGCATAGCTCTGGGCAAACTGAATATTCTGGCATAAACTTCAGACTCAGAAAAACTAGTTTCTACAAATTAAAGAGCTGCACATTTATTAACATATATATATGTATATATACACACATATATATGTATATATATATATATATATATTTAAAATATGTGATTGGCATGCTCTCAGATTTTAAAAATCAAATTTTGGTTTTTTGATATTTGCTTAAATAAATATAATGTTTTGGTATTTTTTCCCATTTGTTTGATTTTATTTGTCAATAAAGGAGCTCTGGTCAACCCACTAATGAGCACAGTGACAACTTTTATCTGGAATGTCATGAATGTTCCTCCATCACTTCCATCCCTGCCAATCTACTCTTAGAGAACAAAATAAAATGTCTGGCAGTTGTATTATTTTCCACTTCCTTATATACAAGGGAAACTAATTTCTTTCTGATTGTTTTAAGAATCGCCATATATAACAAATCTCTTTGGGGCACAATTGAAACATAAGATTTGCACAGCTCAATTCCAATTGAACTTTTTGCAGAGATAAAACTAAAAGTCTCTCTCTTTCCCCCCCACCTCTCTCCCTTGCCAATTTGTTATTATATTTGCATTCAAGGCCTAATTGTGGGAAAAACTAGAATCTCCATCATAAAAAGAAAAAGAAAATATAATAAAGCAGTAACTATCCAGTGGTGACAGAAGGAAGAGCGTCCCAGTTCTGTGCAGACATGCACAATGATCTTTGTACTGTGGTCATGGTGTAATGCTTTTCATAAAACAAAACCTGCATTATAAAATTCCTATTTTATACCAGGGCTTTTCTGCCCAGGTATGTAATTATAAGTCCTGTGGCAATTCAAGTTGCTCTTTTGTTCTGTAATACTGCCATCAATGAGAGATCACTGAGAGCAAAGGGAGAAGCAGATTATCACACAGAGACCTCCAGCCATGGTGTTCAGTATAAAGGTACCGATGTGCCGGTAGGGATGCTGGGTCACAACACCAATCTGCCTTGGTTGCTGGATGATTTTTAAGTCCAACCAATGCAGAGCCAGTTCATTTGACCAGACGTCTGTGGATGTTGGCACCGGTCCCGTTCTCAGCTCTGCTTAGAGGCTCTTGGAGCTTATTTAGGAATTATTAGCTATCTTGTAACATGAGACTGAAGGAAAAAAAAAGCTAATGTCACTCCTACAGCTACTTATGACATACTGTATTGATGTTGCATCTTTTAAAACTTAAAATTATTTTGATGATTTCTTCATTGAATTTTCTGCTTTAAAAATAAAAGTGCACACCTGTTCTAAAAGATATGGTTGCTTAAAGGGTTCATGAGCTTTGAGTCTCAACACTTCTCTTTGAGGGGCACAGTGTTGAGAAATTACCCTCCAAAAATATATGTCAGGTTCATATTTTAAATATTGTGACAATGAAAATAAGAAAAAAGTACCCTGAATCTATTGCCGTATGTTCTCAAAAATTAAAACAATTAAAGTGTATAAGCACAAAAGAGGTACATACTGCCACTTTGCTCACTATTAGAGCTGGCACTGGAGAGACAGCATAGTAGCTAAGAGTGCATGCTACTTCCCTAGTGCACTTGAGTTTTGTTTCCAGCACCTATAACAGGTGGCTCACAAGTGTCTCTAACTCCAGCTTCTGAGAGACCCAACATCTCTGGCCTCCATGGGCACCTGCCCTCCTGTGAACATACTGTTACACATCACAAGCACACACTTAATCAAAAATAAGACATATATTTGAAAATGATGAATAGTAGTACTTTAGTTGTCGTCACCAGTTGGTTTTGTGTTCTTCTTGAAAAGTCCATTTCTTTTCATTTTGGTCCTTCATGCATATCCATAGCTAACTGCCTTGATGTGTACTAAGAGGAGAATTCAGTGCTTAAAAGAGTGAGTTCTGCAGTTTGCTGCCTGGGTCCACAGATCAGCTGTTTGCTTTTTAACTGCCAGTGCTTGGACAAGTTATTTAACATATCTGTTCTTTATTTTAGTAGACTTACACTTTTCCCCATAGGGCTGGTGTAAAACTAAGAGGCAAAGCATGTCCCACAGCCAGGCAGTAGTAAATACTGAACAACAGTAGCATTTGCCGTCAAGCTCCAGTGGATAACAGTGTTGATAAGGGTGATTACCTGTCAGACATTGTAACAGGTAAATGGGGAATTATAAAGGAGAAATTACAGCCTTTGATCTCAAGCAAGTAAATATATGTAAACTGTTTCACTGTAAATCAACTAATAAAACAGTTGACCAGCACAGAATGCCTGAGGGAGGTTTGCTATTGAGAGCCCATATACAGGAGTTTTACCAAGTGTAAGAAAATAACTCACAGTGTGTCTCTATTTCTACACCAGAATTAGGGTTGTGAGCAGTAGTATAGATAATTGTTGAATAAAAGAAAGAGTTCAGTGGAACATTAGAAAATGTGTCATGATGCACACCTTTAACCCCAGCACTCAGGATACAGAGACCAGAGGATTTCTGTAAACTTAGTTGAGTCTAGTCTATAGTGTGAGTTCCTGGCCAGCTAGGGCTACATAGTGAGACCTGGTATCAAGACAAAAATATTAGAAAAATATAAAAGTCATGCAAGAGAATACAGCAGTTTGGTAGACACCAAAGAACAGGGCATACAGAAAAAATGGACCAACGGACTTAAGAACAAATATAAGATGGTTATTTCATTTCCAGCTGCTTTGTGCTTCTCTTCCTTAAGAAAAAAATCAGGACAAATGTAGGGATAAGATAAATCTTGTGCATGGGATGGTTGGTCAATGGACAATGAAAGAGAGAGCAGCAGCAGCAAGAGGATAAGAAAGAAGATTGAAGAATAACAGATGCTCTTCAAGAGTAGCTAACAGATTGGTGAAACAAGATTTGCCCATAGAGGGAATAAAACAGTTATAGAAAAAGGAGCCACTGGGAACATTTCAGGGGAAATAACAGCAGAGAGATAGTGTTGAAGATGTGTTCACTGCTGACTTGAATTGAAGATAGAAAAGTGTGTTTAACATGTAGTCCATTTTCAGAAGACAGGAGATAGAAGTCAATTCCAACAGATGTCGATCTAAAAGAGGTTATAGAAATGAGATCAATGAATGAAGAATGGTTTCCACAAAGTTTGGAAGTAGAGTAATTTGAGAGAGGAGGCCACTGGCTGTAACACAGAAGAAAAAGAAATTGACTTGATCAATGTCAGTAGTTCCCCTTGGATTTAGACTCAATGTCACTCAGGCTCCAGAGTGATGCATAAAGTCATTACAGGTGTTTCTTTTGGAAAGAAGTTACATCCTTTGAACTTGTGCTAGGCTGAAAATATCCTGAGTTGAAAATGCATCTGATATCTTTGGATGATGCTTTTCAGAGTAGCACACGCTGTGGCGTTACCTTGCTTGTACTCCTTTCTACTTTGCCATCTGAGAACTGTGGCTGCTGCTGTCTAGCATTCTGGAAGACTACTATATATACCACGGGCCCCACTCTAGGAGACAACCAAAACTCACAATTTCAAGTCCACTTTCTATTGAGTACTTATTTCTTTCCCACCATGATAAAACTGGAAATTCCCAAGTAGAAAAAAAAAACATGTTATGAAAGGTCTGCATAAATCTACTTCGAAGAAAGTAAGACTCAGAGATTAAACACAATAACAGATCCAAGGTGAGGTAGAAATAAAATTGAGAAGTGAGGGGATGCCAATAGCTTTCCAGAAGGAGAGGTCTCTGCTCTTAGTCTTCGAGAAGAGTCTGTCTAGAAAAATGGCGTAAGATAAACTGGAGGCCAGCATTGATGCTGCCCATGAGGGACATGGAAGACCGAAGCACAGGACTCCTAGCCTGGAGCAGAAGGGGAGGGGGATAGCTCCTCTCTGTTCAGCTTGTCTGGGTGCTGGATGAGCAGTGATGGGTGAGTGAGGTGTTTGCATAAACATAGGAGCTGCTCTACTTCTCTATTGCAAATATCTGACTACAGGATTCACATAATCCCTATTTTTCTTGTAAAATAGAGGCTTTTCATCATACTCGAGAAAGAATTTCATTGTAGTGCCAAGCTCACATAAACCAAAAATCATATTCTAGTTCAGAGCTATAATGTCACAAAATGAATTCTTTTCATCAATTTAACATTTAAACAATTTGAGCTCATTCAAAATTATTTCATGTCAATTTTTTAATATTTTATTTTTAGAAAGCACCATAACTATTTTAAGACAAATATTTACCTTTTAGAAGTGAGTAATAGTGGGTCATATTAGTAATAATTTTTCCAATTATTGTTTGCATCAGATAATTTTTAAACATATATATCTAACGGAATGTATAGAAGCCTAAAATTTATACTTCGCTCTTGGTTTGACCTGTTGTCTGAGATGAACCTGTGGTCTAGAGATAGCTGACATCGGGAAACATACTTTGTGACAGTCTTCTTGGCAGTATGCCTTGTGTGTTACTTGCTCCAGTTTTCCCAGCATTCCTTGCACAAGTCCTGTTTACACAGTAGGTATCTAAGAACACGCACTGGGTTGAAGCAAAGTAATTTAATGCAGATATTCAGAAGAAAGTGCCTTCCTTTTTGCCACCATCTCTGCTTTCAGCCTTTAAAGTCAAAAAACTTAAAGGGTAAAACATATAAATATATGCAAAGCTACTTGTGTTTTCATTTTACTAAAGGTATTTATATCATGAGGCATTTAGAGTCATCTGCAATGCTTTGTGAGACATTTAACCAGCGCTGCCTTGGTTTCTCACTAATTAAAAATCAAGTTATTAGAATACAAATCTCCTGGCAGTGTATTTAGGCGAGCACAGCACGGACACAGCATAAAATTCGGGGGGTGGGGTGTTCAGTGTTAAGTTTTATGGCACACTGAAAACGACTTCCTCATTAAGAAAACACCTTGGCTCTAAATGTAGTGCTTACTGTCAATACCTCAGGGCCCATGGGCAACTTTCTTTCCGGCATGCCTTTGCTTGCATTCTTCATCCATGAAGCTAAGCTAATTGAAAAGAAGAGCCACTAGTACTAAGGGTTTTTACCAACGTAATTGTTTATATGTTGTGATGAATTATATGTAAGAAACATGAAAAATGAACAGAAATTCAGACAATGTCAACAGTAGGAAAGGGATCATGGTCATTAGGCTAAGGGTGAGGTTAGCCCACCCCCTTATATAAACTAGATGTGACTGACCACATAATATGACTTAATGGTAACTCTCAACTCATTGTGCCCAAGGTCAATGCTGTTGTAGACATTTATGTGAGTTCAGTTAATATCCAGGTAACCAGCCTGAGATGCCCTTTCCAGATCTGCATCAAGTCACTAAGGGGCCAATATGAAATGAAAATCAATCAATCATGAATATGTACCAGGAAGTTACATGAAGGTTTGTCATCTTCCAAAGATAGCTTTGTTGGGAAAGTCATTCAAGCAAGTTCTAGGGTAGTTGGACAAGGTTCAGGCTGTGGGCTTAAACATGTTCTCAACTGAGCTGACAGTCTCTATGGGTAGAAGAACTGTATAAGTAGACTCAAAATTATGATTAGAAGGTAGTGTGTTAAATGTGTCCCAATCGTTTATTTTCTTAAGAAATAGTTACCTAGTGATTAGCACATGAGCCCTAGATGCAAGGTTCTGCTGTGATCCCTAAACTAATGTGAAGATATAGGCAGAGTCCGCCCGTGACTGGCATATTCTCTGAAGCTGAGTCAGGGGACTATGAGGACACAAAGAACCATCTACTTCACCAGAATTTGGCAGGTAGGGCCTGATGCATGGAATTTCGCATATGCAGGTAGCATTGCAAAAGACAAGTAGCACATTGTAGCCAGAAGGCCATGGTTGAGGACCCCCAGAACAGGGGAAACCGATTTCTGAGGCTGAAGAAATTCAGAATGTTGATAAGGAAGTTGAACATTTAGAGAAAAGATTCAATAGCTTAAATAACCACAGCCCAGGTGCACCGAGTGTCTACGGTGGAGGTGAACATGACGTATCAGCTCAGGAGACCCTGGAATAAGAAATGGAGCCTGGGTTTCATACTGGAGATGACAGGAAGTGACTGAAACACCTGAAGCACAAACCACAACCAAACTCAATTTTAGAAAAAAACTTGTTCTAGCTATTTGTGGAAATGGAAAAAATAAGTTTCTTCTCTCTTCCTGCCCATCTCAGCAAGTGATAAAATTAGCCACCTAGGTATTGACATCCCAAATCTGGGTATCATCCTTTGTTCTCCTTGCTATCTTTCTTTCAATATCCCAAACACATCCTAAATCTCTTTGCTTTCATTCACATCCCATCGACAGAGGCTGTCTTGTATGTGGATTGCGGTGTGCAGCTTCAATCTCTCCTCCCTGAACCTGGCTTCGCTCAATTGTAATCCAGTCTCCCTAGGATGCCAAGAGTGAGCCTATTAAAAATTAAATGATATGATGCCTGTTCTTCTCTGAAGGCTTCCCAGCATCTTCCTATTGCTCCTGAATAAAACACAGAACTTTTCTAATGCCTACAAAGCGTAGGGTCTGCTTCCAGGCCAGCTAGCCATCCAGTTCGACTGTCATTATCACCTCCGTGGCACGCCATTCATGAAGTATGCCTCGTGCCCTCCCTTATGTCTGGATGCCGCTCTTCTCTGCACTGCACATGGCTGGCTCCTTTTTATCTTTTCCTTTCAGCTAAATGTTACGAATTCACAACTGCCTTCCTAAAAATGTATTTTCCCCTTCATAATGCCAGTCAGTAGGACATCGCTCCAGTTCCGTTGTACCACTCAAAACACCCTGAAATTTACATGTCCACTTGTTATCTTTATTAATATCTGTTCTTAAGCATTTAGATGCCCCATGACTGTGAGAAATCTGATCTTTTTCCTGGTTCTGTAGGAAATACCAGTACATGGCAGAGACTTCATAAATATACACTGATCTAATAAAAAGTTGGCCATACCAAATCAATGTGAAAGCTCTTAATGCAAAGCAGGTGATATATGAGGCCTATGCTGAGACAGGATGGCTGAAGACAGAGGGAGGAGTGAATTTAAAAAATGACAATTGTTGGATGCGATCAATAAGAGTTAATAAGCAGTGAGGATGTGATAGGAAATAAAATTGAGACGTCTGAGGGTACTCAGCACAGGTAGACCGTCTGGCATGTGAACTGCTCTCTCTGATCTACTGCAGGAAAGGCTTGGGCCATTTTTTAGTGTAAATGGAAGGATAAATAGTATTTTTTGTTTAGTTATGGAAAAAATAATTAGCAAATTATCCATATGACCTAGAAGAACAAACAAAATATGTATTAAAATTGTACTAGATGATAGCATTGTATAGGATGTTATAGGGGGTAATGTTAGGGTCTGTGAATCTCTGAAGAATGATACCTCAGATTCAAATAGTATATAGAAGCAAAAAACATTTATTGTACAAATTCTTGCATGCAGGGGCCCAATTCCATCTGAATGGAAGGACCCCAACTAAATTCGCAGATTCAGTTTTAAAGCCAAGAGGAACATTAGGGAGGGGTAGATGATCTACATCTTAATTGATGGGTTCTATCTCTGGGGGTCTGGGGATGCTATGATTGGTTAGGATCTTGCTTCAAGCATACTTGACTATTATTGCTTCATGCCTAAAAGGAGTGGCTCTTAACCTCTTGGGCGAAAGCTTGGCCAACTGTCCTTCTGCAAGCTGTGGAGGGGCCCCTTTACATAAGCCTGTGGTTATTCTAGGAACTGACTTGCCCTGTTCTGAAAAGTAGAAACTCAGGTCTAGTCTCCTGAACTGCTAGTTTGTAGTCTAACATGGAGTCAGTCTGACTCAGACCAATTCGCCCCTTTCAGTAATTCTAAAGCAAAAGGTGGGACAGCAAAATGCCCTAGAGATAAAGGGATATGGCAACAGGCCTGACAACACAAGTTTGATCTCCATGGCCCATATGCTGGAAGGCGATTTTTATAGGTTGCCCCCTGCCCTCTACTTATGTGTCCCAAAGCATGTGCATGCATGCACAGACACTAAATGCAAAAGTAAAAGATGTTTCCACTGTTATTGTCAAAGTTGGGGATACAAGATTTTATTGACTCTAAATAATGAAAATATTTAGAATGATCCAAAGTCAGACCCCATTAATTTTGAAAGTGTGTGATACTGTGAGGTTTCAAGAACCACAAATGAAATCGATTTTAATTCAGTTAGAATCAGGCCAGGACATACTATCCTCATGTTCTTTGCTATCTTGTCTCTGACAAAGGTAATTCCTACTTAATTAAGTGATCTTTCAGGGTTCAAAATTTTGTAAGGAATAAATTCAAGGAATGGAGAGGTATTTTAGTTCTTCCAAGAATTGAATGGATTTCATATTTAAAAACAAGCAAGCAAACAAAAAACCCCAAAGCATATTGCCATATCTTCATAGTAGAGGCCAATTTCAAATAAAAAAGAATGGTCTAAAACTCTTCAGAAGGCCTTGTGTTCATGGGAGTATGGTATCTTATTTAGTTTCTTTATAACAATGTAGACTTTCTCTTAAGAAAAACATGGTGGTGCCCTTCAATTTTCAAAAAAATTTTTTCCTAGCTCAGTCATGCCTTTACTGACCCAGGATTCTCTGATTTGTTTAACAGAGAAGAGCAACATAGGTCATCAATACTTGGTAGAGTCCATAGAGGGTTTTCATGTGTCTTCATGTTGAAATAAAATTCCTGCAAGAGGTTCCATGATTGCTGAAGATTTCTCTAAGTTAATGGGACTCAATTTAAAACATGTTACTTTGCATCGTAGAAACCTGCATCAATTCTACCAGAAAGTTTGGAAACTGCTGGATCCTTCAGCAGTAATGCAATGCACTTCAACGAGAGCCAGTGACACAGCATAGTCTCACTTTTGAATCTAAGGATGGTTCCACCTGCTTTCCTCTTTCTTGACCCTGATTAACCTTTGAGGTAGATACGTATGGAAGTGTTTTCCTGTTGTGAACAAGACCACTGAGAAACTGACAGTTCATGGAGAGTCACAGCGAGTCTTGGGGTCAATCCTGACCCTTGGTTTTCTCTGGTCTCATGCTAAATATTGCTCACATAGTTTTATACATAGTAGGAATTTGGGGGCATCAGTAGCTTAGGTTTAAAGGATGAACAGCCATTCCTGAGACTTACTGCTATTCTAATACTTGGAATCATAAAAATATTCCATATCCTTCCACTGACAGTTAGTATTATGAACACTTACTGTCCTGATAAAAATTTATATTTATTCTGTGCTCTTGGCAGTCTCAGCCATGATCGCTTCTGTTGCAGAGCAGAGCCAAAACACATAAAGTTTAAGGCTTGACCAAGCACTAAGGCATAAGCCTTATCCCTGTGATGGTTCCATGGGAGAATTAAGTAAATACTTTGATGCTGTATGAAAAGTGTCTCTCATCCTGCTAATCTAAATCACACTGAAATAATAAACAATTTCATTTGTGTGGCTTCAGTAACTGGTAGGTATATTTAAGATTGGAATTTGGATTATTTTCTCAGGTCTCAAGGACAAAAATCATGCAAGGAATAAATGCCATTCTAAGCTTAATATATAATTGATATTCTGAAGAACCACAAAAACAGGGGGTAAAGAGTTCCACATGCTTGGAGTATATACCATGTGGAATCCTTTTTATATGGTGTCTCTGTTAATCTTTAAATAGTTGGCTAGGTTGGTATTATTATCTACATTTTATGGTTGAAAGAATCTGAAGGTTTAAGGAAGTTTGTAATGGTTCAGTCATCACTTCCCTAACTCTGGTTTCTTTCCTCCACACAAATTAGAAACTTCATTGTCTGAGGTTCAATTAAAACAAAAAAAGAAAAATAAAGGAAAAAGGAAGGAAGGAAGGAAGGAAGAAAGAAAGAAAGAAAGAAAGAAAGAAAGAAAGAAAGAAAGAAAGAAAGAAAGAAAGAACAAAGGGAGGAGGGAAAGAAAGAAAGAAAGAAAGAAAGAAAGAAAGAAAGAAAGAAAGAAAGAAAGAAAGAAAGAAAGAAAGAAAAAAGGAAAGAAAGAAAGCTACCTGTAGTCCCACTAATGGGGACACTGAAGGACATTGATTTTCAGGACAAAGACAAGGAAATATATACCACAAATTAATAGAAAATCTAGAATTCAATAGAATAAAAGATAGCGATAGCATGTGAAGGAAGGCCATACAGTTTGTATTCAATGGGATTGGAACATCCATGAGCCATTCATGAGTTTGACTCAGACAACAAGATGCAGAGCAGGAAATATGAATTGTCATTTGAATATTTTACCAAGCACATGTGCATGTTAAAAAGCAATGCTGTGTATCTGTATTCTAAAACTCTATGATCTTATGCTCCCTTATTACAATAAAATTTTTGTAATTTTTAAAAATAATTCCGTGAAATGAAGTTCAGAGATAATAGAACTTTTAAAAATTACTATCTTTTTGACAGTGTCTTTTGCCTTGCAAAAACTTTGTAATGTAATGAGGTCCCATTTGTCAATTCTTGATCTTAGAGCATAAGCTATTGGAGTTCTATTCAGGAAATTCTCCCCTGTGCCCATATGTGCAAGGTTCTTCCCTAGTTTCCTTTCTAATAGTTTCAGTGTGTCTGGTTTTATGTGGAGGTCCTTGATCCACTTGGAATTGAGCTTAGTGCAAGGAGATAAGAATGGGTCAATTTGCATTCTTCTGCGTGTTGACCTCCAGTTGAGCCAGGACCATTTGTTGAAAAGGCTATCTTTTTTCCACTGGATGGTTTTAGCTCCTTTGTCAAAGATCAAGTGACCATAGGAGTGTGGATTCATTTCTGGGTCTTCAATTCTGTTCCATTGATCTACATGCCTGTCACTGTACCAATACCATGTGGTTTTTAACACTATTGCTCTGTAGTACAGCTTGAGGGCCGGGATACTGATTCCCCCAGAAGTTCTTTTACTCTTGAGAATAGTTTTAGCTATTCTTGGTTTTCTGTTATTCCAGATGAATTTTTGAATTGCTCTTTCTAACTCTATGAAGAATTGAGTTGGGATTTTGATGGGGATTGCATTGAATCTGTATATTGCTTTTGGCAAGATGGTCATTTTTACTATATTAATCCTGACAATCCATGAGCATGGCAGATTTTCCATCTTCTGAGGTCTTCTTCAATTTCTTTCTTCAGAGACTTGAAGTTCTTGTCAAACAGATCTTTCACTTGTTTGGTTGGAGTCACGCCAAGATACTTTATATGGTTTGTGGCTATCTTGAAGGGTATCATTTCTCTTACTTCTTTCTCAGCCTGCTTATCCTTTGAGTATAGGAAGGCTACCGACTTGCTTGAGTTGATTTCATATCCGGCCACTTTGCTGAAGTTGTTTATCAGCTGTAGGAGTTCACGGCAACCAACTAACTGGGAAATTATCTTTACCAACACAAATCCGACAGAGGGCTAATATCCAATATATACAAAGAACTCAAGAAGTTAAACTCCAGAGAGGCAAGTAACCCTATTAAAAAATGGGGTACAGAGCTAAATAAAGAGTTCTCACCTGAAGAATATCTAATGGCTGAGAAGCACCTAAAGAGATGTTCATCATCCTTAGTCATTAGGGAAATGCAAATCAAAACAACCCTGAGATTCCATCTCACACCAGTCAGGATGGCTAAGATCAAAAACACAGGAGACAGCAGTTGTTGGCGAGGATGTGGAGAAAGAGGAACACTCCTCCACTGCTGGTGGAATTGCAAGCTGGTACAACCACTCTGGAAAGCTGTCTGGCAGTTCCTCAGAAAACTGGGCCTGACATTCCCGGGGGATCCGGCTATACCACTCCTGGGCATATACCCAGAGGCTTTACCTGCATGCAATAAGGACACATGCTCCACTATGTTCATAGCAGCCTTATTTATAATAGCCAGAAGCTGGAAAGAACCCAGATGTCCCTCAATGGAGGAATGGATTCAGAAGATGTGGTATATTTACACAATTGAATGCTACTCTGCAATTAAAAACAATGAATTCACGAAATTCCTAGGCAAATGGTCAGAACTTGAAAATATCATCCTTAGTGAGGTAACCCAATCACAAAAGAACACACATGGTATGCAGACACTGATAAGGGAATATTAACCCAGAATCTCGGAATACCCTAGACACAATTCGCATATCAATAGATTTCCAAGGAGATGGAAGGAGAGACCCCCTTGTCCTGGAAAGACTGGATGTAGGGGAAAGCCAGGACAGAGAAACGAGAGGGGGTTGAATGGGAAACAGAGGGAGGGAAGGGGGCTTATGGGACTTTCAGGGAGGGAGGAAACGGGAAAGGGGAAATGATTTTGAATGTAAATAAAAAAACTTAGAAAATAAAATAAAATTAAATTAAAAAAAATAAAAATTACTATCATGTCCTTCTCGAAAAGAGTGAGTAAATTTAAAAGAAGATGATACATAACCAAACAATGCTCTGGGAAGATCTGATCTAGAAACAAATGTCCTGCCCTATACCTCTATATTGACAACATGGGTAGGTCCTTTTGAGGTCATTGAACTAGACAGGTACAGACACTTAGCATGGGTATCCTTCTTCATTAGATCTGCTCCGGCCTAATGATCTCTCTCTCTCTCTCTCTCTCTCTCTCTCTCTCTCTCTCTCTCTCTCTCTCTCTCTCTCCTGCCTTTTTCTTTGCAAGACGGTCACTGGTATCAACTGAAGTGAAAACCATGGGAAATGTCATTTCCAAGGTGTGTGTCTCTAACAGAATGAGATATTTGGTTTAGATATTTCTTTTTTTTTAATTATTTATTTTATTTTATTTTTTTTTAATTTACATTCCAAATCATTTCCCCTTTCCCGTTTCCTCCCTCCCCAAAAGTCCCATAAGCCTCCTTCCCTCCCTCTTTTCTCCATTCAACCCCCTCTCGTTACTCTGTCCTGGCATTCCCCTACATCCAGTCTTTCCAGGACCAGGGGTCTCTCCTTCCATCTTCTTAGAAATCTATTGATATGCGAATTGTGTCTAGGGTATTCCGAGATTCTGGGTCAATATCCCCTTATCAGTGACTGCATACCATGTGTGTTCTTTTGTGATTGGGTTACCTCACTAAGGATGATATTTTCAAGATCTGACCATTTGCCTAGGAATTTCGTGAATTCATTGTTTTTAATTGCAGAGTAGTATTCCATTGTGTAGATATACCACATCTTCTGAATCCATTCCTCCGTTGAGGGACATCTGGGTTCTTTCCAGCTTCTGGCTATTATAAATAAGGCTGCTATGAACATAGTGGAGCATGTGTCCTTATTGCATGCAGGTAAAGCCTCTGGGTATATGCCCAGGAGTGGTATAGCCGGATCCTCCGGGAGTGTCATGCCCAGTTTTCTGAGGAACCGCCAGACTGCTTTCCAGAGTGGTTGTACCAGCTTGCAATTCCACCAGCAGTGGAAGAGTGTTCCTCTTTCTCCACATCCTCGCCAACAACTGCTGTCTCCTGTGTTTTTGATCTTAGCCATCCTGACTGCTGTGAGATGGAATCTCAGGGTTGTTTTGATTTGCATTTCCCTAATGACTAAGGATGATGAACATCTCTTTAGGTGCTTCTCAGCCATTAGATATTCTTCAGGTGAGAACACTTTGTTTAGCTCTGTACCCCATTTTTTAATAGGGTTACTTGCCTCTCTGGAGTTTAACTTCTTGAGTTCTTTGTATATATTGGATATTAGCCCTCTGTCGGATGTAAGGTTGGTAAAGATCATTTCCCAGTTAGTTGGTTGCCACTTTGTCTTTTTGACAGTGTCTTTTGCCTTGCAAAAACTTTGTAATTTAATGAGGTCCCATTTGTCTATTTCTAAGAAAGGGATTAATTGACCCAAAGATACAGCTAAACTTCAGGGAAACTTGGTAGAAGGTAGAGAGAGTCTCAGTCCCTCCATGCTCTGGAAGCCTCCATTACTGATGAGAGCAAAGGTCTCATGAAGATCACTGGACCTTCAGAATTTACAGATGCAAAGACTACACACATCTGTTCTCAGTTGAGATTCATCTGATTTCCTTCCCTATAAAAACGTTATTGTGCATTGAAACTCAGGCTGTTTCTGACTCAGATGCCTGATATTAGATCCCCTTTGCTTAACTGAACTAGGTCATCAGAGGGAGAGGATGTGCTTAGGCTTACTGTGACTAGATGTCTCAGGGTGAGGTGGTAACCAAGGGGATCTTGCCCTTCTCTGAGAATGTGTAATGAGGGAGGGATTTGTAAAAGTGGGACTGGGAGGAGAGGATGGACAGGATGTAAAATTAAAAAGTTAATTAATTAATTAATTAAAAAAACTGTTGTGCTTCATCCACTTGGAGCTGTAAATAGCACACAGGATAAAGGACCTACCTGACCCCCATTCAAGCTGCATTAATACTTCTAACATAAGGGTTTTTTGTAACTCTTAAATCACCTCCACTGTGACTAGCCAGATATATATCTGAGGACTGTCAAATTCCTCCTCAGAGCTGGCCCCATGTCAATGACCCCTTGGCAATGGTCTCAGTGGGGTGAAATGTACAATGGAAGGAAGTATTTCTTTTTATTGGTTCTAAATTTACTAGCCTTTAGCTTCATGGAATTAAATTATGGCACAGGGTGAACATTATAGTTATAACTGACATTTATGAACTGCATTCTACCCATTAATCCTGAAATGCTATGCAAACTGACTTAGCAAAATTAAATGTGTAGCTGTGTGCTCCTGTAGTCATTACAGTGATTCGTGTATGAATTCTGAAGTCTCAGTGGTGAAGAAGTTACTTCTGGGACCTTCATTTCTTTTTTTTTTTTTTTTTGGTTTTTCGAGACAGGGTTTCTCTGTGTAGCCTTGGCTGTCCTGGAACTCACTTTGTAGACCAGGCTGGCCTCGAACTCAGAAATCCTCCTGCCTCTGCCTCCCAAGTGCTGGGATTAAAGGCGTGCGCCACCACCGCCCGGCGGGACCTTCATTTCTAACCCCCATGGACTTACCAGAAAAGTTTTTGTCTTAGAGATGACAAGGCTTTTTACTACCTTTTAAATTTTCCCTTGCCTCAGGCTGAGATAGAGAATTCTACAGTCCTTCCATGCTCTGGAAGCTATCACTGAAGAGAGCTTTTAGTTCAACATAAGGTGGCTGACCTCTGTGGGTAATGCAATATTCTATTTCATCTCAGACGCCCATGTCTTCATTACTCTCTTGTTCATCCTTTCTCCCTTTCCTTTACCCAATCCTCAATATCCCTTACCGTCTTCATTTCTTCCTCTTTTTTTTTAAATCTCTTGGGCCCTTATCATATATTGATTCACTAGGAATTTGTTCCTATTGGCCCTACTGTGGGACATGAGGGGAGGAAGTCAATCATGAGGGTCAGATACAACTTTTGAGTTTCATCCTCTGAGGGACTAATAAGAACTTTTTGTTGGAAAAGCTAGTCTGACCCTCGAATGACTTTTTCAGCTCATTCTGTCTCAAGATGAGCCTGTGGCAGTACAGAAGAGATAAAAGGCAGCGTGTTGCCTCCTGAAACAGCTCTGGAGATAGAACTAACTGAGGTGGCAAAGGAGTGAAGGAAAGACAGACAGAAAAGCTGGGATCAGGTTGCCTTGGTTCTCTGACAGCGAAGCTACAGCACCTGTAAGTTCTGCATGCTTAGTATACAATATTGAAGTGGGTTACTACATTCAGATGACAGGAAGGCAGGGTTTTTATATACAGCTGAACAAGGAGGCCTGTTTATCTGATCTGAATAGAAATAGCCTTTGTTGGGAATAAGTACTTAGGCTGTAAACACTCAGGAATGAGAAAGTTGAGGTGGATATTTTTTTGCACATTGTCAAAATCCACACTTGGACCAAAAAAGGCTTTGCTATCCTATGGAGCATCTCTTGAAGAAGAATCTGCCATGATCATGAGGCCGTGACACTGTGGTCCTTAATATAATTGCAAAAGCATATTCACTTAGGATGCTACTTGATCTCTACAGTAGTTGCTGATGAAAAGACTATGGTCTGAACCAGTGCAAATACATTCCTTATTTGATCTGGGGAGAATTATGTAATTATTCAGATCTGTAGTCTTTCCAGCTATAGAAGTTTTAGGTAATGTGGCTTCTAAAGATTCTTCAGGGGATTTCAGTTTATATTACTTTACAGTTTATATTACTTCGTTCTTGATTTGGGTAGGTTTTACAAAGTGTGCTTCTCACAGATCAACTGATTTGGATCCTCTCAGAATAAAACTCTAAAGTCAACAATACTCAGTAAAAAGGATGAGAAAGAAGCTATATTTATGCCTACACACACACACACACACACACACACACACACACACACACACACATATATATAGGCAAACAACACAGCTCTGCTTGGACTATGATCATTGAAAGCATAGGTCAAATTATAGAGAAGAAGGATATCAATTTCTCCACAATCTTATTTATACAAATGATAATATGTTTTGAAAGGAAACATTTGTCTAAAGTCTTAAGCAAGATTATTGGCAAGGCAAGTCATTTTTTGATTTTCTGGTGTGAGGCTTATTAGTGTGCCTTTGGATGCCCATTAAATACATGGAAGTTATTAGAAACTTAAAACCAAACAATACTACTGCCCTGGGCAAAAGGACAAGCTACACCATAGCTTGGGGTAAACTGTAAGGAGGCAAACACTAGTAAATATATGGTATTATCATATTGACCAGAAGAGGTGTGGTTTTCAAGATTTAAGTCCTTAGTCTATTTTCCCCCCTAGAGGTCATATATCCCAGTCTTAGACTCAGATTGTTAGAGGAACTGGGAGAGAGGACATTTTGAAAGACTGTATATGTTTAAATAAGAAGTTGATCTCTCAATGGACGATTTAGAGTCTTGCAGCCAACAAAACTTTAAACCATATTTGAAGATTTTTTTTCTGCTAATCAATGTGTAAAAATTTGGAATGGGGGGGTTGTTTGGCAGAGGACAACTAGATTAAATTTAGACAAAATTAGGCAGTTCTTTCCTTCTTCAAATCCAAATTGAAGAGCGAGTTAAGTTTTGCAATTCCATTAAAAATAAGTGGGAGAAGGAAAGATAATCCTAGGATCGTGATCTCATGAAACATTTTCAGATGTCAGAAAAGGGAAAAAAAAGAGAATGAAGACAGAATTTTGGTGGGTGGAAATGTGCAAATACACAATTAATTTTAGTGTAGGCTGAGTCCTAAGATCTAGAATAACAGCAATTATTATTTAAATTAATTCATTCATTTAGTTAATACAGTTTTTAATGGCTACCATGTGCCAGGCACTATGTTAGGCCCTGGGGACATAATAACAAGCAAAAAGGCATGCTCCATGCCTTCATGCAAATTAGTTTTGTGGAGACACCGGCACTAGTCAATGGTCACATAAATGAATTATTTCAACATTGATATGGTGAAGAATTCAAAGAAATTGAGTCATGCAAACACATACTGCAGAAACTGGCTACAGAGGATGGCAGGACTCCAATGCCAAGGGCTAGATTCTTAAGGCACGACTAGAATACAGAGGTGCAAGGTTGAGGTCAGGACAGAATAGTACATGCTAAGTACTCCAGAGCTAGAGAGCAGCTGCATGACAGACGTGCAACCCAGTAGTGTACCAGAAGCACTGTCTCTGTAGCCCTGTCCCAAACAGAAAAATCTGCCCATTAACAGACATTAAATATGACCATATAAGTTGGAGAGAAGTCCCTGTATGGTGTGAGGTAAAAGCATTAAAAGTTATCTAAGCAAAATCTCAGGGAACGGAAAACCTGTTTTATCTGTGATACTGGATGAGACTTCCTAAGTAATTAACAGGTGTAGGTATAAAACTCCCAGTTATATGGAAGTTTTAAATTATTATCCAGCCAATAACAAAATGAGTGTGTATGAGGTTTAGTATAAAACTTTCTCTCTCTCTCTCTCTCTCTCTCTCTCTCTCTCTCTCTCTCTCTCTCTCTCTCTCTCCACATTAGGACCTTTATATATCTCTTCTCTAAGGAGCATTCATTTAGAATATACCAGAGACTTTTTATTACTGAAAGTAGGTATTCATCAATAAAAATTTGTTATCCTTTTATAAGTCTAATTCTTAACAATTATTATAAAAACTCAAGAAGTTTTAATAAAAATGGAATTCCTAAGACTACTCCTGTACAGCATAAAGAGCTTTTGGAAAGTCACATGTTCTTTCTTTCTCAGTGTATTTTCCTGGTAGCAGTTTCCTGACATAGAAGGTAGTCATGTTTGCCATAGCAACATAGACAATGTAATTAGCATATCTAGAACAAACCCCAGACAAAATGGCCACACCCCAGAGGCTTTTATACAGATCAGATGCTCAAGTCCAAATGCTCTCTTACATTCCGTCGGGTTCTATTAGAGAAAACTAACTGTGAACATGATTGAATCTGCTTCGTCTGGTCCTGTCTAAATCAATGGCTTGAAACTACAAATGCCATGGGTGCTAGCTGACCCTGGACAGCTTGTCTGCACTTTAGGTGATATGGGCTAAGTTGACTGAATCCCTCACAAAACAGATTTCTACTGGAAGCCTAAGAGGATAGAATTGCTAACCCCTTTGCTAGTTAAATAATAATAATAATAATAATAATAATAATAATAATAATAATAATAAACTATCCCTATCTAAAGATATGCATGAAATAGAAGAAGCCCATATGTGGAGACTGAACTAGATATTGGCTTGTTTTAAGGCAAAACAAGAAATCTACAAGTAATATATCAAAACTGGAAAATTACTCTAAGATGCTGCAAGAGATCCAAGGTCATCCTTATGTTTACAAGATGCTGACTCCTCATCTATCTTTGATTCTGTACTCAATTCGAGAAAGCAAGAGAGGAGAATCTAATTTCATTACATGGGTTGGTAAATTGTTTGTCATGCTACCATGAGGGATTGTTTATGATGCTCAGAGACCCTCCCCAATACACCCACAAGACCTAGGTATGGTGACTCATATTTTTAATCCTGTCACAGAGGAGTTGGAGACAAGCAGAAGCCTAGGGATTATTGGTCAACTATTAGAGCCTAATTAATGATACCAGATCCCAGTGAGATAATTCTATTTCAGAAAGGAAAGGTAGATGATGCTCTTGAAGAACAATAGCCAAGTTGACCTCTGACCTCTAGACACAGTCACACATATTCACTTGCAAGTGTATACACACACACATAGACTCTTCAATGAGTTTTTTTCTTCCTCCCTTATACCAAAACCTTATAAGAATGGCATTACCACTCTTTCCCTCAAGAAGAGGAAGAGAAGAATCTATTTCTGTTCTTTCTGGAATCTCAACTGGTCTTGTGATATTCTTCTAAGCAAAAGGAGTTAAGCCACACTAGTATAAAGTTTCCATAGCACAGTCCAAAGACACCCTCAGCCTCTTCTCTAATCCTCTTGAGGCTGGGAAATTCAAGCTGTGCCATACCTGTCCATTTTAATGACCTTTCCATGAAACTCTATCAATGGATCATCTTCCATTTTCTCAGATGGAATTAGATCATAGATACTTAGAATTGCCAGCCTGGAGATACCAAATATTTCATAGCTGAAGAAAAGGAATAAGGAAGATGAGAATTTAGCTTCTTGCTGATTAGCTCCAAGTCTCTTCCATATGCTCTGTACTAGTTAAAGTGTGTGATCAGCTGGAGCTAGGGCGGTGGGGACACTGGCATAACTGTCCAGCATGTACTGGTAGGAGGCCCACCTGAGGACTTAAGGAGCTGTGATGCTTCCTTTGTTGTCAACATAAGGCAAGTTAGAGTCCTCAGGAAAGAGGGAACCACAACCAAGAAAATGCCTGCATCAGTGTACACACATCTGTGACGCATTTTCTTAACTGATGATTACAAACTACTCAGGTGAGTGGCAACCCGGGGCACTGGAAAAAGCTGATTAAGCAAGCCAAAAAGCTATGTTCCTATATGGCAGAGGTTCTCAACCTTCCTAATGTTGTGACCCTTTAATACAGTTCCTCATGTTGAGGTAATTCCCAACCCTAAAATTATTTTTTATTAATACATCATAACTGTAATTTTGTTACTGTTATGAATTGTGATGTAAATATTTGTGTTTTTCCAATGGCCTTTGGCAAAGCCTGTAAAAAGGTTGTTTGACCTACACACTGAGAATCCCTGCTCTATGGCGACTGCTTCAGTTCCTGATTTCAGGTTCCTGCTTTGAGCTTCTTCTCAGACTTCCTTCAGTGATAGACTGTAAGTTGTTTAATGAAACTCTCTGCTACATGATTTTCCTTTATTCATGGCGTTGTGAGCAACACTAGAAAGAAAACTAAGATAGTTATCAGCAGGGAAGTTGCTCACTAGCCATTTCTCAGCTGTATCTGTACAGACACCGAACAAACTCTAAAGCAACTTTAATTTAGAGGAGTCTGAAATTTCTTTGATGGCCTCAAAGACAGAGCACCACTCACGTGGAAATTACTATATACCTTGCAAAGGGAAGAACTGTGCACCATCCTCCACTAAAGCTCAGTGTAGATGGCACCATTGAAGAAGAATTGGATATTGCATTACTGATCAATACTTTCTGAGTTTCAGAAAACAAGACCTACCTGCAAACTAAGTGTGGTGAATGTAGCAGAGGCCTGCAGACACCATCAGAGGCCTGCAGACACCACTCCTCTAACATAGAAGAAGGTGAAAACAATGACAAGAGTGTTTGGAATATTTTAAACTATAATGTGTTAACAACAAAGAGGTGTACCAAGACCAATAGATCATGGGGATAATGTTATTAAAATGAGTTTATTTCATCATTTCATTGTATTTAAGAAGGATCATGCTACGCCATGAAGAATCATGCAAGGAATAGCTGAGAACAGTATGGAGATAGAACAAGAGAGGGAAACACAGGGTGTGGAAAGAAACAGGTAAGGCAGGAAGTGAAGTAGAGGGATTGCTAGATTGAAAGTGCAATGGACTCTAGTATCCCTTATCTTGTGTGTGGCCCTGAAGTAATTAGGACAAATGTTCAGTGAATAAGAACAGGGGAGCCCAGAAAGCATGGTATTGAATGTGTGAACTCTAGAGGGCAGATGTCAAAGCCTCAGGCTCACAGAAGGGATAAACATGCTTAAGACACTGCTGAGGACAGAAAGTATCTGCATTTGGATTAATGACTTCCAAAGGCAAGAATGTCAAAGTTTTTGCAGGAGGGTTAGTTAGAGAGGCCGAGTACAGCATGTAAACACCAAGGCAGGCCATCTGCACCTCAGATCTCTAAAGTTCTTGGTGATCCAAGATGCTCAAAGTTGTAGGAGATTCAAGTGAAGCAATACAAACAAAAGGGAGGCAAGGAGTTTTGCCCCAGTAGGAGGCACAGATATATCCTTATACCCACAATCCCCTAGCCCTCTAAGCCAGATGGTTTCCTTCTCATCAATGGAAAGAGAGAGTGGTGTACTGGAGAAGTGCAGGGTTTGGGATGAAAGGCTGAGAAAAAATACTCAGGACAAAGTAAGTACAGGCATGTATGCTTTTCTTCTCCCCAACATTCTCCTCCAGGGCTGGACTTTGAATCAAACCTGAGATTATGAAACCAAAGGTCTAAATTCACTGGGAATGAGTTTTACATGTGTAGATATAGGCGAGTCTGATATATCAAACAGGTGTTATTCTGTGTCCAAGGGCTTTTAAAGTTCTGGAATGGGTTCAAAGTAACTGCTACAATTTAAGGAAAAATAATTATGGAAAAATGTTAGATTGAGTCACGCATATATACAAGCTGAACTGTTCATTCACTTTTGCAAACACGCAGGCAAGCAGAGTACTTAGATTCTGAAACACACATGTAAACTTTGAGTCTTTCCAGTTGGTTTTGTTACTGGCATTGTATTTTGAGTTTGTTTGTATCCTTTCCCTAAAGATTTTGTTTTATTTATTTTTTATATATATTTGTATAAAGGCCAAAGAGATTGCCTCATTTATTTTTTGACAATGCAGCTGTCAAAACCAGAGCGAGCTGGGATATGCTGTCACACCTTTGCTTTTCCTCTCCAGTATTATTTGTTGATTTCAACCCTTTTCCTTTACAAAGAGCAAACAAATCTGTGAACACCCACTTGACTGTTAAGTCTTAAAGCCCCAAGAAGACAGAGTTCTGTGCTGAGCACAGACAGGGAACTATTCTGCAGTGAATATTTCTCATAGACTGGGAAATTTCCTTAACTACTTTCAGGTCAAGATCTTTTTGTGTATTAGAGGAGAAAATTTAACTGGTTAGTATAGTTAGGTTTACCTTTTCATTGCTACTCATGGGGCTAAAGATAGGGCCTTTCACATGGCAGGGGGTTGGTGGAAGACGTGTCCCTAACCTTCCGTTCCTTCCAGGGTTATCTTCTTAAACTGGTGTAGAAAATTCTAATCTTATTTTTAACACAATTACTAGCTACATTTTAAATTAAATTACGTAACTTTGACCACCCCAAAGAAAACTTTCTTGGAGGAAGTGCTGCTCCCCGGACCCCTAACTCCTCCTCCAACCCTCTGAGAGATGAAGAAGCAGAAGCACAGAGGAGCACATAGATTCGTCTTTACATTTAAGTGAGTGCTTAAAAAGAATTAATGCACATCAGTGGGGCTTGGCTCTCTCATAGGCTTTTCCTTGCAACACACCAACAACCATGCCAGTCAGTCAAAGAGTCCTCCTACCAGGTACATGGTATGTAGAATGCTGAGGCTTAATTCTGTTGTGATTCCAAGAGCATTTCACTGGGATGATTAAGTCACTTCTCTGAAAAAGAATGACAGGAAGCATCATCTGCCGTGGAAGGAGGCATGTTTTGGTTCCCACTTCAGAACTTCTGTTAAGACGGTCCAAGGCATGTGTTCCGAGAGGAAGATGCGCTTCCTAGGTCATTCGGCATGTGCTGTGGAACATATGCTACTTCACAATGGCAAGCATCCACAGCTTTCCTCACAGCAATCTGAATATTTTATGGATATTCTGAATGGAGAGATAATTGATGATGGAACACTGCGGAAGAGAGACAGTGGCTTAAAAGAATTTTTTTTTTGTCTGTAGCATTTATCAGATTGTCAATTAAATGCTTGTCATGTGGTAAAGGAAAAATATTTATTACTACAGCAGATATCAAAACAGAACATCAACACAAGTGTGGTATGTGTGAGGAGGCACAGAGATGCTCACCCCTTGGGATGATGGTCTGTTCTTTGCTAGCTGTGAGGACTGGGCTTACTTACCTTGCTTAGAGCTTATTGGGAAGATAAAGGAAAATATTTCTGTTTGCTTTGCAGATATCCAAGATGAATTTACTAGCTGAAGTAATAGCCATCTCAAATCACTTTAGAGAGGAGGACAGTTTAAAGCTTTGAAACAATTATGTACAGCTTACTGAAGAAAAGTCTGCCCTGATCAAGCAGCGTTAAGTTGTAAGATGCTCCCCATGCACGGGTATGTGCTGAAACTGGCAAATGTTATGTACACTCATGGGGTTGGAAGTGAATCCTTTGTAAGTTTCTCAGCCTTCTTGTGACTGCGTATATACTTTGCATATCCTCTTAATAAACTCTCAACTGCGTGGAGTAGAAAACCTGGCTTGCTCATGTCTGTGGTTTACAATGCCAAGCAGTGGATGTGACATAGAGCAGGCGTCTAGGAGTGTTTGATGATTTATTAATAGTAGCCTTAAGGAGAATTTTCCAAGACACAAAAAACTGAAGGATGAGTGGGTAAGTGAATACCTGTTACCTACTTTTGCTAAAAGTCTGCTTTGAAGACTTCTAATAGGGAAGTTAAATTGTGTCACTCATGCACTCTGTGCTGTGGGAGGTAATAGAGGCTGACTTCAGTGCTGCCCTCCATCACTCTCCCCTTCGTTTTTCAAGACAGGCTCTCTCACTGAACCCTTAGCTCTCTGTTTACTAGATTAGCAAACAACTGTATTCTGAGGTCCACTTGTTTCTGCCTATCCAACATGAGGGTTTTAGATGCCCCTCTACATCTGTGTTGCTTTCTCCGTATCTGATATATGGAAAATGCTTAAAATTGCATTTTTCTGCGTTCTTTGAGGATGCTCTAGAAAGAAGCAATCTGACAAGACTGTTCTGACTTAAGATGTCTTTGCCCTTCATGTTGGCAGCATTTATGTCACCTTCCAGGCACAAGATTCGCCAATGCCTAGAGTGGTTCGGCACCCTGGGGTCTGTGGTAAGGTTAATACATGCCAGTACCTGAGCAGAAAACAAACTCAAAGACATTCTCACAATGCCTGCCACGGCAACCGAGTCACTTAATAGTGGCGGAAACTCGATCCACACAGCTAGATTTTACCCAAAAGACAATTGACAATTCTTAGTTTGCTTAATTATTCTCAGCTCATGCAGGGTGCTAAGTTACAGACCTTCATTTCTTTGACTGCTAAAGCATGAAATGAAAGGGTGTAAGGTTATTCAGTTCACACTTTTGGTGTGCTCTTACTCATAACATTTGGAAGGAAAGGTTGGTTGGCATCCTCAGGTTGAGGATTCGAAATTCTGAACACCTGAAGCATTCACATGACCTTTACTATCTGAGAAATTCTTCTAACCAACATGGTTTTCCAAAAACACTATCTGAAGCTTATTGTGCTGGCCTTACAGGCATAACCAGTTATTCTATCATATTAAGAGATGAAAAAGAATAATATGTTGTGTTTTAAAATCATTACAATAGCAATACAAACAAGAACTTGTTTTTTTTTAATTATCATAGCATCGAAAATTCTGCACAGTCAAAAATCATTACCTGAACACCTGAAATGGAGGCTCCTTTCCTGTATTTTTTTTTCAATAATTTCATCAGTTGGTAGTATTCTAATCACTGGTCCATATATGTGGAAATTGAGGCTCAGAGGGAATAAACATATTTAAATTTTCATATCTGGAGAATCAAGAACAGAAATGTAAAATATCTAGTCTACTACAAAGTAAAGATACTATAGATATTGCAAAAAGGGAGTTTATTCTGGCTCATGTTACAAACAACAAACCACTTAGTTCATGAAGTCATCTACTGAGGTCTTATAAGTAGAAGAAATATGTAGATTAAGATAACTACAGATGAAATAGCATATCAAATAGATCTCATAAAACCATGCAGACACGAGATGGAAATTTGAGGACAGGATTATTTAAAATATTCATAAATAATATGTTATTGTTAACAGCAGAATCCTTATTTAGGCCTCCACATTATCCTATATTAACTTATAGAAGTAAAAACTAATGAGTATAAATATAAAAGGGAATTCCAAGTTTGGAATATCAGTGTTACAACGGAAGAAAGAATGGCATTGGTGAGTGTTGGTGGTCAGGAGTGTTAGAAAGTCATATCTATGCAAATTCATACGAAGTAATCATATTTTAAACATTCAAGTAAAGTAAGGCACAGTGACTTGGATATGATGTGAGTGTCCCTCAGAGTTTCATATTTAAACAGCGATCTCCACTGTGAGGTATTAAGAAAGTAGAAACTTTAATTTGACAATGGTGTTGACGGGTGGGATCTGTACAAAGTAGATTTGGATTAGATAAAGATTAGGAGTGGGAACTCAGGACTGAACCCTGGTGGTTTTACAAGGAAATCAGAGGGATATGCACTAAATCTTAGGTATGTTCCCTGCTATTTACCTAGCAATGCCCTGGGACTGACTCCATCAGCAAGGCCTTATACTGGATGACTAGATGAAGCCCTTAGACCAACAGAGTTGTGAGCCAAGATAAACCTCTTTCCTTTGTGCAATTGGCTGCATCTGAGATTTTGCTATAAAGATGAAACCAGACTGATAAAGCATATGGATGGTGTGAGCATCTTTGACAAGCCATGGGTTTTAGGAGCAAGTGGCAAGTCATCATGACAACAGTAAGTCTGCAATGCGTTCCTCAGGTCTTCACCATTGGCATGGTTCTTTCTTCCTTTCTGAGTCATGCTCCAGCATAATTTCTAGTGTGAGTATTTCCTGCTCATTCCTCGTCATCCTGCATGGAATCCCTCCTCATGTTTGTATGAGCCTTCATCCTCCTCTCCACTAACCTCTGAATTTCTTTCTTTTGTTAGTATCCCATCTTTTACTCTAACATATTTGCCTATACATGCCTGACAAATGGAAAGTAATGCCAGGCTCTCCTAGACTTGTTAGTAGCTATTTCTTTATCTATATCATATCCCAGGGATTGATGCAGCATACCTGTGTGAAGCCTCAAAAAGTGTTGTCATGATTTCGTAGACTATTTAACTAGAATTGATGATGTTATGTCCCTATTTTTCTCTTAATTTTGAATTCATATGCCAATTCAGCCACCACATAGCTTCTTCTGGTCAATCCACTGGCTGCACCTAAAACTCTGGAGCCCACCATTGGCTGTCACATTGTCTTTGTTGTTTTGTTTTCAACCATTCATTAGGGTTCATTATAATGTATAAGCTTGGATTCCCTGGAAGATCTCCATGTAACTGACAACTATAGCTGTTGTTAGCCTCAGCTGCCCTTTTGATGTCTCTGTTGCCACCATTCTGTAAAGTTTTTCCAACTATCACCAGCTCCTGATCTTGCATTTGGACCTTAAAAAAGAAAGGACTTAGAATTCCTGAGCACCATGCCTACACTGCACTCTAACATAAGGACAAATTCCACTGGTCAGAGCAGGTTGGCTGAGATTTTCAGGTGGACCTCATGCCCAACGGTACTTCTCTATCATTCTGGATAGTTAGAATGTTGTGCTTCACACAGGATAGAAAACAGGGTATTAAAATCTCTCACCCACCAACCAGGCAGCATAAACTAGCCCCTGACATATATACATCAGAGGACAGCATGGTCTGGCATCAGTGAGAGAAAAAACACCTAACCCTCGAGAGACTTGAGGCCCCAGGGAGGGGAGAGGTCTGGTGGAGTGAGGGTGAGAGGGTAGGAATATCCTCTTGGAGCTGGAGAAGGAGGAATGGGATGAGGAATTGTCGGAGGGTAGACTGGGAGGGGGATAATGAATGGACTGTAAACAAAAAAAAGATTAAATAATAATAAGAAGAAGTAGAAGTGAAAAAAATACTTCTGAACTTTTGGGAAGTACTTTCTGGAGAAGTTGGGGAGAGGGTGTTAGAAGAGCCTTTGGGTGGTGGGCTGGACCACCAGGAACATACTGCTTCTTACCAGTTGCTATTTTAAGCACGGAATTATGTTATCTTTGTGCATAGAATTGTGAGTTCAAAGCAATATTAGCCAGATTCTGTTTCAGAAAAGGAAGTGCCCAGCTTCAGCAGGGATACCTACTGCCAGAGGCTGAAGCCCACTGGAGGTTGCGTCTCTGTCTGCCTCGTTACTTAATCGAGTATTTTCTCCAGACACATCTGTTCATGGTCACAAATAATATGTTGTTGACCATGCACTCCCCTTTCAAAATCTCTTCTGATGGCATTTTCCTGATATCTTTTTGGTTCTTTCAATTATTATTGACCCATTTGATCATCATTCATTTATTTAGCAAACAGTTATTAAAGATTTACTTAGTAAATTCAGAGCTAAGAAAAGTGGATAAAGAAGTAAATGCAGGATACAAAAGTATAATGATAGATGACTGTGATGCAGCTTGGGTTGTGGCAGAGAGGAGCTCCTGATCAATTACAGAAGGAGAAGGAGGAGATGCTGGCTGGTGTGCTGTAGTTCAGTTTTACTCGGGCAGAGGGAAAGTGATCACAAGGTTATAGGTCTGAACGAGAGAGTGGCAAGCACACAAGTGTGGCTGGCATGAAGGCTGCATGGGTGGTAGTCATAAGAGATGGAGCTGGCTAGAGATGCAACCAGAGCATAAATAGCATTTTGTGGCAGGCTATAGAAGTTGGAAATTATCCTGAAGCTATAAAGAGTTTTTTTGGCCAGTGAAGTTGACACGATCAATTTTGTGGCTTAGAAATATTACTCTGGCTTCAATATGAAGAATAAATTCAAGGAAGACAAGTCTTCATTTAACTTCTTCCTTCTCTGGTAAGAAAAGTCCGCAGAGCTTGGTTTTCTATAAAGTTATTTTATATATTTTTCTATTTGAATATATCTCTGTTGTATAATCAATTATTGTAGTGTCTGGAGGATACTCAATGTTAATCCTTCCATCTGGCTTTGCTCCCACACAAGGTAAATCTGCCTGCTGTTAGGTCATTTTCCCTCTATGACATCATTGGGCTTCACAGCATGGAGATAACTTAGGCAGCCTTCTTTCTCTTCTATATTTTTAAGGATCCAAGGAGTTAGATTGATACATATTTTTCTTTGTATTTTTCTATCTTCTCTAATTCATGCATTGCAAATGTAACTTAAGCCTGAATCATTTGACTTAATTAATAATAAGGAATCTTAATTAAGTCTGTGATTTTTTTCATTCATGTGTTCATGTTGTTGCAAATATTATCCAATAATATTTTATAATGAAAATAATTAATAGAGTAAAATACATAAAACATTTTATTATTTAAAAATCTTAGCATGGGAGTCTGAAGAGATGACTCAGTGGGTAAAAACCCTTGGTGCACAAGCATGAAAACCTTAGTTCTAATCCTCAGAACCCTTGTAAAATCTAGGCATTGGAGAGTGCATCTACAATCCCAGTGCTTCTGAGATGAGATAAAAATTCCCAGCAAGACAGGTAGTCTGGCATATGCAGCACAGTGACCAGACAACAAATATATTTTGCCTTATACAAGGTACAAAGGGATGATTGACACCTGAGTCTGTTCTTTAACCTCCATACATTTCTTGCCATCCCCATCTATCTCTTTGTCTCTGTCCCTGTCTCTCTCACACACATAAGCATGTGTGCGCACATGCACAGACACACACACACACACACACACACACACACACACACACACACACATATACACACACACACACACACCAGAATGGACACTCATGTTTATATGCAAGCACATGCATAGGATCTTCTTTGCACTCCCCTGGTCTCATACTCTCTTTTCACCATCAAGAAGTCACCAGTATCCTGAATTTTGTAGTCACTGATTCCTGCTGTTCTCTACATTTTTAACCTCTAGTGTGTGTGTGTGTGTGTGTGTGTGTGTGTGTGTGTGTGTGTGTGCATAGTTTATTTGCCTATTTCTTTAACTTTTTAAAAGATGAATCATACTATATATATTCATCGTGATACTATACATATTCATTGTACTATATATAACTGTACTATACATATTCAGACCATATATATCAGATATAGTCATTCATATATGAATATATTCATTCATACTATATATATTTTTTTCGTGTATATGAATCATGTTATATATAATGAGTCATAACTTATTTTTCATTTTAGACTCATCTAAATTGATGTATATAGCTATATCATGTTCATCTTCAGCTAGTGATATTTCATTATATGACTCTATATCATTTTGCTCATTCAATATATATTCTTCAGTTCCAATATTATAAATATACCCCTATAGAAATTTCCATGAATGTTTTATAATGTACATATGGGTATTTCTTTGAGGAATATTGAATGCCATATTGTGGGTTATATGTATATTTAACTTTGCTGATTAATACCAATAAATTTTCATTCAGTATTCATTACAATTTATATTGTGTGTGTGTGTTTGTCAATAAGTTACATGTGAAATGAATTTGCATTGTTATAATTTCTGTTTCATGATTATTAAATCGAGTATCTATATCTACAGGTCTTTTCACTTTCCCTACCTTTCTGTGGGCTCCATATCATTATTTTTATTTTCTATACACTTCAGAGGTTTTGCATTTTTATGCATACAATTATATCTACTTCATTCACATTATTGATTCCTTATCAAAAATACTCATTACAAGTAATTTAAATACAACTTACCAAAGATTGTAAATTGAAATATTTCAAGCATAAGCCCAATAATTACACAATTAAGTGTACATTTTTCTTACCCCTACCTAACACATGGACAACAAGAAAATAGGATAGCAATCCTTGTATACTGAAAAATTCTCCATGAATAGGGCTGCAGAGCTGTTTTACTGATTAAGAATATTTGCTGCTCTTGGAGGACCTGACCTTTGTTCTCAGCACCTACATGGGAGCTCACATCTGTCTGTAACTCCAGTTTCAGGGAATATTAAGTCTTCTTCTAACCTCTACATGCAGTGTATGTACATGATACATGTACATTTTACAGATAAAACATGCATACTCATAAAATAAAAATAAATAACATTTGCCCATAAATATCATTATAGATATTCAAAGCTAAATCAAAAGATCTTTTCCCTTTTGAGACTTTAAAAATATATTATAAAGAAAACCAATTAATACTAGTTAGTAAGTTCTTTAACCAAGAACTTACTAAGGCTAAGTCCATTTATGACCTCCACCAATGTCAAGATTTTATGTAAATAAATAAGTTTTAAAGAGGTATGGAAAATGGTTCGGTAAATTAAGCACTTTCCAGGATAGTATGTGGACCAATCCCCTGTATTGCTATATAGGGATCCCTGTATCCCTATGCTGGCCAGCGTAGGATATCAGTGCTCAGGGAAGAGGAGACAGGAAATCTCCTATGCAATCCAGATAGACTAACTGAATTAGTGCACTCTGGTTCATCAAGAGACCCTGCCTCAATCAATCGAGCAGTAAACTACCAAGAAAGATGCCTAACATCAATCTCCACACACGTGGGTACACAAGCATGCATGTATGCCTACATATGTGAGCCTATAGACATGGATATATAGATATAAATAAATGTATATCATATTTGTGCACATTTAGCATTTTTCTTCTTGTGTGTTGTGTCTAAGTATATTCATGTTCATATATGTGGACCAATATGTGAGCACATGTGTGCAGTCATGTGCAGAAGTATGGAATGGAGAAAAGAGGGAGGGAAGGGGGCTTATGGGACTTTCGGGGAGGGAGGAAACGGGAAAGGGGAAATGATTTGGAATGTAAATTAAAAAAAATAAAATAAAATAAAATTAAAAAAAAAAGAAGTAAGAAGTTGTCAGGAAATTTTATATCTCTCCCATTCTGTGCTTTGAGACAGAGTCTCCATGCCAAACTCACAGTCACTGCTATGGCTAGTCCCCATAGGCCGTTTGTTCTAGAGATCCAACTCCTTCTAAGGTGGGAATTGCAATTAAGATACCATGCTCCCTTAGCATTTGTATGTATATTGGCTCTAAACTTTGGTCCTCATACATTCTGCAAGATTTTAATCGGTGAACCATCTCTTTAGGCTAGAAAAAAATTAAAGATTTTAAAAATATTTTTACATTAAATTTATACTCATAATTGATTTTATACTTTATGAATATATTTACATTTATTTATTTGAGTGAGAGTGCATGTGTGGAGGTCATAGAACAACTTGAAGGAGTCTTTCTTCATCTGCGGTCCAATCATTGAAGGGAGTCTCTCATTTGAACCTGGAGCTTACTCTTACAGGCCTGTCCAGCAAGCCAACTTGTTCTGGGGACCCCATCTATTATTCACATAACAGACAAAGCAACCCTTCATATCACAGGTCAAATCCACTGCTAACCATTATTTGTTTACATTTGCCCTGTTCTTTGTTTTTTTTTTAAAAAAAGCCCTTTTTATTATAGTTGCATATTGTGGGCCAAAACTTACCTTACAGGCTAGTTAACTACTCTCATTTTTGACACAGTCTCCTGTATGTCTCTTAGGACACGTCTTATACTTCAGTGTCAGGGGAAATTTTCACTGAAGTTGAGCACACTTCAGGCATAGGGCACTTGTCTTTGGCTGGTCCCCTCATATCAGAACATTCTTCCCAAAGCTATAAAACTTAGCTCCTCACATAACAACTTACCATGTGATTGTGTTCCACTCCTTGTCTACTGGTATCTCCATACTAGCTCTTTCAGGCACTCTCACAAACTGGAACACGATTTTCTTCCTCTCAGAACCCCTCCTCCTCTTCTTCCTCTTCTTCCTCCTCCTCTGCTTCCTATCCTCCCTCCTCCTCCTCCCCTTCCTCTTCCCCATCCCCAGCTTCTTCCTCCTCCTCCTCTTTTGCCCACCTCTCCTTATCCCCTTCTTCCTCTTCTTCTGTATCTGTTCACTATTATTTATATTTGAAAATGTATGGTTTTTCTCGTCGCTGTATCCCAGTGGCCTATAAAAATATTTACTTTGTAGGCAATTGGTAAATATTTCTTACATAAAAAAGTTTAAGTGGTTTTCATATTTAGAGAGATGTTCACTATCATACTTTTGGGAGGTGTCTTGCATCTACTTTCTAAAGAAAATATTAAGTTGAAGGCAATTCTGTGAGGTAAGTCATTATCTATTCAGCTGTCAAAGTATCCAACAAAGCAAAACTGAAAAATGCAATAATTAGACCTACTGGATGCCACAGGTCTATCTTAGCCTTTAGTAGCAGAGAGAACAGTACTGGCTAACTAACTTTTAGCAGCACAGAAGAGCATCCGTTAGGCATTCCGCTGGCTTTAATCTTGCTATTCATACTGGCTACACATGGATACTCTTTGCCAGAGCCAGTATTATACAGACATTCCCTCAATTCTGTGAATTTTTTTCTGAAAATTTCTCCTTGCTATCTTCCTGCCAATTTCCTGCTGACTGCAAATGAGCACAAAATGTCAGCTTTTGTTATTTGAAGCACTAATGATGGATTTGAAATATTATTCTTCCTTTTGATTCCAGAATCCACTGTTATGATCTAACTGATGCAGTAACCCAAGCCTTTCTATTAGCAGAAAAGTTCAGCCAAGAGCATGAAGTGTGATCAAGTGCAAATAGATCTAATTGGGGGAATTTTTGAGACTAATTTTTTTCAGATTCTAATAAAAATTGTAAAAATTACTTCTGCCCCAAATATGTTGCATTTCTCCAGGAACAAGAGGTAGAGCCCCTGTTGCTCCAAGAGTCTGATTCCTTTTCTCACTTTGTGGCTTGAATTTGCAAACTGATTTGATCATAATCAAATTCTTAATGACAACACTTAAAAAGTTAAATTTTGGAATTAAGGGGAGTCATTAATCATCCTTACTGTTTGACAAAAGCTTATAAAATGAGAATTTGACACTCATCAGGAAAACATACTGATAAAATAGAAGGTATAATTCTAGGCTTTCCTCAATTTACCTATCCTTCTGTTACCCCAAGGTAACAAGATGTTTTTAACTCATCTAAAAGTTTGTGTCTTGCTGAATTGTCTCAAGAACAAAGAAAACTGAACCAAGACATAAAGTGATCTCTCTGATATATCAAAGCAAATGCTTTTTCTCCAATGCCCCAGCCCAGTTTTGAGCATACCAGAATGTTGTTCTTGGAAACCTTGAAAAAAATCTGATATCATTTCCCAAAAGACAAAAGAAGATTGACAATCTGTATAATGCCTTTACGGAAGACAGTTGGACAGTGGTGACTAATACCTTCACTCTTAAGTGAATTATCCATTGAGTCAGTTGCTAGACAACTTCTTATTCTTCTGATATTGGCTAATTATTGCGGAAAATAGTTCTGGTGGATTTTTAAGCCAGTAATAGGAATGTTTTAACGTGAAGGATATAAATAAAGAAGATTTTCCAGGTCTATTGCAAAAACCATGGCAGGAAATTAATGAGGTATTTAAGTTACATTCTTAATTGCAGCAGTAGGATCTAGGCATTCGGGCAGGAGACTATATACTTCAAACATTTAACTTCATCATAATGGAAGAAAAAAAGGAAATGTGTATTTTTTTAAAATAGGTAAATTCTAAATTGTAGAAATGAATGTTTTGGAGTTGGTGTTAAAATAGAGACCCAAAAGCAGGAAAACCAAATCCTGATCAGAAACTATAACTCACAAATTGATAACTTTCCAGAAAGCAACACATTCACATTCTGAATTATTTTCTGATATGCCATTATACAGGTTATGAATATACTATGTTAAAAACATGGAAGGATGTATCTGTGTCTTTCTACAATATCATCTGAACCAGAATTTATTGAATGACAATAAATTTACAGAGTACGTGGTTTTTATTGGATGCAATGTGACAGACAGGTTTGCCCTGATTACTCATGATAGATGCCAATTGACAATTTCAAGCCCTCCTTCTCTCTCATTCTTCATATGTTCTATGTATATAAGCACATATATGTGCACATATAGAGACCACAGCTTAACTCTGAATGTTTTCATTTAGCCTTCACCACTTCAGCGAGTGACAGGGCCTCTCACCCAAACTGGAGCCTGTTGATTCTGCTATACTGGATGGCTAGAGACCCTCTGGGGTCTTCTTGTCTCTATTCCACTAGTGCTCTGTTAAAGATGTGTGTCATTGTGCCTAGTTTTTATATAGGTGATGAAAATATTAATCCAAGTGTGTGCACACACACATACACACACACACACACAGAGAGAGAGAGAGAGAGAGAGAGAGAGAGAGAGAGAGACAGACAGACAGACAGACAGACAGACAGACACAGAAAGAAAGAGACAGATGGACACACACACACACACACACACACACACACACACACACACACAGTGTGGGGGGAGAGAATGACCAAAGTGTTAAAGAGTCAACAGCAAAGTTCAGAGACTTCAAACAGGCTTTACTGGAGGCAAAGAGAAAGCTAACAGAGATGCAATAAAAAATCTGTAGAAGTAAAATAAAGAATCCTATTGGAATGTTTCCTGCTGAGCTCAGCCTCAGTGTTGAGTTGCATGATGGTCCAGTCCTAGGTGAAGTACAGAAATGGATCTAGATGATGAAAAGAATGAATAGCAATTTAAATGGGCTGATTTAGTTCAGCTGAAACCCTTAGGACACTTGGGAGTTGTCTGCCTGTCAATGCTTTGACCCTCACACTGGAGAGTCAAATGATAACCCAATGGGGATATCTCCATCTGCAGTGCCATGTGGCCTTCTCTTTACGAAGTCCAGGTAAGAATTTGACCCCTCCCCTGCTCTGGTATAACCAATCCGTTTTTGATCCTGGTTTGCCCACCAAGATTTTAGTATGCTTAGGTGCTCATATAGCCCTAACCTATTCTAATGATTTGATAGGGTTGTGCCCTTTCTACTTTTTGTAATAATGTATTTAGCAGTCTGTGTCTTATAGGTAGTGTATGACAGAGGTGGTGATATTTACATGCACAACAAAGTGCAGTATCCTCTGACCTCTCCCTTTTCACACAAAAGAGAGTCAAAAGTTCTTCTAAAATAGGAGTCTCTTAGGTAAGGTTCAGCCTGGAAAATTGTAATTTTGCACAATGCGGAGTAACTTAGAGCAGAGGACAACTTGATCTCAATCAAGTACATAGAAATATATTTACATAAGCTCTAAAATAACATCATAAATTGGTACTTAATTTACAAATACATAAAATACCTACCATGTGCGAAATAATGTGGAGATCTGTAATAATACAGCAGTATACCTGTGCTGAAGACTGTGATCTGGATGTTGTTTTGGCCTCCATTCAACTTGCATGGCCTTGGGTAGTGTTTAGAATGAAAATAGGCTCAGGAATTTGAACACTTGCTCTCCCAGGTATTGTTTAGAAAGGGAGAGGAGGTGCGCCCTTGCTAAAGAAAATGCTTCATTGGGCAAGGGCTTTGAGAGTATGCAGCCTTCGCCTGTCTCCAGTTTTCTCTCTTCCAGTCCTTGTTATACTTCAAAGCGTGATTGTCAGATTTTTGCTTCTACCTCTGTGCCTGTCTGTTGCTTTGGTTCACAATTACAATGGACTCTTTTCCTGCATACATTACTTTTGGTCACTGTGTCTTATTACAGCAAGTGAAAAATGAGATATGCACCTTGGGATCTCATCTGAAGAAGTCTGAAGAGACAGCAAATCATGAGGTAGGAAAGGTGTATTTCAGACTACAAGAAATAACTCTGAAGGGATGAGAGTGAGCAGTGGCCAAGGAGACCACTATGTGAACCCACTCTTAGAATAGGGGAGTGGACAGCAGACAAAGTGATCCTGTGTCAGCATACATTTAATGAGTCTTTATACTGTTGATAAAAAGTCTAGAAAAGGGCCATATTGCTCTTTTGGCCAACAGTAGCCACCACCCTCAATGAAGTTTTCATTCCTGGTTTAGCAAACTACTGATTATAGGGGAAGTTACCCCAATAACCTCCAAGTTGATGATTATCTAACAAACTTGCTAACAGTTCATAGTCTAGTGGGAGGTAGCAATTGGAAGTAGCTATTTCCTAAGTCATGAATTTGGGGTGTTATCCCTTGCTCTAGAAACAATTACCTAGCAGGAGTTCTTTGTTTTACTCTGTTACTCATATTGTTTAAAGTATGTCCCTGTTTGACCTGAAGCCCTTTATCTCAAGGGCTCCAAGTAAGAGATACCAGACTAAAAGCTTGAAACTCTGCATCTTTCTTACAACAATATGCCTATGGGTCTTAGGCTTCTGAATAGGATTGGCAGATAAACATAAGCTGTTCAGCTATATGCAGATTTTACAGCAGTACATATCAAGTGTAAGTATATGTTATACAATTGGGGGGGGGGACTCGCTTATCTTGTCTGAAATATAAGTATGTCTATTTGAAAGTGTGAGGAAAATAGTTCAAGTCCCTTTTTTCCCTCAGATTGAGTTAGTTTATCATTGAAAATGTCCGGAAACTAAGGCCTGGAAATCATCCAACAAATATTGCCAATTCTTAGTTTAAATGCTATGCCATGGTAAAACAAGAATGGTAACATAATAGGAGAATGTGGCATGCATAGTAACACTTAATTTGGCTTCTGAGATGGGAGATACCAGTGAGCAGGGGATGTAAGATTGTAAACTGACATAGTGAACAGGATTCTGAGCTAAGGAAGAAATCTTTTACAATATCCACACATACTAAAACATATAAAGCAGTATTACATGCTTCTCAAATGTTTACTTTGGGGTCTGGACTCAGTGTTTAAGGGTATGTACTATTCTTACAGGGAATACAAGTTCAGTTCCCAGAACTTATGAAGGAGTTATGACTCATAAGTGCCTATAACTCCAGTTCCAGGGGACCAAATGCCATCTCTGGCCTCTATAAACACTGTACTCAGGTACACAAATCCACACACAGATGTACACATATACACATAATTTAAAATAAAAAACATCTTAAAATTATGTATTAGGTGTTTTTATAATTACAATAGTATCTAACAAAGAATATGTTCGGATTACATAAAAGGGCTCTCGACTCCAGAGTGCAAAAGGTTCTTGCAGTCTGGGCAAAATTTAGTAAAAAAGTAATGTTTATCCATGTATCTAGAAAAAAAGATGAAAAAATGTTTTCTGTCATCGTGTTTTCCAACTTTAAGTATATTTGCTTATCATTTTAATATAAACAGGATATATTTATATAGCCTAAAGCAATAGGAACCAGATTCCTTGTTTTTAAGATGCCAAAAATATAACTTCCACGATGATAAGAAATAGCAGAATAACAGAGAGAAGTAAATAAAAAACACCAAGTTTATATTTGATTCCTGACCAAGTTTTCAGTTTTATTGCAGGATGTGTCATGCCGACAGATATGTACAGCAGTACCACCCAACCCTGATGTGAAAAGCAATCTGACAGCATTCTTATTGTCATCAAATTCTAATGTTATAATGCAAATAAGATTGTCATTTAGCTATTTGTCAAGATATTGTTTTGTTAAAAACATTACAACATTTTTATAAACGAATCTAAATTCTATCAGTTGGCTTGGACTATTAGAAAGTGCATAGCCTATGGATTCTGATGAGCCATTAGATCTTGGTATGGATGGAAAGACTGTACCTGTCTCCATGGCTGTGAAGGGCACACAGAAGACAGTGGCTGAAAAGATTTTGTTTGAAGCATCCAATTCTTCAGAAACTTCACACCTAGTGAATAATCACAGCATCTTAACCAAACTCACACTGCTCTTAATTTTACAAAGGAAAACCATTATTAATGAGACAGGATATTATGTTATAAGGAAATAGAGACTCTGGAGTAAGCTGCCTGTTAGCTATGGGACCATAGATCGGGTACATAATTTCTTAAGTTTTACCTCCCTTTTGTATGGATTGAAACCAATAACTATACCTACCTTACAGTTTTGAATATTTAATGAGTTAACTGCTTAGCTTAAACAAATAGCAGACAGCAAGTATTCATTAAATATTCAAAATTATAACAAGAAACACTCTGGATAGATAACTGGACTTTCAAATTGTATGGGGAAAAGTGGAGACTAGAATGTGTGTATATGTGCAAAAAAATGTCCTAAGAACATTGACATAATTACAAATTAAAATTTATTTATGAATATAATACAGATAGCCTTTAGAACTTTTAATAGCATAGTGATAGAACTTTGGGACCAACCATTTTCTCAGGGGCGCTACCCTGTCTGGCAGTGTTGCCTAGTAGAAAGCGAAAGTGAGCTACACATGTAATGCTTCTTACAATTTACATTACAAGACCATAGTGACTTTAATTATTTTGTGAACTAAAAATGGTCACGAACACTGATGCTATTGTGGGAAATATCAAAGATTGTGAGAATAAAGTCTAAATGCTTACATAAAATATTTTTAAAGACAGAAGAAAGGAAAGAAGGATTATAATGAGCACCAGAGGACAAGGACTCAAGCTATGAGGTAATGCCTTATAGGTGTGGCGAGGACCTGCATCCATGGAATGTCAATGGTATGTTTGACTAAACAAGACCTGCACAATGAGCATTCTGCTGGCACGGTAATACTGAAGGAGTAAATTTCACAATGCCCCACACATAGAATAGAGCTACAGAGAGTCAGTGCCTGCTGAGAAAGGAAGACTCGGTTTTCTCTAGTGTTGATTCTCTCATAGGTTAACCCTAAACACATACAGATACAAGCCAGGTAAATGGATTCAGTAGGTTTGACTGTCTGTGTGTACATGTGTGTGTGTGCATAATAATACTTACAAAAGTAATGATTTTGAGCCAGAGTAGACAGGATGTGGGAGAAGTTGAAAGAGGAAGAGAGAAGGAAGAAAATGCAAATACAGGGTACACACATATAAAATTCTCAAAAATTTCAAAAAAATAATTAACAAAAATGGTATTATAAAATGAAGAAGAATATTTACTTTCAGAAACTTTTGAGGCACAGTTTAGTATGCACCCCTCAACTTTCAGGCTTTTTATACACATGCTTCAGCTTAACACTCCTCCCCTTTCAGTTGAAGACAGGGCCTAGAGGAAATTAGTGAGGCCTGAGTCGTGCTTAGCAAGTTCTAAACAGCAGCTTGAAAGCTAGTCATCAGAAGACACTCCCTCTGTTGATTCAGGGAGACATTAAGAATGGCTCTTTGGTCTAGCTCCATATTTTGTGTTTATATTCCTCCCAGAGACTGAAGGAAAGGTCATCCAGAAACTACCCCACCTGGGGATCCATCCCATATACAGTTAGCAAACCCAACACTATTGTGGATGCCAACAAGTGCTTGCTGACAGAAACCTGATATAGCTGTTTCCAGAGAGGTGCTGCCAGTGCCTGACAAATACAGAGGGGGATGCTCTCGGCCAACCATTGAACTGAGCACCAGGTCCCTAATGGAGGAGCTAGAGAGAGGACCCAAGGAGTTGAAGGGGTTTATAGCCCCATAGAAGGAACAGCAATATGAACCAACCAGATCCCCTAGAGCTCCCAGGGACTTAACCACCAACCAAAGAGTACACATGGAGGGACCCATGGCTCCAGCCACATGGGTAGCAGAGGATGGCCTGGTCAGACATCAATGAGAGGAGAGGCCCTTGGACCTGTGAAGGCTCATTGCCCCAGTGTAGGGAAATGCCAGGTCAGGGAAGCAGGAGTGGGTGGGTTGGTGAGCAGGGGGAGGGGAAATGGGAATAGGGGGTATTTGGAGGGGAAATGAGGAAGGGGGATAGCATTTCAAATGTAAATAAAGAAAATATCTTACAAAGAAAAGTGAACCACAAAAAAGGGAAAAAGAAAGAACGGCTCTTTGGCAGACAGCTTCAAGTTTTCTCTTATTGGCATCTTATAGCACAAGCTTCTGTCTCCTGTTGTCGTCAGGGTTAGGGTTATGGCCCTGAGGAAGAGGTGTGGTGTTGGCCATGTTTAAAGTACATGTGTGTTCTGTATTTTTCATGTGTTTCTTTATAATTCTAGGCTTTTTGTGACCTTCTTTCTGTTCTCCATTAGAGGTAGAGAAAAGTCAAAGTATAGAGGCTCCATTGTGTGCTTTCTGTTTCAGATAGCATTAGGCACAGTTTTATAAGTTCTAAGGAATTTAAATTTTTAATTAAAATATAATTGTATGATTTCAACCCCTTCCTTTTCATATCTGTTTAACCTGTACCATCACCAACATGTCTCCTGCCTCCCCCACTCCCTTTCAAATACAAGGCATCTTTTTCTTTTACTATTATTTACAAACACATACACACACATACACACACATACATACACACACATATACACACATACACATACACACATACACACATACACACACACACACACACACACACACACGATCTCTTGAGTTTATTTCATGTTGTTTGCATGTATACGATTTTTAGGACTGGCCAATTGGATAGCCAATTAAAAGGCTCATCCCTGGGGAAGATGGGTCTCTGTCTCTCACTATCATTAGTGGCCTGGAGGGTTGTTTTGTATGTTTGGTTTTGGTGGTGGTGGTTTGTTTTTGTGCAGGATGGGCTGCGGGAGATGTTTCCCCCTTCCACTTTAGTGTGTCTATGCTTGGGTCCTCTTTAAGAGCCACACTGCTGCATCAACATGAGTGGAGCTTCCCTGTCATTTTTTAGACTCACAGTTTTGTAGCAGACGTCGTGGTCCTCTGGCTCTTACAGCCTGTCCTCCTTCTCTACAATGTTCCCTGAGAATCTCTAAGGAATTTTTAAGTAATAGTTTCTCCTGTGTGCAAAGAATGTATAATGCATATTTAAATATTTTGAATTATATCAATTAACATAATTCTTATATAGATATTTCAACGTTTTTGGTAATTTCAATTTTTTGGTGACTAATTATTATCAATTGAGCTTAATTTTTTAAAGAGCTATAACACAGAATATAAACTTAATAGGATTAAATTTAGATCTTAAATATAAACCAATATTCTAATACTTCACAGTAGATTGAATGTAAGAAAACCAGTTTTTTTGGATTATAACTGTACAAGATTTCGGATGCATATATAATTTCTTAATGCCCTATTTTGAGTTTTTAAAAGATATTTTATGGTGCTAAACATGTCTTCAAAGACGCTGTGTGTACTTGATATAAGAAAACAGATTTCCATTGTTGTGAATTGAGATGTTGAATGTATACTATATTTATCCAATAACTTCATGAGAAGTATTCATAATTTCTATGTATAAATTATCATACTTTGGTTCCAGAATTCACAAAGAAACAAGCTCAACTAGAATGTGTCCTCTTGTCTTCTGTCTAGTCAGTCCTGAAACACTTGCCTGGGTAACCATTTACTTCAGTATTGCACTTTGAATCTTAATCTAGGCAAAGTGATTTTCCTTTTAACTTGCACTAGTTTTCAAATAATTTGAATTTTGAGCTTAAAATAGCCTTCTACTTTTAAAAAAGTGTCCTTGAAACTGCATCACTCCTATGAATGTTTGAATGTTTGGAGAAATTTTAATTTAATAGCTTTACCTTCAAGGTGATCACTTAACATTTTTTTTAATGAATGACTCATTCAGAAATAAATTTCTCATGGCAAACCCACTTGGCAGTCATTAATTCCTCTGCTGTATATAGTCAAGTAGTAAGATTCAATAAGAATGCATTTTATTATTTTATTAAACTGTAGTTTAAATTAGCTATCACTTTTTACATATTGCTGTCCTTGCTTTCCCCGTGTTTTCCAACCAACCAGGATTAGTTCTGTTTTCATGCTCATATTGTAACAGGTTTGGCTAGGGGAACCCCTTTAGGGTTGGCACTTGTGCCTACTTGATACAGCCCCAGTAATCTTTGGAAAATATTCTGTATTCTTGTGCCTTTTTTAAGCTGTATTTTGTCCCTGTTCCAGATTTGAAGTTAGCCATTTCTTCAGATTAAGTCCATGTTTCAGGAGGAAAAAAAATAGCATCGGGGATGATTACTAATGATGCATACACTAAAAGAAATCATTGCAAAATACCATTTCTGGTCCATATCACTGGGCCAAACACAGGATGTGCATCCATATTGAAGATACTACTTAATTCTATCAATAGAGCATTTCCATGGTTTCAATTCTAAAGTTTAATATCCATTCCTACCAATGTAAACATTAATTATGTGGGAAAGTAAAAAATGTATTTATTTACCTGAAGAAATTTTTTAAAAAATTCAACAACTATGCAGTGACAGTCTTGAATAACAGTCAAATTCCTTTATGCTGCTCTTCTGTTCTCAAGATGTACCACTAGATAGTGGAGTACCAAAGCGGGAGGTATACCATCTGTCCAGTGGGCAGAATGAGCAGTGAGAAGAGTTTCCATCACACTTTTAGAGTGATGTACACAGCAAAGTGTACATCTTAGTTATTTTGTTGTAATTGCTGCTGGTGTTGGTAGTGGTGTTTCTGACACCACTGCCTAAACTGAACTATTGTCTCTCTGAAAGCCCCTCTCCTTACCCTGCCCAGGATTGGCACCAGATGTATAGTCAAGTCTCTCCGGTCACTCACAGTCTCCTTGAGTCTGCTATGTAAGGGCTTCTCTGGGGAGCTATTTCACCTCAGCTGGTTTCAATGTAAAGTCACTGGTGTCAGTACAATGGACAGGCTATTATTCTTAGAAGGCAAATTCCTTAAGCTTCTGACACAGCTCACCTTATGAACATGGGTGAAGTCTCTTTCCCCTTCCACCTTGGGAGCATAGGGGACACAAGCAGCTTAGCATCCAAAATTTGGTCCATGAGCCTCATTTCATGGCCATCTGGTTCAGCTACAATGAGATAATGTATATTTATAAGTGCAAGATTTTATGTATTTCAGTTCTGGCTGGCACACAAAAGAAGAAAATCTGCTTCCTACTTCTTAATTTCTAGTGATATTAGAGCTGCCATAGTTTCATGGATTTAAAAACAAAGCAACATTTAAAATCCTATTCTGATATTAGAGTTTTTAATCATAGCTGGCTCCCTTTCAAAACCACAGATTATTTCTACACCATAGAATGTCCCCTTATTGACAAAATAGTCAAAGATATATATTGTTATACATATAACATGTATATGCATGCATTATCTCTAGGTGTACACACATAGAGTGTATAAATACATACACATACATACACATACACACACACAGGTATATATAGTCACTTTAATTACATATAGTCCTGGGGGAAAAGGCAACTTTTCAGTGGATCTACTACCTTAGGTTTCTTAATTTGTACTTCTAAAATGATATTGATAAAGTGTGACTCTATCAGGAGAAGAAAATAAAGACATTACAAGTATAAATTCATACAGATCAATCAATGAGTAGCTTCTGTCAGAACTAATTTATAAGAAAGCAGTTTTCTCCTTATAAACACTGCTATCACTTGCACATCAATGTTTTGTAAAACTTCAGATATTTAGTTTTAAAATAGAAATTCAATTTTTCCATGTAATCAAAATATGACATTTATAACATTCTCACTTCTGTTTTTTGTAGTAATTGCCTTAAAGTCTGCAGAGAAAAACACAAAACAATATTCTTTCATTTAGAGAAAACCAATGTCTTTTTCAGTTTTAGCATACAATATATACTAATCAAGTTTTGACATTTAAATGGCACCAGTGATTGGCAATTGAATGGGCTTCAAACTTTCTAGAATCGGGGTGTTGCTTCTCTGCAGCCTCAGTTGCCTATTTATTCCCTGACTTAGAGACTGTTCTTTTTATTACAAAGGTAACTCCCTCTACCATTTTCTTTTTTAAGTATATTTGAGTTAAAATAACTATTTAGAAGAGATTTTAACCACACATACACACAGACACAATGTCATCCTGGTTTACTGGCTGAGTGTACATTGACAGCTGCTGAAGAGAATCGGCACAATTCCCTGCATCTGTAGCATAAGCAGTGTCAATTTCTGGGTAGTGATGAAGTCCTGTCTAATAGTTTCTTGTAGTCATTCTTAGGATACTGCTTTAATTCCAACAATTTGTTCTATGAGACTCAGTATTCTAAGATCCTTTTGGAGTTGTCTCCCATGTGCATATTTGAATTTTAATATATACCCTAGCCTTCTGGAATAAGAGTGCCCCCCCTAACAGCACGAGTGTGAGTGTTCACACTTCTGTCCTTTAAAGCTAGGCTTAAAGGCTTATTCTTGGGTGTGTAGGGGGGCCTCTGTTTACTTTCTCATAATTATTAAAAATTTAAAGTTCAGCGTAGCGATAGAAACAAAGACAGTGGGGGTGGGCTTTACACTGGAGTTATTTTAACAAGGTTCCTTAGTTTTTAAGCCCAGTATTTTCTTAGTAGGTGACAAGTCTGGGGTCAGCATGCCAAGGACTAGATTCCTGTGGGGTCAAATCTGCACTGGGTATCTAAGTGGACTCTGTTAGCCCGCTCTTCCTGTCCTCATGGCCTCCGTCCTTCCTCTGCTCCTCTCTGGTCTTTCACTATCAAGTCCTTGACACACCTTTACTGACTTGGCCATGAACTTCATAAGCGTACAGTAGTCAGACAATCTTGGAAGTGAGTTATCCCATCTTTTCTTCTTAAGGAGAGCATTTGTGGCAGTGAATTCCGGCTTCTCTAGTGCTGCGCTCCCAACTTGTAGGAATCAGGAGTCACAAAGGCCATGTCTGTCTTAATTAGATAATGTGTCCCTGTTTGAATCCTGAACTGAGGAAAGTTCATGATAGTGACATGTACACTAAAGAATAAGGCAGATCCTCAATTTGTCATGGGATACTAAAAATAAATAAATAAATAAATAAAAAATAAAAAAAACCCCTTCAAATGTAAGCATATGCAGCAAACTGGCTGAGCTCTGCACGTGCAAATAGAATGCTCCACTTATTTTCCTACCTAGAATTTTGAAAACATGTTTCTAAACTAAAAATTACATCATGGATAAATCCAATTCACTGTTGAAAAGATATAAGAAGTGATGTCTTTATAGCCTTCTAAGACTGAAGGATATAAAAGAAGGAAAAATAAGACACCAAAAACCTTTATTATATATCCCATATAAAATATAGATAGACTTGTATGTTATTGAGGAGAGGGCCCAACCCCCCCACATACACACGCACACACGCATGCACACACGCACGCACAAATACACATATGCATCTGAGTGCACAGAAAGAGAGAGAGAGAGAGAGAGAGAGAGAGAGAGAGAGAGAGAGAGACCTGCCAAGCATAAAATTGAAAATATAATCCAAAAAGAGCTTTTTAAAGTGTGATTTTATTAATTTCCCAAAAACACTCCACCTCCAGAGTGTGAGAGGACAATTGCATGCATTAGTTTGTGGTTCAAAGTTGACATAACAAGAAATATTCAAAGGATAGTGACAAGACTACCTAAAGCTGTGTGCTAGACATGTCCCAGGGGCTCTGTGAAGGGGAGATGATGGCTGGAACAGAGAGAATACCTTCTCTGAATGCTTGGACTCCAGTGCACAACCAAGGATTTTATCTTTCAGGCACATCAGGGAAAGGAATGCTTCTTAATGAGAGAGGAACCTCGAAGATTACTAAATGTGGGACTGTTTTATTTCTTGGCCTCTTCCTGAATATCAACCATGATGGAATATCTTCTTCGTAAACGCCAGACTCTACACCATTTTGGCTATTGGCAGTGATCTACAAGGACATGGTGGCTGGAGAAAACACATATGGAGACCAAGAGCTAGCAACCTGCTCCATTGTTAGCAAGAAGGCAGCACAGTTTGTCTTTAGGAAAAGAAACTCTGCACTTGCCATCCCTGAAGATCTAAGGATATCTGCCATGGCCAGAAACAACTCCAGCATCTCTCAGTCCATCGTAGGTTGACACCAGTACCAAAGAGGCAATACTGTCCCCGTCAAAGACCTGCAAAGCTATGTCTGCAGGTGACATCCCAGCATCTTACAAGGTATGCAGCTCATGAAAGTCATAGCTATTTACGCAGGAGAAATTTGAAGCATTACAGAATATATCAAGATTATTATTAATAACTTAAGTGCCATTATTTATAAGTATTTTACAAAGTGATTTTTAACCCAAATGTGCTATTCTTTCACATAGACATGCAATATAGTTCTTTTATATACTATTCCAGAATTGGTACTTGTTTCTATTTTTATTAGTAATATATATATATATATATATATATATATATATATATATATACATACTGGATATATATGCATATATATATTGGATATTCTTTCTTATAAATCACCAATAATTTAATAGTTGTAATCCTTATATGATTTTTATCACTGCAGCAAGTTCCTAGAGTTTACAAATAATTATCTTAGGGTCCCTTCTTTGTACTCACCAAGTCTAAAAACTATGCTTTTGGAAAGTGGGTAGTGTATTTTTAAAGACATTCTTAAGGAAAAGAAAGAAAACAAAGCAGCCTTTTCTCCCAGCACTCACTGGCTTTACTGCATCATAGCGTACATATGGTACAAAAGTCTCTTTTCACATAAGCATTTGACACTGATAATTAAGCCCATTTTAACAAACATGATGGGATTTTTTTCCTTAAAATTGTTTTCTCATTTTCACTTGTGAAAGCATGCCATTCCTTCTCAGAAGATAGGTAAATATCAAACTGAATCACAAACGTTTAGACTTATTAACAGAAATCTTGGAGCCATCCTTTTATCACAGTGCTCTGTCGGGATATTTGAGATTTACATTCCTACTTAAGTCGATAGGGACAACTTATTATGTGAATTAGTAGTCATACCCCAATATAAATATAACTTTTCTTCCATGAGAGCCATTTTTTCTAAGGCAATTTGGAAGTAAGTTAAATATTAAAATTCATGGCCAGATTTTTTTCTTAAGTCTGTCAACATTTCTTTACCTTAAAAGTCAACCATGAGATAAAAAGAAGAAAAGCTAGACAAAGAACTATTGAGCAAAGGATTGTGAGGAGGAAACCAAAATCACAGCTCTTGTCTGCACCTGAAAATCCCTAATTGACAAGTGACAAGCACCAACTACCACATGGGTACATGGGTGTTGCAACTTTACCTTGGTAAGAACACATGCTCTTGGTTTGCTAGAGTACACCTTCCCCATACCCACATCATGACTTGAACTTAGGAAAAGATCCAGAAGACTAGAGAAGAAAATGTACTGATTTGTACACAATTCAGGTAATGTTACAACAATGAATAACTACTAGGAAACATCTGGGAATATGTACATCTAGTTTCTTTGTTTCCTCTGCAGGAAAAAATGTAACATAAAAAGACATCTGCTGAGAAAGGGTGGTCAGACAGACCTTCCTTGACCACATGAGAGGAGTGTTCTTTGTCTTCCTCTCAGGTCTCAGAATCTCAAAGTCCCTCTCTCTGGCCAGACAATAGCCAGGGCTGCTTGCCTCACCTCACATGGTTTTGGAGGACTGAGGACAGATGTCTAGTCTGAGAGTGTGAAATAAAAGCAGAACTTAATAATTTTTAACTTCATGTTACCTTGTTTCCTGGGCAAGCGGGACTAGGGGTAAGACCAGGCTGACTGAGCTACTGGCTTTCCCTAGCCTTAGATCAACACTGATCTAGAACGGTTGTGACTCAGATATCACCAGAAATCTTTCCCAAAGAAGTTAATTCCTACAAATCCATGTTAATGAACCTTTTCCCCTGAAAATGGTCAAGCCACATCCTCCTCCTACATCAATTTATTTAAGGTCCAGATTCACTGACCTCTCTATATAGTTAAGGAGCTGGGAATAGAGAGATGAGCTGATTATTAAAAAAATATATAAATATGTCAAATATTAAAATTAATTAAAGTATTTTTACATTTTACTACATTCATAAATAAATTCATAAGTATTACTCTGTGACTTATATTTTATACCACATTATTCACTCTTGGTCTTATACATTCCTGATTCTGACAAATTTACTCCTTACTTTCTGTCTGAAACAAATTATGTTAGAAAGAGAACTTATTAAGCATGTGATACTAATAAAATAATCTGCACTATCTTAATAAATATGATGATCTGACATTAGGTGACAGGTACAAATGGAGTTAATTAAGTATTACTAATAAGATCAAAGCATATGTAATCTAATATGACTTTTCTGTCAATAAAATTCAGTGATCTTACTATTCTCAGAGGAAATAGCTTTCTATTTCTTAGGATAGTACACTTCTTAATAAATTTTGTCTTTACCAAAAGCAGTACTTTATTTTATTTTTTATGTTTGAATTATAATTACATCTTTCCCTTTTGTTTCTTTCTTCCAAACACTCCAAATACCCCTTTGCAATCTCCTGCAAATTCATGGCCTCTTTTCCTTTATTATTATTGCATGCAAATATATATGTATTTATGTGTGTATGTATCATATATATAATAGATATATATAAAAATATATACATATGTACACACACACACATATATATCCCTAAATAACCTGTTCAGTTCATATAATGTTACCTATATGTATGTGATATCCTCAAAGATGTGCAATGGTTTGTTTGATAGCACAGCTAAATGGCATGCTCACAAACTTCCTACTTGCTTATTCAAAACTGAAGAAAGTATTCATTTAGTTCATTGGAAATTTGAGTCCCTTTTATTTCCTCATAGTAAATATTGAACATGTGTGTGTGTGCACGAGTATGTATGTGTATGTGTGTGTGTGAGTGTGTGTGTGTGCATGAGTGTGTGTGAGTGTGTAAGAGTGTGTGTGTGTGTGTGTGTGTGAGTGTGTGTGTGTGTGTGTGTGTGTGTGTTTCCCTGAGCATGTGAATATAATCAATCATGTACTCAGAACACAAGTACTCTAGATCTGGCATCCACGAGCTGGTGATCTCACAGACAAACACAGACATGAAGTTATATATCCTTTGGCCAATAGTGTTTTAAAGATAAGAATATTTCAGGCAAAAGTCTGTGTTTTTTTTAACTTTGTTTTGGGAAATCAGGCAACAGGTGGGCATTCCCACATAGCAACAGTTGGTTAGCATGAAGAGGAGCTCTCCTGTTCCACACAGTACAATGTACACACTCTGGTGTGTTGTGACCTCCTCCGTTGTGTTCTTCACTAACTACATCACTCACATGCATGACCTGCCAGGCTCTAGGCTCTTAGAAGCATTTAAATTTCCTTCCTTTCTTCTGGACATTCAAAGCAATTCAAAGGGGACAACCTGAATGAGTGAAGGGTCATGTTGATTGCAGTATTTAAAGAATGTTTAAAGTTAAACTAAGGATTTAATCTGAAATTTTACAGGTGAATTTAAATGGGCATTGAATATTTACAAAATGGCAAAAAACATTTTTGTAAGGAAAGAAATGGGCTTATTGAAGACATCAAGGTATGACCAGCCATGGAGCCAGGACATCAAGGACAAGTGAGATCAACATTCCACACGAAGAGGGTAGAAGGTGTGTGAGGTTGATTCAGCTTGACCAGGAACAAGGCTCCATCACAGAAAAATAACATATTCACAATAGGTGCAGTGAGAGGAACTGGGCTCAGAGGCACCGGGCAGTAGTGTTTATAAGAAGTAAGCAAGAAGAAAGTTCTGCCTGAAGGTTGGCAGCAGTGGGAGGGTGGAGGGCACAGGTATGCTTTGAAAGACAAAGCAACTGGCCTTGAGGAACACTTTCCATAATCTATTTGTTCTGAGGTAAATGGATTTTTAGACTTCAGAACATTAGCTGGTCCTGTTTCACAAATCAGGTAATATTTAGACTACTGGAGATTAAATACATTTTTTTATTCTCCTAATTTTTATTTAATTACAATATACCTCTTCATAAGTTTCCTTGTCCTTATTTAAATATCTTTGCTAAGCATTAAAAACTCCCCTGAATGTGGGTCCCTTAGCAATTTATTTATCTTTCTATACTGGCCACTTGCGAATAACATGAACACTTCCTTCTGATTGCAGAAATTTGAGGATATTATCATCAATGTGGGGGGTTCTGCTGCTCTCTGTGCTAGCACGTATACTAATTGGTAAGACTCACAATTCCAGGGAATTAGTCCCCATTGCTTAGCTATTAGAACCCAGAGAAAACCCATCCTAGAGAATGACGCCAGACATCCTTATGTGACATCAAAGGATGGCTTGAGGCCAAAACCCGGGCGCTGTCCTTAAACCACACAACACTTTGGTATCTCAGATTTGGTGCTATTCATCTATGGTACACCACACTGAGCACACCCAGTCCCACGTGAGGTTTTAATTCCAGGTATATTAAATATGCTTTATCTTGCTAAGGCTACTTTCTGAAGGCCAGAAGCAATATTTAGTGAGCTTATACTTCTAAGCAAGTCTCAGCAAAGTACTGGTCTTGACTCACAGTCTGGTTCAAGGACTGACTTCATCTATGTGTGATTCAGAAGCATCCAGCCTAAGAGAGATTTTATTTTCTTTAAGATTTATAGATATTTTAACCTACATATTAATTAAAATGCCTTCCTCCTGAATTGAAATATTGCAGTATCAACACATTATCTAATAAAACAATTTATACACAAAGAAGATTTTATTCTCTCATTTCAGAAGATCCGCCTCTAAATTTTAATGACTTGACTGGATGTTGGCCAGTGAGACTCTCATTGCACAGATATCATAAATCCAAATCTTTGAAAGATGATTTCACTAGATGCAGATGGTATCTATCCCCACGAGTTCAGCTCACGGTGCTTCCTCTGGAAGTGAAAGCAATTGTTCATGAGACTTACCACTAAGTATATGCACACTAATATGTGTATGTAATCAACTACCCAACTAAAAATGAAACAAAGATAAATTCTAGTTTTCCTACATGGAAAAATCCCAAGCTTATCATATTCTGTGTTTCTCAATAAAAAGAAATGGAAGAGTAAGAATGAGACACAAAGCACACAAAAAGAATTATAATCTTTAACTCTACATGTAGATTGTTCAATTATGATGTGAAATTTACTATTAATGATGATTTTTAGAAATAAAGATAAATTTTACTCAGTTCTGACTGCTCTTCTGAAATCATCTTTAAAGTGAATTGTCTTATTTTAAGATCTGATGCTTACTTCAAAAAACAGAGTATTTACATTTGAATGCTAACATGAAAGTTGCCTTGTTAGATGCTCAGAGAGACCTCTGTAGAATGGTATATTTCTTTCCACCAAAAAGCATAGCCCTTTGTTTTTTAAGGCATCATTGCTACTTGAGACAAGTTTTAACATTAGGAAAAAGGCCTCCTTTAGATGCAGCATCTTTGAACTGTGTTTTGTATTTCCAGTACCCTTATTTCTTAGTTCCAAACTGCAAAACTCTGAAATCTGAATCCTGTGTGAAAACAGAGCTGGATGGTTTGCAGTTGTGTTCATATTATATCATGGTCTAACACATTACATGCATGGCTTTTAGTTACTTATCAGTGGATGGACCCTTGGTTTATTTCCACATTTTGACTACTATGAAGCACTGTGTGTGCCATATGTGTTTGGATATTTGTCGTTATTTCTCTTCAGAATATTATATACTTGCGAGTGTAGTCACTTAGCTATTTCACTGTTTTTCTATGTTTGGTCCATGCTACAACATGTACAATCCTAGAAACAGTCAAAAAGAATGAAAAGTTTGAGTGAGCTAAAGAAGACAGCAAGAAAGGACTATTGACTGTGATTCATTTAAAGTAGATGCCAAGAACAAAAAACTATAAACATAAGGAATAAATTGATGGTTTCACGGGCTGAGAAATGGGGAGTAATTACTAATAGGCAAGGGATTCCTTTCTGAAGTGATGGAGGCATAAAACTGCTTATGGCAATGACTGTACCATTCTGTGGTTGCTCTAGAAAACAGTGAGGTAGATGCAGAATGGATCCCTATATTATTATGAATATGAATTATATATCAATATATATACTGGGTTAAAAATGAAATTCTGCAAAATTTCTAGTAAAATAAAAGTAAACTTCGTCAGAAAGTGTTCTCATCATTTTCTTCACCTGATTATTGCTTCAAATTAAAATTTAAAGACTGCTTAGAAACGCTAAGAATTTTTTCTTATGTTAGTGATGGTTTGCCCTGAACTAATCTTGGCTTTAGCTATATGAGTGTACTGGCTCAGGCTGGAGTTATCACAGAGAAAGGAGCTTCAGTTGGGGAAGTGCCTCTATAAGATTCAACTGTGGGGCATTTTCTCAATTAGTGATCAAAGGAGGGGAGGACCCCTTGTGGGTGGTAACATCTCTGGGCTGGTATTCTTGGGTTCTATAAGAGAGCAGGCTGAGCAAGCCAGAGGAAGCAAGCCAGTAAGGAACATCCCGCCATGACCTCTGCATCAGCTCCTGCTTCCTGACCTGCTTGAGTTCCAGTCCTGACCTCCTTTTGTGATGAACAGCAATGCAAAAGCTGAATAAATCCTTTCCTCCCCAACTTACTTCTTGGTCATGATGTTTGTGCAGGAATAGAAACCCTGACTAAGACAATGAGAAACTGGTGCCTTTGACCAAACAACCTTCTTCCCATTTACTGTTCTCTTAGCTCTATAGGCTCTGATTAAGATGGCAGGAGCTACTGACATCCAGTGGATATATCTACAGTATCTGTCGGTATCTGTACAGTATCTACAGTATCTGTCGGCTTATCAGTGCCTCTACTTGAAAAGAAACTACTCAAGGACAGGGTATTGTTGGCTGGGTCCCCAACAGCCACAGTTGCTTGAACACAGTGGATGAATGGACTTACCTGATTTTAAAAATAAATTGACACATTTACCTTTACATTTTCTTCCACATTTAGAATGAGTAGTGTATATGTGGAAATAAAAAAAAAACGCATTCATTCTGTAAAACCATTTATCACATCATTCGCCTTAGATTTATACTAGTGAGTTGAGAGGTCACCTGACACAAGTTGAGGAAGATGCAGGGAGAGAAGTCAATGTAGCTATAAAAGGATGAGACCAACTAACTCAGTGCATGAAGAATCATAATAATGGCAATAAATCACTTGTGATATATTCAAACAACATTTGCTTGTGGCAGATAACTTTGTGCCAAGAATTGATCTTGCATTTCCTTTATTTATGATAAAACGAAAGTGACATTATACTTTGTCATGAATGAATACCTTAAGTGATACCTTAAAAAATATATATACTGTTCACAAAGCAACTCTTTTCTGATTTATGGTTATAATTGCTGTTATGAGCATGCTTGGATGGCAGATACATAAGAGTTGTGATCAGCAGACATATGAGTTAGGATTAATTTATTCCTCATTAGATTAGAAATCTTAATAACGTTATTCATCTTATTTTCTCAATAGATGCTATGTTTTTATCTTTGGAAATATCCTTTCTGACCTGGATGAAATAAAATCCAGGTGACGGGATACGTGGCATAGGATCTGGAACACAACATATTGTAGTTACAGGTGTGTGCAAGGAGACTGCTCTTCTGGAGTTCTAAAAGAGTTTTTCTCTCAGCTTATTGTTATTATTATTAAATATTTGAAACCACATAATTTCAGTTTTTCGGGTTTTATTCTTTTTTGTTGTCAGACACTCCACTATCGCCACATGTACAGGACCAATGTGTGTGTGTGTGTGTGTGTGTGTGTGTGTGTGTGTGTGTGTGTAGAGGTGAAGCATTGAATCACGTCTTTTATATAATCCCAAAGTTATACTAAAAACATAGTAACCCCAAGTATGATTGAATACTATTGTTACTAAAATGGACATGTTTATGGGATTTCCATACTAATTCATAGACTGTACCCTACAACTGTTGAATTTATATTAAGATTATGAGGAACAAATAGATGTATTTTCTGGTCTTCAGGGCACATCTTACACAAGACCAGATACTTCCAGAAAATTGTGGGATTCAGTTAAATCAACAGGATGCAGAAGGCCCCATTCCTTGGAGCTCTGAGAGGGCTTTGTGGCATTTCTGTCTTATGTTCCATGTTGGCAGTAATTGGCCTTCTGACCCCTGTGCTTCAGGAGATGCTTGGCTTTACATCTCGTACACAGGTTCACTTGTGCTTTTGTTATTTGTGTCATCTTGAGCAAATCTATGAACACTCTGGAAACAGATTTTGATATTTAGTTAACAAAGAAAATTGTCTAAAGATGACTTAAAAGTGATCTTCCAGAAAACTAGAGAGCAAAAGAAGAAATGAGTGAATAGATAATTCTTGGGCTTTTCCAGTCTCACTAGGGCAGATCCTTTTTGATTTGGTATATAAATTTAATTTTTGTTAAATAAAGTAACCTCAAAATTCATACAGGCTTGGAAGTCTGGATGAGATTGTTGAAGCTCTTCCTGCTTTGGTACACCTTGTTATGTGTTAAAGCATATTTTTGATCTGTAGACTCAAACAAAAAAGGAAAGAAAAATAAAAAAGCTCTCGGTGGTAAGATTATACAAGAGACTTATTTATTCTCCTGTTTTAAAAAAAAAGAATTAAAATCAATAAATAGAGTTTAAGAGTTGTTAAATGACTATGAGCTTGAAAGAAAGTTTACTTGAAATATAAAGACATTCATGTAAAAAACATGTAGAGGAGTAAGAATAGAGAAGGAGAAACAGAAAGGAAGATATATAAAGGGAAGTCAATGTGATTCTAGAGTTTTTAAAACATGAGATTTTTAAAATAATTCTTATTGATTATACTGTGTTATATTTGTTATAAGTGAAACCAGAACTCACCTATATTTGATTCAGGTGTTTCACATTGTTATAAATTATTAAATACATATGTTTGCTATTTTTGAATACTTACATTAAACACTATTTTTAAAAACCAATTCACTTTTAATGGTTGGTGTTTGAAAGAGTAATAATGGAAATATTTAATTAGGATTAATTAATAAGTGAGAATTGTTATATATAGTTAAAACTTACTATGATTTAATTTAAGGAACATGTCTCTTTAGCCCAGTCCAAACTTTGATGCTTTTATCACGTACTCAAGCTGAGTCTATGTTTTAAAATTTCCTTATAAACCATATTCTCAAACGATTCTGGCTTTTGAAGTAATCACTATTCAAGCTCCGATGAGCTGAGGAGCCAAAAAGCATTGTTTTCGTTTTTGCTGCTTTTAAAACCAGTTTGTTTTCCTGGAACCAGTCTGCCAAAGTCTTTTTGCAGTTCAGTAGTTAAGTGAGAAACAGATTTGCCATTAAAATGCACAGTCGTGCCGTCTGCATAAAGATGTATAGAGCAGTAATGACATATCCATGTTAAATCATTAATAAAAAGAGAAAGGAGGAAAAGGCCTGTGACTGACACTGTTGCTTAATAGCTGGGAGGAGAAGGGGAGGAGGAGACAGCCTTGTGAACAGTGACAGATTGATGTCTGTCGGAGCCATTTCTTCTCTTTGACAGCACTTGGCCTACAGCCGATGCTCTCTACCTTCTGTAGTTGGAGCCATGGTTCACTAGGCCAAAGCAGTTTGAGAAATTAATAAAAAAAAATCACTTAATTATGAAGTCCCCTCAATAATGCATTCAGTATTTTGGGGTTGTCATAAAGTAACATATGAAGCCTTGGCTAATTCCTTAAAGGCTTTCTGATATGAAATCCATGTGTTTTTCTCTAAGTGGCATTTTTGAACCTACCAAATACTTATTTACAACCATGGATACAAATGGGCCATATTGTCTGTCTTCTTACTTCATTTTACACTTCAGAGGTAGAGTATCCAGAAACGCTAAAGCAAGATGCAAGTTAAATAATTGGTACATAATGTAATTTTTAAATTGAGAAAGCCTCCTTGAAAAGGAAACAGAAGAGTTGTGAGTTCTACTCCTGGGTAAGGTACTTGATGTTCTCTTTGCTGGTGTCAGTACTGTTGAACAATATTTATTTCTACATAAGGTTTGAATGCCAGATCAGGTTGCAGATAGGATTTTCTTAGCCCTTAGAAACTCAGGGGTTAAAAGGAACTCTCAATCTGAAGGAAAAAGAATGTAACTCTGGCAAGTGTATATGAAAGAGTTGATAACTAATTTTTCCTAAATTGTAGCAGTACCCAATTAAACTACTAAAATTGATCCCAGTGGTGTGTGCTCCTCACTACCCGCCCCAATGTTCTGGATTCCTGAATGAAAGACACACACACAGCCTTTATATCTTGATATGCCTTAAACAGCTCAAAGGCTGGGTCACTTCCTAACCTCCACATGGCTAATCCACCTCCCTCCATTATTCCCAACTCATTACTTACGAAAATCTATGTTCCATCTTTGCTGCCCTGGACCCAGTCGGGCAGCCCTCTGAGGACCTTTCTTCCCTAGCTCCTACATGGCACCCAAGTTCTCTGTCCTGCACCTTCTCAGGCGTCTCCTCTCCTCCACCTTCTCCTAGCATGGTGAATCTCCTCTCCCTTCCTCCTTCCTCAATCCCTTGCCCAGGAATCCAAAAGTCCCACCTCTGTCGGTCCTGCCCAGCCATTGGCTGACAGCAATATTTTTTACCAATTAAAACCAACTGGTAGCAGGTTCCCTCAGTGTCTTGAGTGAGGACATGCAGATCCTTGTGTAATTTGTGGGATCCAAATTTGCATAATACAAGCAGCGTTAGACCAAACCCCACTATACTAAATCACAATGGGAATGGGAATCTATACACACACACCACACACTCTCACATATACCACACACTCACTCATCACTCTCTCTCTCTCTCTCTCTTACACACACACACACACACACACACACACACACACACACACACACACACATTGAGAATAAACAGATTCAAGTGACACTGAAGTGTAAAGATTTTTAAAAGGCATAAGTTTTGAGAACTGATAATATGCCAATTTGACATTCTAAAGTCACTCATATAGTATAGTTATCCATTATTGGTCATTGTCAAGGAGTTCAAATCTGTAGTTGCATAAAGTAGTGTGATTTTGAATATAAGATGTATATGGAAATCTTTGCTTGATTGTAAGAGTTTTCTGGATGCTGTCAGTCTGTTTCACTGAAGTTCAAAGCTCAGCTGTTGGTCAAAGAAAATAGTTTCTGTACCTTTTCTTGAGCCCCCTTTCTTCTGCTTGTTTTATTTTGATGTGTTAATTTGTATGCTAATTATATTAAGCTATATTGTATAATTCCTTTAAAGTAAAAAGAAAAGGAAATAGCCAGGATTTCTTTCTTACTCAGAAGAACCAAATTATGTGCCTGGAGCTGTGCTTGCAACCTGAGGCAGAGAGGATTAAAATAAGGCTCATTCCAAAACTTCACAGAACTTTTAATAGGAACACAAAATAGAAGAACTAAGTACAGGAACCAGAACCACCTGAAGTTATCTGAAGAATGGTGCAGAGAGCTAAGAGAAATAGATTGTGAGTTAGGGATACATGAAAGTCCTCCGGGATAGCTGGTGCTTAGCGGCAGATGTATAGTGGAAGCAAAAGTTAATTAACTGCATGCTGAGATTCAGTTGAGCATGCCAAAAGTACAGCTCAAGAGAAACTGCAGGTGCAAAGGCCCTGAGCATTCTGAAGGGAACAAAGTCATTCTCTTGAGAGAAATGAAAAAAAAATGTTGAAACCTCAGGCAAAGACCATGTCTTGAAGAAGCTTGTAACAATGCAATATAGTGTTCAGTTGTTGCGAAGAGATCATTCTAAGAAACATCCCTAGGGACTTAATAATGCTTTTCTGTGATGAAAATAAATTTATTTAATTAAATATATTAAATTTTAAGTATATTGAGTATGTGTAGTAAATATTAAGTATATTTAAATAAGTATATTTAATTAAAAGACTTTAGACATTGTATTGAACTAACATCATTCTCAGTAAGCACTATGTATTGATGACTTTTCTTACTGCTGTGACAAAATACCAAATGGGGCCAGCAAGACAGCTCAGTAGTTCAGGATGCCGGACACCAGGTCGGATCCCCAGAGGTCAATGATGGAAGGGGAAAACTTCAGGTTTTCTCTATTCCATAGGAGCATGCATACATACAGAGAGATGCACAAGAAATAAATATATTGTTGACATTTTAAAAATATTCTAACAACTTAAGTAAGGAATACAGTGAGTCCATCATGATGCCCAAGACATGACCACAGGAATCTAAAATGACTCCCTCACATTGTATTTACAGCCGGAATGCAGTGACTGATACATATTGGTCCTCACCTTCTGTCTCCTTTATTCCTTTTTATTTAATCCTGGCCTCCAACCCATGGACAATGCTACCAGGTTCAAGTGGGTCTTCCCTCTTCAGTTAAACCCTGAAAGGGTCTACTTGGTGATCCAATCAGTAGACAATGACGGTTTGTCACCATACCCTCTAAAGAAGATGTTGCTTGCTTCTAAGCATATAGAATGCTGGGAGAGTTTTCTGGACACCATGAAGTTGGTAAGTGATGACAGTAAAAGATGTGACTCCGTGGCTTTAAAGCCTGGCAGGAAGTTACCGTTTCCAGATAAAAACAACACATCGAATCAATCGTTTTTAGATAAGAATCGTTCTAACCCATGGAATCTCATTTTGGTTACAGTTATTTTAGTTGACTGAAGGCATCATTGTTTTAGAGATTCTGTAAATTTTTGTGATTTGTATATTTTGAAAGACCAAGTTCCTGCTATCCCAGAGGTAGGCTGAGGGGAGCTGTGCAGGGGTGTTGGGAAGATGTTGGGCAGGCAGAAGTTTGGGTCTCGCCCTGTTTAATCTGTGTCTACAGTGCATCAATATCTTCAAGGTGGCTATGTGTTCATTAAAGTTTGAGAAGTGCTACTTTAAGCCCTTTGGTGAAATGAATTAAAGTAATTTATAAATTGGGCATTAAGACTAAGTTTGAAATTAGCTTTCCTGTAGTTAATTATCATTTTAATGTTAAAATGTCCTTAACACTTTCATAGATTCAAAGTTAATTATTGTTATGGAAAATGTTTCACTAGGAAACAATTACTCTAGGCACAGTGCCAGAAGTTTCAAGGTTTAAATTTTACTCAAAACACAACAAAATATTTTGAACATATACATATTTCCTCAAGGGCAGAAATAACCATGTGAAGTATCAATTATTGATTATTAGATTTTTTTGAGCAAACTACATTCATAATAGTTAAATGAAAGCAATTATTTAGTATTGTAGTCTTTGTTCTAAAGTTATTGTCAAATAATCATTTAACCCCCAAGACCCTACAACTATTTTGTGGGACCTGTGCTTACAATATCTAAGAGTATTTAGGCTTACTTGGAGCTTGTGTTTATGTAATAAAAACACATTCTTAACAATTTATTTAACTAAATTTGGAGTGAGAAGCTCTCAAAGTGTGTGTATGGACCATGGGAGCTTTACCAGATGTTTTAAAGTGTGGACTTCAAAATGCATCAGTACGGCATGTCATGAAGTTTGACACAAAACATGTCTTTGCCCTTTGAGAATGCCTTGTTTAGTTTCTATTTTAAGTCATGAACTGTGGTGACAGTTCATGGCTCCAGGAAAACATTAAGGACCATAAGTAGTATCTACCAGACAGTGGAAATATGAGACAATTATCTACATAATCGGTGCTATGAAAAGCCTGCCCACCCAGACATATCCTGATAACCAAATCCAAAGTGGGTGTTTAACCATGGGGCTTATTTCAATTTTTAGTGCCTTAAGTGTTACAGAAGATTTTCCTTCCCCTCCTCTACCCCACCTTCCTCAGGCCCTTCTGATAGACTTCTTTATTCTATACAGAGTACATATGATCCACAAGAAAATGTTTATGAAATAGCTCCTGATTTCACCCCACTTCTTTAGATTACTATAGTATTTACCCTCTTGTCCTTCTCTTCTGAGATATTTTCTCTCAGTTCTCAGTTATTTCCCACTGTCTAACAGCAATAAATTTGATATAAATGGTGACCCTTCTGTGAATGCAGTAGAGGGGTACTCTCCTAAAACAGCTAAAAGCAAGATACTGCTGACCACCTTTTCTCAAATCTGTCTCCTGTTCAGGGTGAGCTATCTCTACCCCTTCATTTAGGATTGTGCTTTTGGAAAAAGAAACTAGTTTCTCCAGCTCCTGATTCCTCTCCAGTCAGTCCTCCTCATCCAATTGCAGTAGCCCATTACAATATCACTAATTACCTCCTTACTGTGAAGATGAAGGGTTAGGGTTCATTTCCCTCACCCTTGGCCACTCTCCATATTTCAGTCTTCCGACTTTGCTGGAAAATGTTCTGCTTCCTTCCTTGTCTCAAGGCTAGGTACAAGTCTTCCAAATGTCTCCACAAACCCTACCAGTGGTCCTCTTAAGCTCTAGTTACATTTCCAGAATTGTGGCCCTCCACTGTCTTCTCTGTTTCATGGATTAACCTTATTGCTTATGTTCCCAGAACTTTTTTTGGCACTAGTTTTTTATTTTTTCTTATTTTTTTTTTAGTATAATAGATCATTTTTGTATAGTCACTAAAAGTAACATCCTGAAGAAAAAGTTTTTCTTTTCTATGGAAATACCCAGGTTCCCCATTATTGAGGAACAATGCCTAACATGAATTCTCACAAGCTGATGTATAAAAAAATCAAAGTGCTTTTATCAGCATGCCATGCAAAAGCAGCAATGTTGGAGGAAAGACTAGACATGGATAATGTTTGCTACACATTGAATTTAATGTTTTTGGCATTATGCTAATTACTTTAAAGTTTTTTTTTAACTCTCATGACAATTCTAGGGTACATTTCATTATTACTCTCACTATTGACCACAAAGCTGAGGGTGATGACTTGTTCACTTGTGCATAGAGAACATTCAGTAAATTTAAGGGATAGGGGGTTGGCATGACATTAGGTCCATGCTAGTGAAATAGAACATGGCCTTCCAGTATTGTATGTTTATGTCACTATAGTATCACTGTCAGCATATTATATTAAAGGAAGAAAAATCACGCTGGACTTGATATCAACCCCTGTTCTGACCCACCCACTCTCTTCCTCCAAGGCAAAGTATCTGTGCTGCAGAAGGGCATGCCTGCCACACCATGGGTCTCTTCTAAGAGCACCCTCAGCTGGAGCTGACTTTATAAAAGACATGCTCAAGACATCTTGGCCATGCACAGGACTCTCTTCTTGTTCTTTCTGTAAGAAGATAAACCAGATAGAAACCAAACTTCTTTATAACCACTTTCTAACCTTTTGGAGGTTGCACATCAGATGTCCTACATATCAGCTATTTGCATTAAAATTCAAAACAGTAGCGAAGTTACAATTATGAAGTAGCAATGAAATATTTTTTGGTCAAGAGTCACCACAACATAGGGAAGTGTATCAAAGAGTCACAGCATTAAGAAGGTTGAGAACCATTGCTCTCAGCCCAGGTGTTGATAAAGTGTAATAGCAAGGTTCACAGAGTGTTCTAGAGGCTTCATGCATGAGACAGAATTATGCTGGACAGAAGAAAGTAACAAGATATCAGGGAAGGAAGCCTGGATCCTCTTCTGTATCACATCAGAACCTGATATTCAAGGAGTTTATAGATTCTAAAACTTGTCTTCTAGGTGATAGACGAACTTTTGCCAAAATAGAAGCCGAAGAATATTGTGTAATTGGTTAAAGCTGTCAAATGCTTATTCATATAGTTTATGAGCTTTAACTGTTTGAGACACCAGGCCTTGGGATTCTTTAAAAGTTACCTCAGTTAAAAAGGCATTTTATTGTTTGTTTGGTTTGGTTTTATCTGAAGTTATTGGAGATAGCATCCTAAAGTTTCCCCCCAATCCTATGTATAGAGTAATGGGTAGTTATGAAAAATGTTAAGTTAATACATATAAAAATATCAGAGGACAATGGTTTTCAAACATTAGAGTATATAGAAATTATTGTGCTCCTGGTAAGCTTGAGGCTCTGATTTGGAAGTCAGCAGTAAGGCCCAGAAGTTTGCATTTCTACCTGTCTCCTCAGTAATCCTATCTGGCTTTAGGCCACATTTTGAGCATCAATGGCCTCTGGTGTTTGTTTACAATGCAGATTCTTGGGCATCACTTACAAAAATTTTGGTTTTGAAGCTCTCCATGGGAGCCAGATGGTGAACCAGACAAGGAATTTTACAAAACAGCCCAGTTGGTACTGGTAAGGTGTGCTGTGCCTACATGCTGAGAACAAATGCTTCAAAGCATGCTTCTCTAGCTTCAATGTGTGTATGGATTCCTCCTAGAAATTGTGTTAAAATGCAGGCTGTGACTTAGCTGCATGCTGCTTTAATGGTTGTCTCCAGGTGTGACATGCCTTGTCGACCCAGCAACATTCTTGACTTTAAAAGAATCTTCAGGACTAGGGGTATTAAATGTTTGGCTATTTGGTATAAGTGTTCTAAATTGTGGAATGATCAATTGAAGTACAATACCTCTGGATGATGTGACGGTTTAAATAAAAATGGCCCCCTGTATACATACTTCGGTTACTTGGTTCCTGGTTAGTAGAAAGGTTTGGGAAGGATTTGGAGGTGTGGCTTGTTAAAGGAAATGTATCATGGGGACTGGCTTTGATGACAAAAGACTGATGCCATTTCTAGTTTGGCCTGTCTCTACTTTCTGTTTGCAGTTTGAGATGTGTACTCTCCATGCCTTAGCTCTGTCCTCATGTCTATAACCCTTTAGAATCATAAACCCAGTCAAATGCTTTATTTTAAATGCTGCCTTGGTGTTTTATAAAAGCAATAAAAAGGTAATTAATACAGATGGCATCTTCAGTCCTTAGTGTGACAAGGCTCCTAGAAACGTTCAAGGCTTTTGTGAGACATGAAATTTCCCATTGATCTTTTTCATGAGTTTTGCTAATTACTAAGAAGGCTGAAAAGACCAGTGAACAACTTGGGGAGTGGGCAAAATTAAAATGAGTACATAATTTTTTGAGGCTTCAGAGTGCCTTTATTTAGTCAAAGGAGTGGGGAGACAATGCTGGGACAGAGAGCTAAAAGTCAACCTTATACTCTTAACTTCAGGGATTTATCACCCTATTACCTCATGTGGTGAGTCTTCAGAAGTACAGTGCTCCCTGCCTAAATGACAGAGAAATCAATGAACTGGGGAGATAGTATGTCTTCACCATCTTTACGATCTCTGTTAACTTGTCTGACATTAATTATTTACAGTATTTCTCACATTTCTTTCTGGCACAATAGTGTGCTAGGAGATTGCATAGTATAGACAAGAAAAGAACATTTGAATTGAATTTATTTCATGCAAACTCAAAAGTTCAGACTGATTTATACTTGCATAATGGCATAAGATTCAATGAGCCTTGATGAGACAAAGCTGAAATAATTTCTCGTCAGTAGTCTGAAATATTATAGGTTGTTCGTTCATCTCTGAAATCTCATACTGTTATTTAAATTCTTCCAAGTTCATTAATCCCATTTAATAGCAGCTGAAGCAGATCTAGTTGGACTTTGGGGAGGAGGGAAATAATGAACCATAATGCCCTCATACCACAGAAAATAACACAATTATTTTTACTTCGTGAGAGGTCACAATTGAAGAGTTTGAGATTTGAAATTGCCTGGGCTCAGATTTAGCAAGAAAGTAGGCATTTAATGACAGAGTTCACTTTGGTGGCTTAGGTTTTATTCTGAATGTTTGTTTTGTCTTAAAAACACTAATGCTAAAATATCTCAAATCTTTATTTTCAAATCACTTATTATATCACCATAAATTATATGGTGCAGTAAAGGCCAGATTTAAAAGAAAGCACACTTCTCTGTCTTGCTTTTCTATAAATAACATGACACTTTATAAAGCAAGAATCCTCATGGAAGTTGTTGTTTCTTTCTGTAACTCTGCTTGTGCACTGTCCTCTGAGTAGCTCAGTGGACCAGACCTTATAGGGGGATAATGGTGGAGGTTAACTGTAGGAAGTCTGAGAAAGACTGTAATCTGTAATTTTGCCACAATTATAATGTTTCCTCCTAAATAATAGTTCAGGGTATGGGGTGAGTGCTAACAAATGCCTTTTTGGAGATGACTTTGCTGCTTTCAATGTTTTGAACATTTAATGTCCTGCACAAAATTTGTAAGAAGCAGCAAATGGCACAGGTGGTGCCCCATGTGATTAGGAGGTTGTGTGTGATAGTAATGAAGACGAGGAGGTCCTCAGCCCATCACCCAGAACGTAGTACATTGTTATATAAAAGGCAGGGTGGTGCTACATGTACAGGAAGCCAAGCTAGCCAAGCTCGGAGTCTATCAAGATTAACCAGGCCTCCATCAATGCCCATGGAGGGTGAAATAGTTTGTGCCTTAGCTGGAATGACTCAAAAAAAAAAAACCAACTTTTTTTCCTTCTAATAAAAGGGGATGGGATGAGAAATAAAAATGACTGTCCAAACCTACTGGGCTGTCTCTGTTTTATGACCTGCCTTTGCACAAGCAAAACTTACAAATAAGCTGTCTTTTGAAAGCTCAAACCTAGAGGCCATATAGACAGTAGAGTGGATGTGTATAGGTGTAACTGTATATGTGTTTTATGTCCAGAGAATCAAGTCAAGATGCATGCAAGTTGCCTGTGCAGAACAGTGGGATGAAATGAAGGATGCGCTGGTAACATAAAACATGAGGTGCACTGTTCTCAAGCTTTAAATTCTGCATGTCTAATAAACTGGGGGCAAGAAGTATGGGTCTGGAAGGAACACCCTCCTGTGATCAGCTGACCGAGAAGAAAGCACAGCTGACTCTCCCCAGTAGGTTCACTGGTATATTTCAAGAGTTCTTCTGTCCCCACTGTCACCCACTGGACTATTGTGGATTGTGATTAGAGATGGGATCATGTATTTTGCCAAGTATAAAACCCACACAAAATTGTAGGGTTAGAGTTTGGAACAAAACTCCTGCTTTTTGGTGTGGAGTTTTTCTACTTATGGCAAACCGTGGCTTCCGGAAGGGTGACTTAAGATACCTCAAAAGGAAAATAATCTTACAAGGGAACATTTTGATAATTCAAGTGTAAATACATATAAATCCAGAACACCTTTTTCATTAACTGGAAATTGCCTAGGACAACACGTTTATGTCTACTCCCCCTCCATGAACTCCTACTCACAGCCCCTTTCCAATGAACTTCAGAAGGGTATGATTTGGAGAGAGGGTTTATTAGCTTGTGTTGGTTGGCCTCTCTGAGCACTCATCAGATTTATTAAAGCAAGGTTCAAAGTATCGCTGTAAAAGCATATAAAATAAAATACAAGGAACTGGGTGTAAAACATACGCTATCATCTGCCCACATTAAAAAGACGGGGATTTTTGCACTCTCTTAACAACATTCAAAGTGATCCTCCCTCACACAAGTCTACCAGTTCCTGAGAGGTCTCCATTTGGAGACAGCCGCCACGCTGTCCCAGCGTGCACCTGTTCTCTTAGCAACGCAGCGCAACCAAGGCACTTGAATTACTATAGATGAAATATGAAAATTCAGTTCAAGCTTTCTTTTTCTTGTAAGCTCTCTCTCCGTGTGGCTTTTGTGGTGTCTTATAATTGTTCCATGAGATGCTTTCAGGCTTATCCTCCCCATATATAACTTTATAAAAATGTGTATAATAAGCAACCATTCAGAGGGAAAGGAGGCAGGAACAATGGCAAAGGGGGTGTGAAAGAGCGTATTCAGTTTTCTTCAGACATTTGTAGTAATCTATTTATGGCCTAGTATTTTTTTTAAAACCTGGCTTCAAAAGGAAACTCAGAGATACAGATACGCAGTCTCTTGGAGAGCTCTCATCTGTTGCCTGCAAGGACAAGCACAATTTAGTGTTTGTTTCCCTGTTTATATAAAAAGGCTACTGGAAGTTTTGGCTTGTTGAAATGAACTCATTAAGAAGAACACATAAAAGTGAGCCTTGAGTTTCTTTCTCAAGAGCATTCCTGCAGTTCGGTTTGACCTCCCTTCTCCTGTGTAGAAGATGTCTGTCTCTCCCACTAGAGTGAACTCAGGGGAGCAGGAATTCCACACACATCTCGTTCACTTGGTGCAGAGTATAACCACAGGCTGTCCCAGACAGATAAAGTTCCAGATTCAATCAGCTTATAATCACCTCTGGGATCTTATTTTCTACAATTACCTTTGAAATTGTGAATCATATTACATGTCTAAGAAAAGGATGGCTTGAGATCTGACTATTTTTTTTTGTCTTAATCACTGATGGCTTATGCCAGTAACAGCCAGTTCCTAAAATCTGCTCAAAACCATTTTAAGTTGAACCATTATTTTTTTAAAAAATTATTCTTTGTGAAACATATGTGGCTCAAAGGCAAATTAAACAAATGTGTCTCTTTTTACTTATCTTGACCTTTATGACATTATTTTCATTTATATGGGACTCTGAAAAACCGCAGGGAACATAAAGGTAGGGACACCAAAGCTGTATTACCCTATATTAAAAGAAGTATAAATGAAAACCCAGGACTTCACTTCTTACATTCTAATTTAATTTTCTATCACTTCTAAATCTTATTTGCAGAGAAACTTCCCTTTCTAAGGAGTGAGAACTATTTAGCTTCCCTTGATATTTGGTGTGTCCATATATCAGTTAATAGGAAATTTAGCAACAGCAATAAGGACTTAAGATTCTTCTCTTCTTTAACGAATTTAGTGTTTTCAGGTTAATGATTAAACACATTGAATGGCATAATTGGGGAGAGGAGCTTTCCCAGGCCATGAATGGCTTGTCTGGTAGGTTACAACTTGTTCCGCACAGATAAGCTACTGTATTTTTAATTGAACAATCGAAATACCATTTTACTTCAAAGGAAAGAAGGCAATAATTGGATGTGCAGATGGATTCTATATGAATGGCAATTTTCTATTATGGAATAGAACTTGACATAGTTTTATATTCCTATGAACTAAACACATTTCTTTTGCACGTAGAATTTACTACATGAGGAGAGATATTGTAAAGCAGACAAAAATGAGAGTTATATAAGAATAAGGTTAATAATCAAAACACCGAATGTTCTAAACAAAGAAAGAATACTAAATGCAGTAAGAGAAAAGGGCCAAGTAACATACAAAGGAAGACCTATCCGAATCACATCAGACTTCTCACCAGAGACTATGAAAGCCAGAAGATCCTGGGCAGATCTCATGCAGACACTAAGACAGCACAAATGCCAGCCTAGACTACTATACCCAGCAAAACTCTCAATCACCATAGATGGAGAGACCAAGATATTCCATGATAAAACCAAATTTTCACAATATCTTTCCACAAATCCAGCCCTGCAACGGATAATAGGTGGAAACCTCCAATACAGGGAGAGAAACAACACCCTGGAAAAAATGAGATAATAACCTTCTTGAATCAAACCCAAAAGTAGATAACCACTCAAACATAAAGATAGCGTCAAGAATGGCAGATGGCAATAATCACTATGCCTTAATCTCTCTTAATATCAATGGTCTCAATTCCCCAATTAAAAGACATAGACTAGCAGACTGGATACGTAAACAGGACCCAGCTTTTTGCTGCATGCAGGAAACGCACCTCAGTGTCAAAGACAAACACTACCTCAGAGTAAAAGGCTGGAAAACAATTTTACAAGCAAATGGCCCCAAGAAACGAGGTGGAGTAGCCATCCTAATATCGGATAAAATTGATTTTCAACCCAAAGTCATCAAAAAAGACACAGAAGGACACTACATACTGATCAAGGGAAAAATCCACCATCAAGAACTCTCAATCCTGAATATCTATGCTCCAAATGCAAGGGCACCCTCATTCGTAAAAGAAACTTTACTAAAACTCAAAGCACACATCGCACCGCACACAATAATAGTGGGTGACTTCAACACCCCGCTCTCTGAAATGGATCGTTCAGGAAAGCAGAAACTAAACAGGGACACAGTGAATCTAATTGAAGCCTTGGACCAAATGGAACTAACTGATATATATAGAACATTTCATCCTAGAGCTAAAGAATACACCTTCTTCTCAGCTCCTCATGGTACCTTCTCCAAAATTGACCATATAATTGGTCACAAATCAGACCTCAACAGATACAAGAAGATAGAAATAATCCCATGCCTCCTATCAGATCACTATGGAATAAGGGTGGTCTTCAATGGCAACAAAAACAAAAGAAAACCCACGTACACATGGAGGCTGAACAATGCTCTACTCAATGATAACTTGGTCAAGGTGGAAATAAAGAAAGAAATCAAAGACTTTTTGAAAGTTAATGAAAATGAAGGCACAACATACCCTAACTTATGGGACACAATGAAAGCAGTGCTAAGAGGAAAATTCATAGCCCTGAGTGCCGCCAAAAAGAAACGGGAGACAGCATACACTAACAGCTTAATGGCACACCTGAAAGCCCTGGAACAAAAAGAAGCAAATACACCAAAGAGGAGTAGAAGGCAGGAAATCATCAAACTCAGGGCTGAAATCAATCAAGTAGAAACAAATAAAACCATACAAAGAATCAACAAAACGAGGAGTTGGTTCTTTGAGAAAATCAACAAGATAGATAAGCCCTTAGCCAGACTAACCAGAGGGCACAGAGATAGTATCCAAATTAATAAAATCAGAAACGAAAAGGGAGAGATAACAACAGAAACTGAGGAAATTCAAAAAATCATCAGATCCTACTACAAAAACCTGTATTCAACACAACTAGAAAATCTTGAGGAAATGGACAATTTCCTTGACAGATACCAAGTACCAAAATTAAATCAGGATCAAATAGACCATCTAAACCGTCCTATAACCCCTGAAGAAATAGAAGTTGTCATTGGAAGTCTTCCAACCAAAAAAAGCACAGGTCCAGATGGTTTTAGTGCAGAATTCTATCAGACCTTCAAAGAAGACCTAACACCAATACTCTTCAAACTGTTCCACAAAATAGAAACAGAAGGAACACTACCCAACTCGTTCTATGAAGCCACAATTACACTAATACCAAAAGCACACAAAGATCCGACAAAGAAAGAGAATCTCAGGCCAATCTCTCTTATGAATATCGATGCAAAAATACTCAATAAAATTCTTGCCAACCGAATCCAAGAACACATCAAAACGATCATTCACCACGATCAAGTAGGCTTCATCCCAGGGATGCAGGGATGGTTCAATATAAGGAAATCCATCAATGTAATCCACTACATAAACAATCTCAAAGAAAAAAACCACATGGTCATCTCATTAGATGCTGAGAAAGCATTTGACAAAATTCAGCATCCTTTCATGCTAAAGGTCTTGGAAAGATCAGGAATTCAAGGCCCATATCTAAACATAGTAAAAGCAATTTACAGCAAACCAGTAGCCAGCATCAATCTAAACGGAGAGAAACTTGAAGCAATACCACTAAAATCAGGGACTAGACAAGGCTGCCCTCTCTCTCCATATCTTTTCAATATAGTACTTGAAGTTCTAGCTAGAGCAATTAGACAAGAAAAGGAGGTCAAAGGGATACAAATTGGAAAGGAAGAAGTCAAACTATCACTATTTGCAGACGATATGATAGTATACATAAGCGACCCAAAGAACTCCACCAGAGAACTCCTACAGCTGATAAACGACTTCAGCAAAGTGGCCGGATATAAAATCAACTCAAGCAAATCAGAAGCCTTCCTATACTCAAAGGATAAGCAGGCTGAGAAAGAAGTAAGAGAAATAATATCCTTTACGATAGCCACAAACCATATTAAGTATCTTGGCATGACGCTAACCAAACAAGTGAAAGATCTGTATGACAAGAACTTCAAGTCTCTGAAGAAAGAAATTGAAGAAGACCTCAGAAGATGGAAAAATCTGCCATGCTCATGGATTGGCAGGATTAATATAGTAAAAATGAGCATCTTACCAAAAGTAATACACAGATTCAATGCAATCCCCATCAAAATCCCAACTCAATTCTTCATAGAGTTAGAAAGAGCAATTCAAAAATTCATCTGGAATAACAGAAAACCCAGAATAGCTAAAACTATTCTCAAGAGTAAAAGAACCTCTGGGGGAATCAGTATCCCGGACCTCAAGCTGTACTACAGAGCAATAGTGTTAAAAACTGCATGGTATTGGTACAGTAACAGACATGTAGATCAATGGAACAGAATTGAAGACCCAGAAATGAATCCACACTCCTATGGTCACTTGATCTTTGACAAAGGAGCTAAAACCATCCAGTGGAAAAAAGATAGCCTTTTCAACAAATGGTGCTGGCTCAGCTGGAGGTCAACATGCAGAAGAATGCAAATTGACCCATCCTTATCTCCTTGCACTAAGCTCAATTCTAAGTGGATCAAAGATCTCCACATAAAACCAGACACACTGAAACTAATAGAAGGGAAACTAGGGAAGAACCTTGAACATATGGGCACAGGGGAGAATTTCCTGAACAGAACTCCAATAGCTTATACTCTAAGATCAAGAATAGACAAATGGGACCTCATTAAATTACAAAGTTTTTGCAAGGCAAAAGACACCGTCAAAAAGACAAAGCGGCAACCAACTAACTGGGAAATGATCTTTACCAACCTTACATCCGACAGAGGGCTAATATCCAAGATATACAAAGAACTCAAGAAGTTAAACTCCAGAGAGGCAAGTAACCCTATTAAAAAATGGGGTACAGAGCTCCACAAAGAGTTCTCACCTGAAGAATATCTAATGGCTGAGAAGCACCTAAAGAGATGTTCATCATCCTTAGTCATTAGGGAAATGCAAATCAAAACAACCCTGAGATTCCATCTCACACCAGTCAGGATGGCTAAGATCAAAAACACAGGAGACAGCAGTTGTTGGCGAGGATGTGGAGAAAGAGGAACACTCCTCCACTGCTGGTGGAATTGCAGGCTGGTACAACCACTCTGGAAAGCAGTCTGGCGGCTCCTCAGAAAACTGGGCATGACACTTCCGGAGGATCCGGCTATACCACTCCTGGGCATATACCCAGAGACTTTACCTGCATGCAATAAGGACACATGCTCCACTATATTCATAGCAGCCTTATTTATAATAGCCAGAAGCTGGAAAGAACCCAGATGTCCCTCAACGGAGGAATGGATTCAGAAGATGTGGTATATTTACACAATGGAATACTACTCTGCAATTAAAAACAATGAATTCACGAAATTCCTAGGCAAATGGTCAGAACTTGAAAATATCATCCTTAGTGAGGTAACCCAATCACAAAAGATCACACATGGTATGAAGTCACTGATAAGGGGATATTGACCCAGAATCTCAGAATACCCTAGACACAATCAGCATATCAATAGATTTCTAAAAAGATGGAAGGAGAGACCCCTGGTCCTGGAAAGACTGGATGTAGGGGAACGCCAGGACAGAGTAATGAGAGGGGGTTGAACGGAGAAAAGAGGGAGGGAAGGGGGCTTATGGGACTTTCGGGGAGGGAGGAAACGGGAAAGGGGAAGTGATTTGGAATGTAAATTAAAAAAATAAAATTAAATTAAATTAAAAAAAAAAAAAGAATAAGGTTAATGGCAATGAACCATCTAATCTCAATGTTTAGTCACTAACTTGGCATATACCTGTGAATGTATATAAACGAATATATATGAATCACTGCCTTGCCTCATTTGTTTATCTATCCATGTACTTTTACTTTAGAGAATTTTGTTTTGCTTTAAAGATCTTGTGCTATTGGGGACTAAATATATAGAAGACCAAGTCTAATGTTGCAATAAATAAAAATGGTTAAGCAAAAATTAAATGTGAAAATGCTTTACAAATTTAGAACTATCTTGAGTTAAACTAGCAGTCCATTTGTTACATTAATAATCAAAGCGTTTGGGAGAGATCTAGAGAGGTAAACAATACTGTAATTCTTGTAAAGTGAACAAAGCTGAAGTCTAATACAACGAAGGCACATGCAGCAAGCTTGAGCTCATTTTCATTTATCACAAACTTGTATCTTTTTAACATTGTTGTTATTAGTATTTTGCTAATGAGTCAAACGCTAGTAGTGTGTTTTGTGATGAATAAAACACCAACTGGTCCTGCTGAATGTCATTATAATTTTATGTAAAAGGACAGCTCAGGTCCCAAATACTGGAATATGTACTAAGTTAATAATTGTTCTTCAGATATGATGCAGGAGTCCCTTGTTTAGTGTTGTCCTGGAATATATGGCTAATTAAGCAAGTTATACTCCAAATCAATCTTTTGGACAAAAAAAAATCCTTGATTTGTCTTCAATGTAAGTTTCTAAGAACTGAAAACTTAACTATTAAGAACACATTGATATTAATCTAAGGGATTAAGCAATTAAAATTAGGAATGAGACATTCTAGTATACAAAGACATGGTCAGAAATTTCTAGTAATCATCAGAATGGTGAACAATGTACAAATCTTATAAGCCAAAAGGGCTTTTCCTAATGGAGAATGCATTGTTTGTATTCCAAAAGACTCACAATTTAGCAGTAGAATATGAGGTAAATAAACATTTAAGCAGAGGGACTCATTGTAGCTTTCCAGGTCAGGATGCACACTGTGGTAGCCTCAGGATCTGGGGAGGAGGCATAAGGAAGAAAAGACAATTGTGTCCTAAGGAAAATTTTGTGGACTAGATTTTAAAAGACTAGTGGGAATAATAAGCCTTTTTTATTGTTGAAAGTAGTATGTTCATAAAGTAAAAATGGACTAAATCAAGCCAAAGATGCAACACTAGTTTTCTTTTTAAAGATTTTACCATTACCATGTAGAGAGGATTTTTGTAGCAGGTTAAGACTAGACAACTGTTCTTTTCTTACTATGAGAAAACACAGCTCTCTACTCCTTCCTACTCCCTCAGGTCTAATTCCTAAACAAACACATCTTTCTGGATGGGATCTTTGAGAAAACACAGACTCCTGTTGGTCCTTATTGGAATGTATGCTTACCCAGGAGATTTAACAAGGCTATCCTAGGCCCAAAGAACATTGTGCTCTCTTTAGAAGACAGCCCTACCTGATGCAATTTAGCAAAAACACTTGGCCTCCAATCTCATCACAAAACTCACAACTACCATTTACTAGTAGGATTTATTAAGTATTTCTTTGATTCCATCTATTGTCAATAACCACGATACTTCATCAGTCTCATTTGAGTAATAGCTATAATAATATCCATTGTATACTAATGACATATTACACACTGGAATAGTCATACATGTTTTATTGTATCCAATCTTCTAATATGGTTTTGAGGTGATATGCTTTTTGAATCCCCATCTCACATTCAGAAGTCTGAGCCCTAAGAGGCAATACCATCCATGTACCAGCCAAGTAACTTCTCTTATCTGCTTTTGTATCTGGGAAATACTATCTCACAGCTGTCTTCCCAAACCTCTGACTCTTACAGTGTTTCTGCCCACTCTTCTACATGAACTCTGAGCCTTGAGGAAAGGAAGTATTATTTAGATATCTCAATTGAGGCTGAATAAATACACCAGCCAGTTATTCTCTGCACTTTGAACCATTGTGAGTCTCAGTGGCAACCAGCATCTACTGCAGAAGAAGCCTCTGTGGTGAAGGTTGAGAGATGCTCCAGTGTATGGCTCAAAATAATTAGAGTCAGCAGGGGGTATCAGGAGTACTTGAACTTTGGAGGGAAAGGTGGTATAGCATCATGGTCTGGAAGAGTTAGAATTGAGAAAATAGGGGGTAAATTTGATTAAAATACATTTTATGAATGCATGAAATTCTAATCTTATATATATGAGCACATGTGAGTTCACACATACACGTGTTCACACCACATACACACATACACACACACACATTAGATCAGTACAACCAGCATCTAGACAACACTAAGAAGCACCGGCCTTAGGATAGATACTCAGAACTATTTCACACTGAAGCCACCCACTCCTGAATCTCTAATCCTGACTTTTGGAGACAATTCTCACTAAAACTTTAATTATTATTTCTAAAATATCTCTCTTTAATAGATGATACACTGTGGTTTCTAATGAAAACACTGCAGTGTCTGCAATATCTTCTTTTTAACAACTCCTTATAATTTAGTTTGTTTTCGTCTGTGTCAATTGGCCCTTTCAAAGTCTCTCTTTTGTTTTGTTGCAATTTTGGCTTTATTGGAATTTCAAATCAAGGCATTTTTCCCCTGTGAAGTTTACACGGGACGCCCTGGGACACCCGTACATTGCAGCAGAGACTAAAAATGGAAAATCCGAAGCCTTTAACTGGACACTGGCTTTATAATTGCTCCTCTGGTGCCCTCACTGCATTCCTGGATGTGTGAGAGACAAAGGGCATGGGAGGAGTAAAGCATTCAGTCAAGGCTAAGCAAACAGTTTGCCCAACACATGTCAACCCCAATCATAATTTAAGAGTCCCTATTTTTGGTCACAACTTAAACAATGAATGTTTGATTTCTGCCCCACCCCCCACCCCCTGAACACTGCCTATGACAGAAGATCACAAGCCTTCAGTCATTAATATTTCCATCAAACTTTCTTCCTCTTCAAAGTCCTGAAAAGCAAAAAGGCCTTGTTTGGTTTTTCTTTGAAGTTTACCATTGTTGTTAATCCACAGTATAAAGAAGACAATTTGTTTAAACATGTCTTCTTAGTTAATATGGTTACTGGATCTATATGGAGTCAATATTAAATGACTTACTATTACAGCAGTAACCTACTCAGGAAAGTTATTTCCCTGGTTATATTTAGATAAATTTAGATAAAAGACCTTAAATCTACTTTGATCAATTTTCACATCCACCTCCATTACCAGTCTTCACAGTAACTTTAGTCTCCAGATAGAATTTACACAGCATTAAAAAGCTAAGGAAGCTAATAGAATATATTAGTATTATTCCCTGATGTATTAGCAGAACATTTATAGCTATTTACAATGAAAAGATGAAAAGGATATCAGCACTGGCTTTAAAATAATATTTGGACAAATGATTTCTCTGGTGGAACTGAGTCTAAACATGTGAGTTTCCAAATGTCCAGCCCTGTACTCAAATAGGAAGGAAATTGCACTGCTTGCTTCCCACATGTTGGATCCCTCAACTTCCCCGACACCACAAGCCTGACAAACAGGTCAACCCATGGGGCAGAAGTGATCATGCATTTGGTAGAGCGACTCTCCTGATATTCCATCTTATGACTTTTATTTACATTTTCAGGTTTATAAGGTCCCTAGTAACTGGTATCCTTTCAGTAGTAATTTCATTTAATAGCTACATTTGCACTAGGAATTTAGAGATAATGAAAGAATGGAAAGAAGAGTTAAGGAAATTGAGATTCCCAAGTGTGTGAACTGAGCATTTCATGTACTGTCACGCCGTGAATCATACATGTGTTGTTAGAACACTGAATAAGAAATTCAAAGTCACAATGGAATGGTGAAGTATGGTATCATCTGAGGTAAAGTAAAGCTTTGGTTGTCATTCTAGTTCATCATTTCCTGAGTTACTCTCATGACAACATATATTTTTTTTATTCTTCTCCCCCCTTTATTCAATGTTTAGAGCAGTGGCTCTTCTTTTATACACTCTTGGGTTACTATTGTATATAAAATTGCAATTCCATCAGATGTACTAGGTATGTTTGTAAGAAGGTCCTAAAATTATGTGAAAAAAAGGTCAAGTCTTGACTAAATAGAAGTTAAAGATATTGTTCTAAACATTTTTCTATGGAAAATGTGGGACAGTGGGGGCTACTTTTTCATGACATATTGAACACATTCTCTTCTTTTTTTGGTCTATAATCATTACATCATTTCTAGAGCTGGTGTGAGGGAGGGAAGATACTCTCTGGCACATACATAATAGTTTGTGTCTAAAAACAATGACTGCATGTATATTTTCTAAAAATTAGCTCAAACAGGCTTTGTAGATTGAGTGAATTAAAAATTGGAGCACTTTGTAAAAGCAGGTAATTTAGGATATGAGGATTAAATATGTAAAGTACATGCTACTGGTTTAGACAATAGACAAAGTTGGGACTTCGAGTCACAAACCCACTCTGCTTGGATAGACGCTTCTGGGGATATCTCTCATGCACTGACTAGCTCCTGCACTGACTATCTCCTGCTAGTTTAGGTGTGTCTCTTTGTTCCTGTGTTGAAGAGTGAAGACCTAATTCATACCTGTTATCAACTATTGTTATAGCTCATGATAGTTGCAATGGAAATTTGGTTTATAAACCAAAAGTCTTCACTGTAATTATCTATTAGACCAACAAAGCTACCTTTGAGTTTCAAAATACTGCACATCCAGGAATCATCTACCAAACTCTGCTCATTTTCTGGAGACTAAAAGTATGATTCAATCAAATATTTTATCATGGTTTTGGCAAAAACATTACAAGTCTTTTGCCAATAGTCAGGACATGTTCAGTATCTTGATGGGTTAGGAACAATGGTGAATTCATTTGAATGGGTGTTATTATGGTTTTAAATCAAGGGAGCTTATAAAGGCTGGTGTGATCAAATTTTTAGAAGTCAGTGGGTAAAAATGACTGTCTCTCATGGTTCAGGGTGAGAAGAGTTTGCAAGACTATTGAGAATTTTGTGCTACAGACACAGCAGGATGTTGTTTCTTCATCCCAAGTTTATTTAAATCCCAGTGAATTCACAGCAGAGAGCAGATCTCTTCCTTCCTCCCATCACTGGAACCCAAACAAGACATTTTTGGAGTCCCTATAGTACATGGATGACTTAGCTCCTGGTAGAGAATTCAGAGAAAGGTGGGTAAGGTGTTCTCACATCCAGAGAAGACAATCTCAGTAACTGGAGTGTTGCTGACACCTTCAAAGTAGACTAATTTTGCTAAGAAATGAGGTGGAGGAAGGGGTTAGGTACATTTCCTAGAGTGAGTTAAAAGATGCCACAAACAGGGGGTACAGTTTCCTCCTGTCAACGTTAAGGGTCTCCTTTATTAAGCCTTCCTTCACTATACAGCATGACCTTTCTCTACTGGATTCTGGAAAGCTCACAGATGAACATTACTCTATCAGATCTTTTCTCTGGGTGCACCGACTATCTCCTGATGGCTTGGGTGTGTCTCTTTGTTCTTGTGTTTGTTTAAGAGTGAAGACCTAATTCATAACTGTTATCAATAATTGTTACAGCTCATGACCACCACTTTTTTTCTATCTGACTTTGAGCATAAAGTTTGTGAAGGATTATAAAAAGTGACATACAAAGCTTTTAAAGAATGTCATTTGACAGGGACTTTTCTGTCTTATACCATGAGAAAGCAAACCTTGCAAAATAAATAAAAATAAAAATAAAATGAAGACATTCCTTGAAGAAGTCATCTCTCTCACTCTCTGTCCAACAATACAAAACTGGTAGAGTGCTGAAGCAGAAAAATGTGAATTGTGTCTGAATCACAGGCATGTGCAACATCCCAGGCCACATCATTCTCACAGCACCATGTGAAATCACAGGTCTCATTTCCAAGTCCCTTCCCATACAGACTGGCATAATAGATGCTTCGCCTGTCTTTTCATCAATTGTCTCCATGGTTTACACAGTATAGGAACTGTTCTTCAGAAGCACAAATCAGATCCCTTGAGTTGTTGTTGCAGATCCCTTGCTCTGCAGAGGAAGTCTGGTTAGCCAGTGGAGAGACAGGTGGGTTAGAGAGTGATCACATGAACCCTGCCACAGGCAGTACTTTCATTGTTTTGTTCATATATTTCTTTTTTGTGAAAAATAGGAGAACCGAAGTTTGGAGGAATGAACTTGTGTTTGATGTCTAGAAGTGTAAATTCACCAGTTTCTGTTCCCACCCAGGCAGAGGGTGCTCAGAGACTGGAGGAGGGTAAAATGTCTTGTCATCTGCCCTTTGATTGTGTCATTGTCTTCATATTAGGGTCTGATTACTATTGTTTTACAACAACATTAGGACTCTGACCTTTAGAATGAAATATAATCTTCAATATAACAAGTGCCAGAAATAGTACACAGGAGCTTACTTCAAAATTGGTATTCCTTCTCGTAAAATGTAGTCTCCATGGTGGTATTTATTGGCTTCCTGGGAAAACCGCCACTGACACTGAAGTTACAGAACTTTTGGCTGACGACCTGAGGATTCTTAAAATCAGGATTCCACAGAAGCTCAGTCTACGCACACACGTGCAACTTACTTTACTCTTTTATTTTTGCCTCTGTCCTTCATGGCTTGCTTTAAGACCCCAGATATGCAGAAAATGCTTCCTTTAGCTTTTTAGATATCAGAAGCAGGGAGATCAAGTTCATATAGGATTCGACTTATTCATTATAAAACAGGAAAAATGTTAGCCTGGCGCTCCACTGCACTTCTCAGCTGCAGTTGATCTCTCATGCTCTTCCTTTACGGGTCTCTCCTTAGTTCAAAACATAGAAAGGAGAGTTCTTCCGAATGTCCTTTGCATCGTTTAAAATTCTTTAACTTTCATGTCAAGTATGGAACTTACTGTCTGATGTCTGAGTTAATAAGTTAATCTCAGTATGAAAATATACTGCTGGGGATGGCTTACATACTCTATACTGTATACCAATTGACCAGGTAGAGGGAACTGTTCATTTTTCAGTCAGTTCTCAGTGGTATCACAGTCCCTCACCAGTGGCATGCTTCCTAGTGGGTGTGCCCCTTTCTGTCCCAAATTCCCCAATGTTTCTGCTGCTTAAGGGTAAGCTTGCTTAGAAAAACAGCATACCTGCCTGCATTTGTTATCTTCCTTTTGTTTCTGAGACATGTTCCTCTATCAGGAGATGAAAGTGTCCTCTGCCTCCTCTCATTCAGAAGGGTTTCCACAATAGGACTATTTTTTTTCTTGGCCTCAGATTTCTGTGAAGAAGCCAAGTAGATTTTTCTACAGAATATTATTCTACTGGTTCCATCCATATTACATTATATTTCTTTTTACCAACATCACTTCAAAATGTTATAAAGTTAAAAAGAAAATCTATGAAGGAGGTAAAAAGAAAAACAAAACAAAACAAACAAACAAAAAAACAAATCCAAGAACACAAACCTCATCTGATTATTTCCACAGTCTCTTGTATGACTGACGATTGTCCATAGAAAGTGTCAGAACATAATAATTATCAGAAAAGGAAAAGACAAAAAATAACCCTCCAGTAATTTTTCATCTTAGATTGAATGCATATTTACTCAGAATATAACTTGAATTACAGTACATAGTTCTGACATGCTGTAATTGTCACACACAGTCTGTGTATATGCTTGGATAAAGTGACATTGATAACTTCATTTTTACAAATAGCTAAGCCCATGAATACTGCGACTAAACATTAATGTTAAAGTATCTACCCCTGTAAAATATTTTGTGGCTACAAAATAATTTTGATAAAATATTTATTTATGTAGATTTAGGTACAAATGTTATTTATGTTTTAAGTTCCTAAGATCTCACATACTTGTTGCAATTATATTATTTTTTAACTAAAAATTCAAAATGGGGTGGTAAAATAATACCTTCCTGAAAATGGATAGGACATAATTTACTCTATTTTCACTGGAAAAAAATGAGATAATTCCATTGTAAAGCAATATAACAAAAAATATAATGTCACTTAAAGAAACATTTTAAAGTTTGAGTTTTAAATTTACTGCAAACAAATATATTTCCTTAGTGAATTGATTATTTAAACATCTTCAATAATTCTAAGATACACAACTTTATCACATAATTAGGAGAGCAGAGAATTGGGAAACAGAAACATATAAGTATGCTCATTAAGATCTCTGATCTCTGGGGTCAGCTTTTTATTTCTTCTATGACACACAGGAGATTATAGAGAATTCAGTCTCCGAGGTCATGTGCAAGCCTTCAGATTTAGGATACATGAGGCATCACGACGTCACAATCATCATCGTCCTGCCCAGCACCTGCTCTGTTCCCACAGTACACGTGCTGGCCATCATACATATGATGCTCAGTCATCTCCCCAGAGTACCAGTTTATGCCAGTCCTCAGAGACTAGAAAGATTGTCACTGCAAATGTAACTATTAAATGAAATTACTACTGAGAAGGATACTAGTTACTAGGGACCTTATAAACCTGAAAATATAAATAAAAGTCACAAGATGGAATATCAGGAGAGTTGCTCTATCAAATGCTTGAGCAGTCTTAGTGGGCTAGGTATTCAAAGGCACACACAACAATGGATGAGCACTTTCAAGGCCTTTCTTAGTTACTTAATCATTCTTTAAGAATCTGACTTGAGCTTGAAGAATTTACTCCTCTCTTGATGCTGTTAAAAACAAGTTTTCAATCACTTCCCTATTTGTTTTATTGCCTTTCTTAAAAGAAAAGTTTATGATTAAAATTTTATGTACTTTTATTACCAGTTTCCAGTACATGTGACATCTTATAAAACATGTCACTGGGTACACCGCCCATGGCTCAATTCCAGCTCCAGATTATTCTAAATTATTGTTATAAAGACTTGGCCAAATCCGGATGAACTGCCATTCTCATCACAGATTCCTTCACATGTAGAAATCCATGGCTGTCACAAGACAGGTGAAATGGCCCCAGGACTCAGTATGCCATAGAATTCTATATCCATTTTTATGAATAACATATAAAATCATTTCAGATCCTTTTTCATTGGAAGGCACAAGTCATTCATCCTTCCTCTGTGTTTGCATTTCTTAATACGTTACTCTTTTCCATCTCAGACTTTCTACCTTTTTTATTAAATAAAAAAGCTTTAGTTACTTCAATAAACTGTTGAGAGTTTATACTTTGGGCCTTTTCAGAGTCTGAACTTATATCTAGTAATCTGCTCTCAAGACATCCAGGGACTGGGACCAAGAAATTTATGACTAACTGCTAAGGGCAAACATTTGTTTATTCTGATGTAACTTTATGTCCATGCACTTTACCGGGGTTGACCACAGTCAGGGTCCTTATCTTGATAAATATTTAAAATATAACCAACCACATTAAACCCAATTAGAAACAAGTGTAATAATGCCATTGCTTCTTCCACCCCATAGATAAAATATTTAAAATTTATTGCATTGATTTGATAATTTTAAAAGATATTAATAAATTCAGCTATGAAGCAATCAACACACATACACCTCCTGAAGGTTGAAAGCTACCTGCCTTACTTCTAGCTCTAAGCTCAGACTTCTTATAATATTAAATGCAATTTGATGAGTGAAGGTCTTCCCAATGAATATCATATGGTTAAAGAGAGATGTTTTGCTGAGTTCCTATTAGTCCTATATATTTTAAGATGTGGGTTCAGGATGGTAAAACCCTCACTGTAGCTAAGAGAATCTCTCTTCTTAAACTTAGCCAACTTCTTCTGATCTTTATTTGACTTAAGAACATAACCTTATTTGAATCTTCCTTCTCTTAAATTGTTCTTGTTTTATTTTCCGTCGAGAACACAAGTAAAGTCAGAGCTAACAATTCAAATAGTAGCTGAACCTCTTTGTGGGGAGGCAAAGTCTTTATATAAGGATCCCAATGATTCTGTCATATTAGCAGTCCCACTTCAGGTCCAGTCTTAGGGTAGAGATGTGGCTCGGTTGGTAGAGTACAGTTAGTCTCAGATTCAATTCCCAGCAACTGAGTGTGGTGGCATGTGACTCTAAATCCAGCAGTAGGAGGAGGATGAAGGACAGTTAGAGATGCAAGGTCCTCCTTGGTTACATAGTCTGGAACAGATGAGATTATGTGACAATAAAGGAAAGTATAATCTGAAAGGGAAATGTCTGGCAGAATAGGAAAAATGTGCAGGACACACCCACTGACCCACTATTGTGTCACCTGTCAACCCTGTCACCAATGATGAAACATCTGTTCTCCCCTCTGTGCTGACATTCTCATCTCAGTGAAGCAAGCTATGGTCTTCAATGGCTTCCTATAGGAATTAATAGTGAGCCTTGAACACTTTCCCTATGACAACATCTCCCAAACTCAGAATACAGATTTCTTTGGCCCAAAGGATGAAAGCGATAGTAATACAAACAGACCACCATAACGAAGGATGCATAATGTACTTTTTGAAGGAAGAGTTCATATCAACAGAAAGAAGATCCATCTAAGAAGAAGGTAGAATTTTGGAATCAGGCTTCTTAGCAACCTAGGGAGGAGTCAGAATAGTGACCAAAGTTAAAGTCTACACCCAGTTAGAGCTAATCAAAGACTGTCCTTGTGAAAAAGTTATCAGTTAAAAGAAAAGAAGAAAGGAGAGGAAGAAGAAGAGAGGGAAGGGGAGGAAGAGGGGAAGGAAAGGAAGGAGGAGAGAGAAGGGGAAGAGGGGAGGAGGGGAAGAGGGGAAGAGGTGGAGAAGGAAGTGTCACAAGCTCACAAAGCACAGATGCACAGCCTGAAGACCAATGGGGCACAATGCCTTCAAGGGCCAACAGGGAGACTTCGGCTATACAGGAGACTGAAGCATTTCTATGAAACTTGAACCATTTGCACACATTTCTCTTGAGAGAAGAAAGTAGATTGCATACTTCATATTTGATGGCTCTCTCTTCTCTACAAACATGTGCTTGGGTGGGAAATGTGGGTTTTCTCTATCACCTTAAAGCATACTGATATAAATAAGTGGTATTGAGAATATTTTCTATTCCCAAATCCAAAAGTCTCAATTAACAAATTAACAAGATAAATACATTTATATTTTCTATTGAGGCAAACTTAGCTTCAAAGCTAAGTCATACCTTAGATGTCTGAAGCTAGGTGGTTTGTTTGTCTATTTTTAAATCTTTGTTTGCACTATTCTGAAGCGTATCTCTTTCTTTCCTGTCATCTTCTTAGGCAAGTGGAGGCCTCAGATCATTCAGAAAAAAAAAAACACATGCATTTGGTTGGGAAAGCAGAAAAGAGAAGCCCATTCAATAATTCTAAGCTATCACCCCCTTTTTAGGAGCAGCTATCTTGTGAAGGTTAGGCAATCATTTGGGGATGGAAAGCCTTCCAAGGGAAGAGGGTACTTATTTCTTGTTTTGTCCGATATTTGCTGCATACTTGACAAGCCAATGTTTGATTTTCTGCACTCTGGCTACAACAGTATGTGTGCTCATGGTTGTCATAGAATTAAATGAGGGAACATTTAAGAGACCTATCTATCCCCGGGACCTATACCATGTAGTAGGAACTGGCGACACAACAGTTTAAAGATACATTCTCCTGCTTCTCCAGCCTGGCTTTTGTTTGCCTGCTTATAGCTGTTATAATTGTTGCTGTTGTGATTTGCTAGTGCCCTGTTCATTTTCATGCTGATGCCCAAATGCAGCAAAAGCAGGCTTATCTGGTTGCCTATCTGTTATTTATCTTCACCCCTGACCTTCCTGTACACCCATAATTTATGGTTATCCATTTGGTCCTACAAGATTCTGTGTAAACTTAGGAATGTACAAATAGCTGATTTCCACAGTCTCATTTAGTGACAAATGCATTAACACTCTCTTGTTTCCTTGAAAATCAGTAATCATTGCAGTCACTTAGAACAACCAGAAACTCTCCGACCGTGTTAGCTAATATAGAATTTGCTCAAGAGAACACTATATTTTATTCATTTAAGCTGGCTCCCATGGGGTAATCTCCCTCTATTTAAGAAAATGAAGTTGAGACTCAGGAGCTGACTAAAGTAACTGGTGGGCTATAGAACACTTGCCCCCTGAGTCACCAGTTCAAATCTGACCCCAAATTGCAAACATCTGAGTGTTGTTTGCTAGTCTCAGCCCACACAGTGCAAGAGGAGCAGCCACATCACATGCCTTCAGACACCACAGCTAGCTGCTGTTTTCAGTGGCAAAGCCTGGACAAAATGCACAGCAGGCTTACCTTTTCATCCTCAGCGCCTTCAAGGGCTCTGCACTGTCAACACAGTTCAAATGTCCAAGATTATTTCCCAAACTCACCACATATTTTCAAAGCTTATATGTTGTTTCTGAATGAGTCTCAAATCACATTTAAGAGAAATATTTTTGTTTCATAAAAATGCTATTGGAAAGGTTTGGGTATAGCTGAGCTGGTAAAATGCTTGTCGTGCAAGCATGAAGACCTGAGTTTTTGTTCTCTCTCTCTCTGTCTCTCTGTCTCTCTCTGTGTATGTGTGTGTCTCTCTCATTCTGTGTGTGTTTCTGTCTTCTCCTTGTCTCTCTCTGTCTCTGTGTCTCTATGTCTCTGTCTCTTTGTCTCTGTCTTTCTCTGTTTCTCTGTTTTTCTGTCTCACTCTCTGTCTCTCTCTGTCTCTGTCTTTCTCTGTCTCTCTCTGTCTCTTTGTCTCTGTATCTCTCTGTCTCTGTCTCTCATTCTGTGTGTGTGTTTCTGTCTTCTCCTTGTCTCTCTCTGTCTCTGTCTGTCTCTGTCTGTCTCTCTCTCTCTCTCTCTCTCTCTCTCTCTCTCTCTCTCTCTCTCTCTCTCTGTCTGTCTCTCGGATAGAGAAATGACTCAGTGGCTAGGAGTACTTATTGCTCTTGCAGAAGACCCAGCACTCATATCTGTTCACAGTTCCAGGGGATCCTATGACCTTTCCTGACCTACTTTATTGCTGCATGAGCATGATGCATGTACATACATGCAAGACACACATACCCATAAAATAAAATACCTTAATATATTTTTTAAACATTAGCTATGATTTTCTAATCTCAGTTATGGAGTAGAGGCAGGTGGATTCTTGGGGCTTTCTGGCTAGCCAGCATGATTATCAGGGGAGTTGAGGAAAGCCAAAAACTTGTCTTATTAAAATAAAAGTTCATACAGAAGAAAAGACACTAGAAGTTGCCCTTGACTTTGTCATGAGCACACACATACACACATGTATCATTGTCATTGGTTATTGAGATTTGTATGCTATGAACACTATGTACCCAGTGCCATAAATATGAGTAATAGTAACCATTATCATTCACTAACTAATCATGATGTCAGGGTTTGTGACTGGCAAGACCACTCAACTTCTTTCTCTTGCCTACAGTTTTCACAATCCACACAATGTCTGTTTCTTATTTAGTTATTTCCTTTGATCACATTAGCAATACTCATCTAATTATATTTGAAGTTAGTTTATTTATTATGAAGAATGAAAACTCAAAAGTAAAACTTCATTCAATCTTTGCTAGCATTTTATAAATTTCAAACATTTTTAAAATTACTAATGGGAAGCAGTAATTAGTGGGTCAGTAAAATGACTCAGGGAAGAAAGGCGCTTGCTGCCAAGCACTGTGACTTGAGTTCTAGCCCGGGGACCCACATGGTAGAAAGAGAGAGGAACACCTTCAAGATATCTCCTGACTTCAAACTGTAAGCTGTAACTGTAATGTGCACACACATTCATTAAATATAATTATAAGATATAAAATATTAAATATTTTATGTGGTAAAGCCAGACAAACAACCTGAACTGTGTGCTTAGAGTGGCAAATAAGAAAATTAAAATTTGAAACATATCCTTTCTTAATTATGCAAATCTGAATTATCAAAGGATGACAACTGCTTCTTTCTTCTTTTTCCTTTGTTTTTGAAGTTGAAGTCTTACTATGTAGATCAGCATAGCCAACAGCTCAGGTGGGGCGATGGTTGATTGCTTGGCTATCACTACAAAGCAAGTCTGAGAACTGAACATAGCAACTGAAGATTTTTAGCTAATGGATCTCTTCATGGGGGCAGATTGTGAATCTTGAGATGTGAATAGTTTGTGTATTCAAGTGCAAAGACTAAAAGTTCTTGCTATTAAACCTACCAGTTGCACAAGTTGGTGTGGCCCAAGAGTGACATTCATATAGGTGATTGCTTTAATGGTGCACTTTAGCTGGAGAAGGCAGCACGTACATACTCTGTCAAACATGCATTTAGATCAAAAGCAGCAGAACTGCATAAGAACATGGAAGGTTTATAAGGCACAAGACATTAAATTTAATAGGTTATAAAGCAGGATTAAATAACAAACACATTTCATCACCCAGGCGCAGTGAAGAGCTATACCTGTTAAGTTTAGCTCAAGAACAATATTCATAATTATGCAGTGGGATCCACAGGGTCCCTGTGTGTGAGGTCAACCCAAGCACAGCAGCTTAAGTGACCTTGACAGGCGTGGAACGTGATTCCTGCAAGACCAGCCTTGTTCAATCCCCAGGAATCTCTGGATGCAGTTGTGATCCACAGCAGGGAACAGCAATTCCATGGCCTCCCCAGTCCAGCAGCATTTACAAAATCATTTTGTTTTACAATTTCCCAAAGGGAAAATATTTGATAGATCCTGAATTATTTAGCTTTTTATGTATTTGGGAAATTCTTGAGAAACGTCTTTAGACTAGACTTCTGTCTTAGGGTTTTATTGCTGTGAAGAGACACCATGACCACAGCAGAGCTCATAAAGGAAATGATTTAATTGGATCTGTCTTATAGTTCTCAGGCTTATTCATTATTTTCATGGCAAGAAGCATGGCAGCACACAGGTAGACATGGTGCTAGAGAAGGAGCTAAGAGCTCTATATCTGGATTGGCAGGCAGCAGGAAGAGCCAGTGAGTCACTAGGCCTGGCTTGAGTTTCTGAGACCTCAAAGCTTGCCCCCCCCCAGTGACATACTTCCTCCAACAACACTACACATACTCCAATAAGATCACACTTCCTAATAGTGGCACTCCCTATGGGCCTATGGGGGACATTTTTATTCAAACCCTACAACTAGTATTAAATATTTCTCTGTACTGTAGCAGTTAGAAAGTAGGGGATAACACTTGCTGAGTTAGAGCTGAAGCCATTCCTTGTTGTCCTGTGATCTACCATCTTGATACAACTCACAGTTACAGCATCTTAATGTTGTCTTGGTTTCAGCAAAATGTCCTAAAGACAGTCTTAATACAATAATAATCCTCTAGAACCAGGTATTACTATTAACTGTGCATTAACCATCAGTTCTCTACAGTTCCTTTCTGCTGACTTTGGTTCTACACAATTTTATGATGAGTCACATTCTCAGGCTGAGTAGACTAGATAGTTCACCAAGGAAAGTCTATTCTAACATCTTTTCTTTTTCATTTATTTATGTATATTTTTATGTGCATTAGTGGGTTGCCTGTATGTATGTCTGGGTGAATGTGTAAGGTCCCCTGGAACTAAAGTTGTAGGCAGTTGTGAGCTGCCACATGGGTGCTGGGAATTGAAGTCAGTTTCTCTGGAAAAGCAGCCAGTGCTCTTAACTGCTGAACTATCTCTTAAGCCCAAGTATTTTTAATTTAGTTACATTTATTTTGAACATATTTTTTGTACACCATTACCTCAAACTCTTTCATACAACTCTTGCCTCACATTTTTCTTTCTTTAAATCGAAGAAATTAAACATTCATTAAACTAATTAATGGCTTGTAATTATTTCTGGAAAACTGGAAAACATAATCAACAGATAAAGGGGGAGAGAGGTCATTTGGATTAGGAACTTAAGGTTACAGGTTAAAGCCTCACACTAGCAAGTGAACGTACTTATTAGAACCAAATCTCTGATTTGTGATTAGTCAGACTCTTCCAGTGTCAAGGAGTTAGAGTCACAGGAAGTAATTTGTTTAGTGCTCAGAAGATTTATATGAAAATATTATTTTGTAACAAAGTAGTCACTTACATGAAGGGCTCAGGAGTCAGGAAGAATGCATTCTCCTGCTATCAAGTAGAGTATCCTAACATACTGATTGAAAATCTTCAGATGAAAGATGAAATGGAACCTTTTCTGGATCTGAAGCATGGGCCTCCATGAGTTTTCATAGGTACCTTTTCTAACTGTTTTTAACTAGTCTGTGACTAAATTTTTACCACATTTTCTCAAAAACTCAAATAGTTTTTCTGATTGTAAAAATAATCCACATACATCCTTTGTAGAATATTTATGCGCAAAAGGAAGTAAAATTCACCTGAAATAGTCCTACCAAAATGATCATTCCTAAATACATGTTAATATCCTTCTGTTTTTTCCAGTGTATAAATTCACATCTATATGCACCACAGTATAGCATATACGGACACATTTTCATGTTTATTTATTTATTTTTAAATATAACAAAATAAAACATAATAAGATAAATCAAAAACCATCACATCTAAATCAGACAAGACAGACCAACAGAAGGAAAAGAGCCCAAGAAAGGGCACATATGATCATTTTTGTGAAAAAAAAAAAAGCAACATGGAACTGAGACTCAAAGAAAGTAGGGTATTTGTCCCAGGTCCCAAGGCCAATCACATACTCAGAATGGTCTGCAAGCTACATAACTTTTAGAGTGTAGGGCCTGGGCCTGTCTGGCATCAGGCATTCTCATAGTCTGCCACAATCTTTATCGTTTTCCTGAAATAAGGAAAGCTGAATGCCAGATCTGAGAGGTCAGAATAATGTGATGTGTCTTAACTGCTCCAGGAAGTCAAACACAGTGTCAGTGGTCACCAGACCACAGATGCTGCTTTGCATACTTCCAGCCTGGTATGGTTTTTATCCTCAAAGGTCATATTCCTAAATTTTCATATTGTATTTATGCCAGTTCATACTCAATATGGGAATTCCAGGGAAACTTCAGGACTTGACCCCCATATTTTGAAGGCATGCTTCCTTTTTGGTCTGGGTGCTCTTCCCATGTTCCTATAGTCTCGGATTCTCAGATTAATGCTTTTGATCCTATTAAAAACAGGTTGGTCCTATGTCCCTGAAAGAATTTGAAATGACACCCCATCTATGCTCCTGACGCCTCTTACCTCTTGAGAGTGTGAGGTCTGCTTTGTTATTCTGAAACTAGCCAAGTATCTGTCCTCTAAGACATAAATTATTGATTGACCTCAATTGGTTTCACTCTTCACTAGCCACTTACTAAAGAAGTAACTTGCAGTGAAGGAGGCCCATGTGAGTGATTTCAAATCAATTGCATGTGGGTGGAACTGGCAGTGTGGACAATTTTAGGAATTACCATGAGAGTAAGGAATAACACTCTTATGAGGGAGAAACATATTTCTCCCTTTATTCTAGTTAGAAACTAATGGGAGATTATTTGGATTATCAAAGGTTTATACATTAGATATTGGAAGCAATCAACCTCTAATATTTTAAACAAGTTCCCCAGAACTAGAGGGCTGAGTTTTGACATTCACATGAGACTGGACACAAGTTCCATCCTATTTTTTTATTGTGGTATTGAGATTGCTGGCATAATTAATACCAATCTTACAAGATATATTTCAGACTAGTAATGATGATGGATGAAGAGAATGAAAACCTCTTTGAATGTCCAGGGAATGAACTCAGAACCATAATGATTAGAGTAAGAACAAGAGTTTAAATACATTCTATTGGTTTGCTTGAGGACACAATTCTCTTTAATGACTGATGTATTGATGCTTCCAATTAGTAAGGAATCTGGAATGACCATAAAATTCACAGAACAGAATAAAAATGATTGATGCCATTTGATTTTCTTCCCAAAACTGATATTTACTCCAGTCTATGTGAACTTATAATTAATCTATACCCCCTATTTCTAGAAAATTTTAGGCAACTAGATGACAGACAACACAAACTATAACTAATGAAGACGTGAGAAATACAATGTGCACTAGCCATAGTGGGTGGTGCCTGTAATCCAGCTCTCAGGAAGTTTAAGTAGGACAAATGCTACAATTTCAAGGCTTCCATATACTATTACTCCAACCAGGGCTACATGACAAGAATCTCTATTGGATGAGATGGGGTATGAGTTGCCAACTGTGAGCTAGGATTTGTTTATTTACCTCTGAGATTCTAGAAACTATTTCATTAATAAATGCATAGACTCTAAAAAGACATTTGCTGGCCTTCCTTATCTAACATTTTGACATCCTCTCCTTCCCTAGAATAGGCACCCCGTTTGCCTTAGGTGAATCCCTCAGTATGCAGGATTCATAGGTTTGACTGTGATGAAACTCCAGATACAAGGTCTGATGCTGAGAGGGCATGGGCCGTAGCTGGAGGTGCTGAGCAGATGAGATATAAACCTGCCTTAGGTCTCTGTTGTTTGACTATTGAAGTTTTCTGGTTTAATGCTGTTTCAATACATGAGACTTGCCAGTTACCTCAACTAGTGGTTTTCTTTACTTTAAACCACTTTGTCCCCTGAGAAACATTTGGTCTTTTCTGAGTCATTTTAAATTATCATTGCTAGAAGCATGGTCCTCTTGGCAACTTCTCAGAAGAGTGCAAGAATATTTCTAATGGGGCTGGAGAGATGGCTCAGCGGGTAAGAGCACTGACTGCTCTTCCAAAGGTCATGAGTTCAAGTCCCGGCACCCACATGGTGGCTCACAACCATCCGTAAGGAGATCTGACGCCCTCTTCTGGTGTCTGAAGACAGCTATAGTGTACTTACATATAATAAATAAATAAATCTTTAAAAAAAAAGAATATTTCTAATGAAGCTAACATATCCAGGGTCGCCTTCAGCCTCATTATGAAGAATCAGCAGGCCTACAATGTCAGTGGAACTGTGACTGACAACTTCTGGCTAAATCACCTTAGTCAGTCTCTCTTTTGCTTCAAGTTGGTTTCAATTCCATTTAAATTACTTACACCCAAGAGTCCTAGCTACCATGGGGTGGAAGTAAAATCTGGTCCTCATTTCATGACCCCCCAAAGGGTCCCACAGTCAGCTGTTCTTGCAAGCAACATCTAAAATGTGAGAACTACCTTTGGACCCTCTTGAAGGAAATAGAAATTTACTTTTGATATTCTATTCTGACTCACAATTACCTCTAAATACATAAACACTGACAGTCACTGAGACCTTATTTAAATGTGTCACAGGCTCGGTTGTTACTGTAGAGTTTACATGCTACACAAAGATACGTTATGAGATACCCCTTTTGTTAATGTGTCAGTCTAGCAAAAGGACCTTTTCTTTTTTTTTTATTTTATTTTTTTAATTTACATTCCAAATCACTTCCCCTTTCCCGTTTCCTCCCTCCCCGAAATTCCCATAAGCCCCCTTCCCTCCCTCTTTTCTCCATTCAACCCCCTCTCGTTACTCTGTCCTGGCGTTCCCCTACATCCAGTCTTTCCAGGACCCGGGGTCTCTCCTTCCATCTTCTTAGAAAACTATTGATATGCGAATTGTGTCTAGGGTATTCCGAGATTCTTGGTTAATATTCCCTTATCAGTGACTGCATACCATGTGTGTTCTTTTGTGATTGGGTTACCTCACTAAGGATGATATTTTCAAGTTCTGACCATTTGGCTAGGAATTTCGTGAATTCATTGTTTTTAATTGCAGAGTAGTATTCCATTGTGTAGATATACCACATCTTCTGAATCCATTCCTCCGTTGAGAGACATCTGGGTTCTTTCCAGCTTCTGGCTATTATAAATAAGGCTGCTATGAACATAGTGGAGCATGTGTCCTTATTGCATGCAGGTAAAGTCTCTGGGTACATGCCCAGGAGTGGTATAGCTGGATCCTCCGGGAGTGTCATGCCCAGTTTTCTGAGAAACCGCCAGACTGCTTTCCAGAGTGGTTGTACCAGCCTGCAATTCCACCAGCAGTGGAGGAGTGTTCCTCTTTCTCCACATCCTCGCCAACAACTGCTGTCTCCTGTGTTTTTGATCTTAGCCATCCTGACTGCTGTGAGATGGAATCTCAGGGTTGTTTTGATTTGCATTTCCCTAATGACTAAGGATGATGAACATCTCTTTAGGTGCTTCTCAGCCATTAGATATTCTTCAGGTGAGAACTCTTTGTGGAGCTCTGTACCCCATTTTTTAATAGGGTTACTTGCCTCTCTGGAGTTTAACATCTTGAGTTCTTTGTATATATTGGATATTAGCCCTCTGTCAGATGTAAGGTTGGTAAAGATCATTTCCCAGTTAGTTGGTTGCCGCTTTGTCTTTTTGACAGTGTCTTTTGCCTTGCAAAAACTTTGTAATTTAATGAGGTCCCATTTGTCTATTCTTGATCTTAGAGCATAAGCTATTGGAGTTCTGTTCAGGAAATTCTCCCCTGTGCCCATATGTTCAAGGTTCTTCCCTAGTTTCCCTTCTATTAGTTTCAGTGTGTCTGGTTTTATGTGGAGATCTTTGATCCACTTAGAATTGAGCTTAGTGTAAGGAGATAAGAATGGGTCAATTTGCATTCTTCTGCATGTTGACCTCCAGCTGAGCCAGCACCATTTGCTGAAAAGGCTATCTTTTTTCCACTGGATGGTTTTAGCTCCTTTGTCAAAGATCAAGTGACCATAGGAGTGTGGATTCATTTCTGGGTCTTCAATTCTGTTCCATTGATCTACATGTCTGTTACTGTACCAATACCATGCAGTTTTTAACACTATTGCTCTGTAGTACAGCTTGAGGTCCGGGATACTGATTCCCCCAGAGGTTCTTTTACTCTTGAGAATAGTTTTAGCTATTCTGGGTTTTCTGTTATTCCAGATGAATTTTTGAATTGCTCTTTCTAACTCTATGAAGAATTGAGTTGGGATTTTGATGGGGATTGCATTGAATCTGTGTATTACTTTTGGTAAGATGCTTATTTTTACTATATTAATCCTGCCAATCCATGAGCATGGCAGATTTTTCCATCTTCTGAGGTCTTCTTCAATTTCTTTCTTCAGAGACTTGAAGTTCTTGTCATACAGATCTTTCACTTGTTTGGTTAGAGTCACGCCAAGATACTTAATATGGTTTGTGGCTATTATGAAGGGTATTATTTCTCTTACTTCTTTCTCAGCCTGCTTATCCTTTGAGTATAGGAAGGCTACTGACTTGCTGGAGTTGATTTTATATCCGGCCACTTTGCTGAAGTCATTTATCAGCTGTAGGAGTTCTCTGGTGGAGTTCTTTGGGTCGCTTAAGTATACTATCATATCGTCTGCAAATAGTGATAGTTTGACTTCTTCCTTTCCAATTTGTATCCCTTTGACCTCTTTTTGTTGTCTAATTGCTCTAGCTAGAACTTCAAGTACTATATTGAAAAGATATGGAGAGAGAGGGCAGCCTTGTCTAGTCCCTGATTTTAGTGGGATTGCTTCAAGTTTCTCTCCATTTAGATTGATGCTGGCTACCCGTTTGCTGTAAATTGCTTTTACTATGTTTAGATATGGGACTTGAATTCCTGATCTTTCCAAGACCTTTAGCATGAAAGGATGCTGAATTTTGTCAAATGCTTTCTCAGCATCTAATGAGATGACCATGTGGTTTTTATCTTTGAGATTGTTTATGTAGTGGATTACATTGATGGATTTCCTTATATTGAACCATCCCTGCATCCCTGGGATGAAGCCTACTTGATCGTGGTGAATGATCGATTTGATGTGTTCTTGGATTTGGTTGGCAAGAATTTTATTGAGTATTTTTGCATCGATATTCATAAGAGAGATTGGCCTGAGATTCTCTTTCTTTGTCGGATCTTTGTGTGCTTTTGGTATTAGTGTACTTGTGGCTTCATAGAATGAGTTGGGTAGTGTTCCTTCTGTTTCTATTTTGTGGAACAGTATGAAGAGTATTGGTGTTAGGTCTTCTTTGAAGGTCTGATAGAATTCTGCACTAAAACCATCTGGACCTGTGCTTTTTTTTGGTTGGAAGACTTCCAATGACAACTTCTATTTCTTCAGGGGTTATAGGACGGTTTAGATGGTCTATTTGATCCTGATTTAATGTTGGTACTTGGTATCTGTCAAGGAAATTGTCCATTTCCTCAAGATTTTCTAGTTGTGTTGAATACAGGTTTTTGTAGTAGGATCTGATGATTTTTTGAATTTCCTCAGTTTCTGTTGTTATCTCTCCCTTTTCGTTTCTGATTTTATTAATTTGGATACTATCTCTGTGCCCTCTGGTTAGTCTGGCTAAGGGCTTATCTATCTTGTTGATTTTCTCAAAGAACCAACTCCTCGTTTTGTTGATTCTTTGTATGGTTTTATTTGTTTCTACTTGATTGATTTCAGCCCTGAGTTTGATGATTTCCTGCCTTGTACTCCTCTTTGGTGTATTTGCTTCTTTTTGTTCCAGGGCTTTCAGGTGTGCCATTAAGCTGTTAGTGTATGCTGTCTCCCGTTTCTTTTTGGCGGCACTCAGGGCTATGAATTTTCCTCTTAGCACTGCTTTCATTGTGTCCCATAAGTTAGGGTATGTTGTGCCTTCATTTTCATTAACTTTCAAAAAGTCTTTGATTTCTTTCTTTATTTCCACCTTGACCAAGTTATCATTGAGTAGAGCATTGTTCAGCCTCCATGTGTACGTGGGTTTTCTTTTGTTTTTGTTGCCATTGACGACCACCCTTATTCCATAGTGATCTGATAGGAGGCATGGGATTATTTCTATCTTCTTGTATCTGTTGAGGTCTGATTTGTGACCAATTATATGGTCAGTTTTGGAGAAGGTACCATGAGGAGCTGAGAAGAAGGTGTATTCTTTAGCTCTAGGATGAAATGTTCTATATATATCAGTTAGTTCCATTTGGTCCAAGGCTTCAATTAGATTCACTGTGTCCCTGTTTAGTTTCTGCTTTCCTGAACGATCCATTTCAGAGAGCGGGGTGTTGAAGTCACCCACTATTATTGTGTGCGGTGCGATGTGTGCTTTGAGTTTTAGTAAAGTTTCTTTTACGAATGAGGGTGCCCTTGCATTTGGAGCATAGATATTCAGAATTGAGAGTTCTTGATGGTGGATTTTTCCCTTGATCAGTATGTAGTGTCCTTCTGTGTCTTTTTTGATGACTTTAGGTTGAAAATCAATTTTATCTGATATTAGGATGGCTACTCAACCTCGTTTCTTGGGGCCATTTGCTTGTAAAATTGTTTTCCAGCCTTTTAATCTGAGGTAGTGTTTGTCTTTGACACTGAGGTGCGTTTCCTGCATGCAGCAAAATGCTGGGTCCTGTTTATGTATCCAGTCTGCTAGTCTATGTCTTTTAATTGGGGAATTGAGACCATTGATATTAAGAGAGATTAAGGCATAGTGATTATTGCCATCTGCCATTCTTGACGCTATCTTTATGTTTGAGTGGTTATCTACTTTTGGGTTTGATTCAAGAAGGTTATTATCTCATTTTTTCCAGGGTGTTGTTTCTCTCCCTGTATTGGAGGTTTCCACCTATTATCCGTTGCAGTTCTGGATTTGTGGAAAGATATTGTGAAAATTTGGTTTTATCCTGGAATATCTTGGTCTCTCCATCTATGGTGATTGAGAGTTTTGCTGGGTATAGTAGTCTAGGCTGGCATTTGTGCTGTCTTAGTGTCTGCATGAGATCTGCCCAGGATCTTCTGGCTTTCATAGTCTCTGTTGAGAATTCTGATGTGATTCGGATAGGTCTTCCTTTGTATGTTACTTGCCCCTTTTCTCTTACTGCTTTTAGTATTCTTTCTTTGTTTAGAACATTCGGTGTTTTGATTATTATGTGACGGGAGGTATTTCTGTTCTGGTCCAGTCTATTTGGAGTTCTGTAGGCTTCTTGTACGTTCATCGGCATCTCTCTCTTTAAGTTAGGGAAGTTTTCCTCCATAATTTTGTTGAAGATGTTTACTGGCCCTTTAAGTTGCAAATCTTCACTCTCATCTATACCTATAATCCTTAGGTTTGGTCTTCTCATTGTGTCCTGGATTTCCTGGATGTTTTGGGTTACACGTTTTTTGCATTTTGCATTTTCTTTGACTGTTGAGTCGATGCTTTCTATGGAATCTTCAGCACCTGAGATTCTTTCTTCCATCTCTTGTATTCTATTGTTGATGTTTGCATCTATGACTCCTGATTCCTTGCCAAGGTTTTCTATCTCCAAAGTTGTCTCCCTTTGTGATTTCTTAGTTGTTTCTACTTCCTTTTTTAGTTCCTGGATGGATTTGCTGAGATCCTTCACTTGTTTGTTTGTATTTTCCTGTATTTCTTTAAGGTATTTTTGCATTGCCTCTTTCAGGATTTCTTCCTGATGACCCACGTTCTCCTGCATTTCTCTGAGTGATTTTTGTGTTTCCTCCTCATGGGAATCCATCTGTTGATCCATTGTCTCGTGCATTTCTTTAAGCAGTTCTCGTGTTTCCTTTGTAAGGGCATCTATCCGTTGATTCATTTCTTTAAGCAATTTTTGTGTTGCCTCCTTATGGGCATCCATCTGTTGACCCATATTCTTCTGCATTTCTTTATGCCAATTTTGTGATTCCTTTGTGAGTGCATCTACCCGTTGATTCATCTCGTTAAGCGATTTTTGTGTTGTCTCCTTGTGCGCCTCCATCTTTTGATCCATGTTCTCCCGCATTTCTCTAAGCGATTTTTGTGTTTCCTTTGTAAGGGCTTCTAACCGTTGATTCATGGTCTCCTGTAACTCTTTATGAGATTTATTTGTGTCCTTCTTGTGATCCTCTAATAGCATCATGAGAAGTGATTTTAAATCCAGATCTTGTCTTTCGGGTGTGGTGGGGTATCCAGGATTTGCTGCTGTTGGAGGGTTGGGTTCGGATGGTCCCACATTACTTTAATTTCTGTTAGTAACATTCCTACGTTTGCCTTTTGCCATCTGGATACCTCTGATGTTAGTTGGTCCTGCTGCCACTGGCTGTTGGTTGTACCTCCTGTGAGCCTGCAAAGCTATTTCTGCCCCCCCCCCCGGATTGCCAGGATTCCCCTGGCACCGATTTCTGGGGCCTGCCTGCTCCTGAGTGACTTTGGAGCCCTAATGTGCCATGCCCCAAGTGATCTTATATTGGGGAGGCCTTGCACATCCAAAGGCTCAGCGTAGTGGATTCCTGGAGCAGAGGTCGCCAAAGGGAGGCTGGTAGGCTCCTGCCCTGTGCAGGGGTGAGTGATCTCTCCGGGGGGGGGGAGGGGGCGTCCCTCTGCCAGGCAGAAGTCCCACAGCAGAGCTGGCGCGCTGGTTACTGCAGATCAGCCCCGCACTTGGGAGCCGCATACACACAAGCCGCCCGAGACCCAAGCGATATTATGCCTGTCTGTCTCAGAACCTGGCTGTCCCAACTTCCCAGTCACTGGAGCAAAGATGGCCGCAAAAGGACCTTTTCAACTTTGATTAAAGACACCTGGTGAGCTACTGGTAGCTCTCCATATTCAGATGTAGACACAAAGAAGCAGAAAATATTTCGGGTCTCCAGTCATAATATGGTTATCACCCTCCACTTACTTAAATGAACCTCTTCAGAAAAGTTTTGCTCCAACCAGAACAAAAGCTTCCTCTGCCTAAATTCACAAGAGCAGGTCTCAATTGTCTTATGGTAAAAATCACAATATGTTTCTCTGAGCAACTGATGACTTTGTAGTCTTTTGCTCTAACACTTCAAATGGAGAATTTCTTCTGTTCTCTGTTAACATAATAAATAAACTCCTATGTATGTATGTACTATTTTTGCGTAAAAAAATACTGCCTGTCTCCCAGCAGGAATGTCATAAAGTTCTCTCTTGAGGTGTCATGAAATTGACATAACTATAAAATACAGTCATCACTTGGTCAGACAAAGCATGTTGGATCAAGTTGGGTGTGCATCAGGTGATGTGCCTAAGAATGTGTTTAAGAGGCAGAAATGAGGTAATGTCAAGGGATGTTCACCAGCTTCTCTACTCTTCAGTATGCCACATGCAGAAGCACTTACAGACTTCCTGTGTGGATGGTGTTACCTGGTCTCAGCATGCTGCTCCTTCAGCCTCTGGAGAAAAATAATAAAGCCAATCATAAATTCAGTGTTGAGTCTTCATGAATTTAAATATATCGTCTTGATGTTATTTTTTAGAACATTCCTATAAATCTGAAAATTAAATATTTAGAAGTATCCGCATGTCTTTATAACGTAGTATATAATTAACTGGAATGAGATGTCCACTTTGTTTCTTCGTTTGTGTCAACTAGGTAAATATTTTTGCCAATTTCATAATTATAATGAAGTTTAAAAATCCAGTTAGCAAAAGCCTTCTACTGTCTGCTTCAACTATACTACATGCTGGAAAAGCAAAAACTATAGACTTCATAAAGATGATGCCAGGGATTAGGCTTGTGGTGAGGACAAGAGGAAAGGGCATTTTAGGGTAGTAGCACAGTTATAATATAATGGTGGTAAATGGGAAAAAAGGTAGACTATGTACAACCAGGCTCCTTCAGTTAAACTGTAGACACTCTGTTAGAATAGTTATCAGGGGAGCCTTATCTGGTATAGGATGTCAATAGCTTGGATTGTACTATCAGGAGAGGGTAATTATATATCTACATCACACATTCAGGGTTGCTGTGAACCTGTAACTACTCTAAGCAGAAAAGTATACTTTGTAAATTAAGTCTTATTTTCAGGTAATCAGATCACAAGTACTCAATCGTGGTGGGGATTGGTTCTAATGCTTTGTCTTAATTCAGCTTCTAGAGTCACATGGGAATCTGCTCGTTCAGATGCTAAAGAAAGCCTGCCCTCAGTTGGCTCTAATTGGGAAATAAAGTTGCCAACGGCCAATGGCTGGGCAAGATGAAAAAGGTGGGACTTTTAGATTGCATGGGCAAGGAACCTAGCAGGGAGAGGAAGAGAATTCACTGTGAATCAGAAGGATTACATGTAAAGCTGCAGGAAAAAAAGCAAGCAACCAGCCATATAAGAATTCAAGAAAGTGGCCCTAGGGTCCACTCCCCTGATTGGGTCTGGGGTAGCAGAGATGAACTGTAGATTCAGCAAGTTGACTCAGGATTGTTGGAGGGGAGAATGTATGCTAGTCATGGGGAGGATTAGAAATGCCCAGACATTGAGCTAGTTAAGGCATACCAAAATTAGCTGGCGTGTGTGTGTGTGTGTGTGTGTGTGTGTGTGTGTGTGTGTGAGAGAGAGAGAGAGAGAGAGAGAGAGAGAGAGAGAGAGAAAGAGTGTGTGTGTGTGTGTGTGAGAGAGAGAGAGAGAGAGAGTGTTTGTGTGTATGTGTGTGTGTGTGTGTGTGTGTGTGTTTCATTCTCGAATCCAGAGAGTTCTTGGGTGTGTGCAGCATGAGAGACATGCCAGGAGCCAAAGTAGATTAACTAATTTACTGTTAAACAATTATTAGGAAAATATTTATTTATTTAAATGTTATTTGATATTACAGATGATTGTTTTGTTATATATTCAAGTATATGCTTATAAACATTCTTATTTGGAAAATAATGTTTATAGTCTTAAAAACTATAAAGATCTCTTTCTCTTTCTTACACATACACACATACACACACACATAGGCAGACATGTATGCATGCATGCACCTTTGCATTGAAAACCAAGACTAGTGTTTTCCTTGACTCAAAATCATAAATTGTTGTAAAATGAGAGAAAGAAACTGAAAACAAGTGTAAAATTGAAAATCATGTCTGTCTTAGTCAGGGTTTCTATTCCTGCACAAAACATCATGACCAAGAAGCAAGTTGGGGAGGAAAGGGTTTATTCAGCTTACACTTCCACATTGTTGTTCATCACCAGAGGAAGCAAGGACAGGAACTCACACAGGGCATGAACTTGGAGGCAGGAGCTGATACAGAGGCCATTGGAGGTGTGCTGCTTACTGACTTGCTTCCTCTAGCTTGCTCAGCTTGCTTTCTCATAGAACCCAGGGCTAACAGCCCAGGGATGGCACCACCCACTATGGACTAGGCCCTCCTGCTTGATGACTAATTGAGCAAATACCTTACAGAGGGAGTTCATGAAAGCATTTCTTGAAAGAAGGCTTCTTTCTCTGTGATAACCCCAGCTTGTGCCAAATTGACAGACAAAACCAGCCAGTACAATGTGAAATCACAGTCTATTCTACAAAAGACTCAGTGTAAGGAGCAGTAACGTCAAGGCTGTTTCATTATAGGTGACATGGATGGCCAGCAAACAATGATATCACCAGTAGTGACACTAGGTTAATTTATTATGACATTGTAACAAGAACAACAAACTAGTAGCCGCAAAGATTAGGCAGAAAGTATTTTGGACCTTAGTTGGTTGAAAATATGTACCTCCTCTTTAGTTAAAAATAATTAACTCTGGAGTTCTATTTAGTATAGTTAAACACTGGCAAACCTCATTTATTTACCTCTTTACTTTGTCCCTAAAAGCATCCTAATAAGTCTGATTGCATCCAAACACAGATCAACAGGAAACCCCAGCTGTAAATATTACTATACAAGCAAAAATAATCAAATACCAATATAGCCAATAAGGAAATCAAAGACTAAAGGGACTGATAATAAAAAAAAATTAAAGTTAACAGACCAGAGAGAGAAAATGAAATTTATTGCAAAAGTAAAAGAAGCCATAAGAGCAATGGAACACACAGAAATTTTATAAGTTAGAAAATAGAAACTGAATTCAAACACAGCAAATCGTACTATCTGGAAACACCAATGGAAACAAAATATAGTTTTTGAAGTTAAAAGGTTAATATAATGAGCTTTCTCAGGGTATAGAAAAATAGGCAAGAGAAAAATTTCAGGCATAAAAGATTTTCAGTTAGATGATTAGTTCTTTTTCTGACATCCTATTATTCAGAGTCATAGAAAAGAAAATTCTAGGAAACACAAAAAATAATTATAAAGGTATGTGCTTCACAGAAATGACAATACATGTTTTAGATTATGTGAATGTAAATGCTAAACTGAATGAAAGAGAAGGTTCATCTATAGAAAATTGAAATTTCAAAATAGTAAGAATCAACACAAAGTAGTCAGACCACTTGAGTGGGACATTAAAATTATTTGTTAAACAAATGCCATTGGGAACAATTGCAAAACTGAGTATAATCAAGGATTCATAGAGAGTTAAGTTTTGAAGACAGAGTGACTTTGACCTACAGGTCAATCAACAGCCAAGGAAATCCTGAGCTATTTCAGCACAGGATGGGAAGGTTAGATGGGGCTTTAAAAAGAGATGTAGGAAATAAATACATGATAATTTCCCCTTTTTTGTTTAGGAAAATGATGTTTAGAACATTAACTATAGATATCCTAAGAAAATTAAATTTAAGTAAAGGTTTAAAACTTGAAATATGCTGGGCAGTGGTGGTGCATGTCTTTAATCCCAGCACTTGGGAGGCAAAGGCAGGCAGATTTCTGAGTTTGAGGCCAGCCTGGTCTACAAAGTGTGTTCCAGGACAGCCAGGGCTACACAGAGAAACCCTGTCTAGGAAAAACAAAAACAAAAAACCAAAAAAAAACAAAACAAACACACACAAAAAAACTTTAAGTATGAAGGATAGGGAAGAGTCAATTAATAAATCATTAAAGGAAATACTGAATAGATTTCATGAGATTGCATAAAGATATGAAGATCTAACATATCGTGTTTGGGCTTTTAAATTTAAATGACATATATTTAAATTCATGTCACTAAACTTGTACATGTTCATGGGTACCACATAATGCCTCTCCTCTCCAGTTCTGTGCATTCAGAATGTGTCTTAGCATCTATCTCCAGGGCATCCTCTGCCCCAAATTCTCCCATATCCTGCCATTTTCTCCTGACCCTTCCTACTCTACTTTTAGTCTCTGCCTAATCTTCTTCACAAGGTGAATTCCCAGTTTCCTTGGTCGATGCCCTGCAGGCAACTCAGGAAAGTTCTGTTTATATTTCTTCAAGTTTTGGTGAATACTAGTGTCCACAGTCACACTTCACAGAACTTTTATAATAACTCTTTTAAAAGCCACTAGGGCTATGACCTGTCCTTATTTAGAAGTTGATTTACAATTGTTGATGTCATATGCTTGATAACTTAATACTTTAAAATTTTATCAAGGTTATTAGGAAAATAATAATGAATTATGCAATTTTATACATTAATATTTAATAAACCATTAGGGATATAAAGAATATAAAGAGCCAAACGCCTTCAGGAAAATGGGTTTAAAGGAAAGCCTCACTGGGTTCTAAACAGACCTGTTCTCAGCTCCTTCATATCATCCCTCCATTATGGGCACAAGGAACAGTTGTATCTTTGCATTTCAGTGAGTGATTTATACTAATATTACTTTTTGACTCTTTATTGCCACTATGAGTCTGACTTAAAAATCTGTTTAAATTCAAGCAATTGCACAGGGTACATCTATAGGTGTCGAGCAATTTCTAGAACCATATGGCTTTTTCTGAATGGCTTGTTAAAACAATCTTCCATTGTTCTGTGTGTGTGAGAGAGAGAGGAAAACAGTGTTCTGCATTCTAGAAAGTTGTTTAGCTGGCCCCTGCTGTTCATTCATGTAAACTCCATCCTGTAGCTGTATGCACATGTCGCCATTAACAAGGAATGAGAGGAACACTGTAGTAGGAGGCAACTACACAGTGTGAAATCCAGGGAAGAATATAACAAGTTTAGAAAACAATCAAATAGAAAGGAATTATGCTGGATATCTGTAAAGGACATGTGGGCGTGTAAGATGGGAAATAGAAAGCCCATAAAATGGCTTAGACATAAGGGTCTTTACACCACACTGGACAACCTTAGTTTGAATTCTGTGACCTACATGGTGGAAGCAAGGACTGATTCCTGCAGGTTGTCTGGTTATCATCACATTGGCCTCTTGGCATGCATGCACCTACCAATTTTCAAATGCTTGGAAGACAAATAACAGAAAGATTATATTTAAGTACACTGATAAGAAAGAAGTGTACAGAAAAAAAGACCATTTTACCAGGAGTGTGATTCCTGTCTCCATACCTTTCTACTCATACACAAAAGGATAAAACCAAGAAATCTTCACAGATTACACTAATCAAGAATTTTAGGAACAGAAAACTTCAGTATTACTTACATTGTATTAAGGCATAGTAAAAATAGAAGCAATTATCCCAACTTGCTGAGGAAAATTATAAACAAATAAGTATTATTAAATTAATGAAAAAGCATAAATACCTAATTTGTAGTACCAGCATCATTTCTTAATTACAGTTGTGAATTTTAATACAAAAGTATAAATTAGCCTTTACCAAATAGCCTCCAGCTAAATAATAAAGGAATGATGGATCACCATAAAATAGAGCTTCTCATGTTAGGAAAACTAACATAATTTGTCATAATATTCTGTGATTATCTTCATATATATGTAACAATAAATTTATCAAATATAATGTACATGTATTTAATAAAGTCCTACAAACTAAGTACAGCTATATATAACTGGCAACAGCTGGTCTTGTCTTGGGTGAGAGAGAGAGAGAGAGAGAGAGAGAGAGAGAGAGAGAGAGAACTAAAGAATGAATGGTGCTTTTAATACACATATTTTATTGTATGTCAATTATAGTTCAATGAAATTGGAAAGATATGATACTAAAAATATCATTAAATGTTAGCATTAACATGATAATGTTAGTAAAAGAATGAATGAAAATTTGACATACTAGATTTATTTGCTCAGATTCTAAAGAGACTAAAAAGCAATTAGATGAGGTGAAAGCTAAGTGAAGCTTACAGATAACCTAAGTTGTTCACTATATAAACTTACAAGTTCTAAAAAATTATAGGAGATTTTTGAGTAACTAGACTTCACATTAATACCTGCAAACCACCTATCTCTCTATACATGAACTAATCACTAGAAAATGTAGAAATAAAGCAACAGAAGAAATGACACACACCAGAATGCACACAATTATGTGAAAGAGTATAAGCTTAGAAAGAATCATATGGGGCAGAAAAGATGTCTTCTCACCTGAGTGCAGACCTGTGTTTAGTTACCATTACCTATGCCAGGTTGCTCTCAACTTCAAGGTATCCCTACAGCTTTGTCTGACTTCCATGGGTACCTTAACTCCTGTGCACATGAGCCCACCCCAGACACATATACAAATGATTAGAGATAAAAATAAAAAAAAATAAGTCTTATAAGAAAACACAAATGATGCTTATCAAAGAACAATATAACATCGTATATTCATAAATTGTTCTTAAAATTTTTGTATATTAAACCAACCTTGTATCACTGGAATGAAGCCTACTTGATCATGGTGAATGATGGTATTGATATGTTCTTGAATTTGGTTTGCAAGAATTTTATTGACTATTTTTGAATCAATATTCATAAGTGAGATTGGTCTGAAGTTCTCCTTTTTGGTTGGGTCATTGTGTGGTTTAGGTATCAGAGAAATTGTGGTTACATAAAATGAGTTCGATAGTGTTCCTTCTATTTCTATGTTATGGAATAATTTAGGAATATTGGTATAAGGTCTTCTTTGAAGGTCTGGAAGATTTCTGCACTAAATCCATCTGGCCCTGCGCATTTTTTTGGTTGGGAGGTTCTTAATGACTTCTTATACTTCCTTGTGCAATATGGGCCTGCTTAGATAGCTTATCTGCTCTTGATTTAACTTTGGTAAGTGGTATCTGTCTAGAAAACCATCCATTTCATCTAGATTTTCAGTTTTGTTGAGTATAGTCTTTTATAGTAGGATCTGATGATTTTTTGAGTTTCCCCCATTTCTGATGTTATGTCTCCCATTTCATTTCTGATTTTGTTACTTTGGATACTTACTCTCAGCCCTTTAGTTAGTTTTGCTAGGGTTTATCTTGTTGATTCTCTCAAAGAACCAGCTTTTGGTTTTGTTGATTCTTTGTATGGTTCTTTGTTTCTATTTGGTTGATTTCTGCCCTGAGTTTGACTATTTCCTGCCAACTACTCCTCTTGGCTGAGTTTGCTTCTTTTTGTTCTAGAGCTCTCAGGTGTGCTGTTAAGTTGCTAGAATAATATCTCTCCAGTTTCTTTACCAGGGCACTTAGTGCTATGAAAGATGCTGTAAGGCAAAGGACATAGCCCATAAGACAAATCAGCAACCTACAGACTGGGAAAAAAATCTTCACTAAGCACACATGCAATAGAGGGCTAGTATCCAAAATATATAAAGAGCTCAAGAAGACACTATTGTGGATGCTAACAAATGCTTGCTGACAGAAGCCTGATACAGCTGTCTCCTGAGAGGCCCTGCCCATGCCTGACAAATACAGAAGTGGATGCTCACAGCCAACCAGTGGAATGAGCTCAGGGTTCCCAATGGAGGAGCTAGAGAAAGGATCCAAGGAACTGAAGGAGTTTGCAGCCCCATAGGAGGAACAACAATATGAACCAACCAGTACCCTCAGAGCTCCCAGGGACTAAACCACCAACCAAAGAGTACATATGGAGGGACCCATGGCTCCAGCCTCATATGTAGCATAGGATGACCTTGTTGGACATCAATGAGAGGAGAGGTCCTTGGTCTTGTGAAGGCTAGATGCCCCATTGCAGGGGATTGCCAGGGTAAGGAAGTAGGAGTGGGTGGGTTGGTGAGCAGGGGAAGGGTTGATGGAATAGGAAGTTTTTGGAAGGGAAACAAGGAAAACGGATAACATTTGAAATGTAAATAAATAAAATATCTAATAAAAATAAAATAAAACATATCTAATAAAAAATAAAAGGGGGAAAAAAGAAGCTAACCACCAAAAAATATTAAACAACCCAATCAAAAAATGGGGTATAGAACTAAATTGAAAATTCACAACAGAGGAATCTCAAATGGCTGAGAAACACCTAAAGAAATGTTCGGTCTTTAGTGATCAGAGAAATGCAAATCAAGATTTCACCTTACACCAATCAGAATGGCTTAGATAAAAACCTCTGGTGGCAATACATGTTGATGAGGTTGTGAATAAAGAGGAACACTCCTTCATTGCTGGTAGGATTGAAAACTGATACAACCATTCCTGAAATCAATCTGGAGGTTCCTCAGAAAATTGGAAATAGTTCTACCTGAAGACCCAACAATACCATTCTTGGAGAATATACCCAAAAGATGCCCCACCATGACACAGGAGGATGAGTTCCACTAGGCTCATAGTGGCCTTGTTTGTGATAGCCAGAAGCTGGAAACAGCCCAGATGTCCCACGACAGAAACGGATACAGGAAATGTGGTTCATATACAGAATGGAATACTACTCAACTATTAAGAACAAGGACATCCTGAGTTTTGCAGGCAAATGGATGGAACTAGAAAAACACATTTTTTTTTAAAGAAGAGAGTATTTACAAAACATGAAAATACAACCAATTATTGTTAAGTTCTGCTTTGGAGTTGGGCAAAGTTCTTTGATGTTTCCTCAGAGCTTAGTATGAAAGTGGTATATGTGTGCATGTGTGCGTGCGTGCGTGCGTGTGTATGTGTGTGTATGTGTGTGTGTGTGTATGTGTGAGAATGACTGAATGAGGAAGACAAAAGGTATTGTGCTTAGATGGGGCAAGGAATTTGGGTAGGTTCTGCCCCTGGCAGATTGGTTGGAAAAATAAACAGGCAATGGTCATTTCTACAGTATGTGGGACCTTGTGAGCCACTCTTATAGGGTCTTTACGTCAAACAAATCTTTGAAAGATCTATGTTCAAAGGATTTTCTGGATAACAGTTGTGTCTGTGCAGGATTAGGAGTTACTTTACGCCATGGTTAACTATCTCTTGCTAGGGATCTCCATCCCCTGCGAGGATGTCTACGATGAACCACCTAGGTTCTACACTAACATTTAGCTTATGAAGCCTCTAATGTATTAGTTATCCTGAGGAAGGATAGATAGTTTTGTAAATATTTGGAAATACAAAGAGTTAACTCACACTTCCATTACTTAAAAGTTTAAAACATATTAATTGGGCTGACCCTATAGTTCAATAGATTAAAGCATTTCTCATGCAGGCCTAATGGGATGAATTCAATCTCAAAAATAAGAGAATCAACTCCTGAAAGTTGTCCTCTGTTCTACATTTAATTTTTAGGCTCCTTTTACTCTCCTCCATACACAAGGATAAAATATCTTTGGTTCATTGAATCAGGAGAAAGGGGGCACAATCCCAGCAGTAACTGAAGATCCTTAGAGCTGAACAACCATTTGCAAACAGTTCATCATGTGGACACCCTGTACATTCTTGCTCTGGTCTCTCTGTATGAGCAAATCATCTTGTTCTAAGTTATTCACGTTAGAAATTCTGATGCACTAACCAAGCACAGACATAAGTCTGTGTCTAATCTAAGGCTTCAGGCAGAGAAATAGATACATAGGACACAGATGATAAGGACATAAAATGGACATAAAATGATAAGTTCAATTTACCAATTTTCAAGGAGGCTTCACTCTTTCAAGGAAGTTTCAGCTCTGAACAAAGCCTCGTTTGTGCTCTACAATTGTTGTTTTATTGTTATTGTGAAAAAATGAGTTTTCTTTTACTTAAAATATTTTAATACCTTTCTTTTATGTGCATAAGCATTTTACCTGTGTGTACTTCTATGTACCACAAGGGCATCAGATACCCTTGAACTAGAATGAGTTACAATATAGACATTATACAATATAGTGATTGGGCATTTGGGTGTACTACCATAAGCCAGTCAGTGTTTTCCTCACTTCTTCCTATCCAGCCCACCAGGTTTGACAGATATAGTCTTGTGAAGGGTGGAAGAAGAAGTGTACCCTGGCAATCTCAGACCCAAGCCTTCAGCCAAGAAGCTATCAATTGCCAGTTGCTAAATGAGATGAGTATAGAGCACCTGGCCTGGTGGGTAATATGGAGAAGAATTTCAGCCTGAGGATGTTGCAGAGATGGAGCATCTAACAATGTAATCATCTTATTAGCAGCATGACTTCAACAACTATACAACATTCTATCATGTGTGCATATGATAGTTACTCTGTTGATATCAGACCATTGTCCAACTCGGACGAGTCTAATCACAAAACAGTGTTTCTCATATCTAACAGGAGGTCAAGCAAAAGTGCAGGCCCTGTTCGTCTTGAATCTTTCAAGCTGGAACAGACTGTGTCATAATGAAACCTGCTATGGTTCACTCAGTTTCTTCATTCAAGTCTAGTGTCTTACCTAGTGTGACTTGACTTTATCTGTGTCCTCAGAGTAACCAGAGCAGGATTAGTACAGAAACTGAGTAAGAGGAACATGAAAATCAGACATTGTTACTAAGTTACAATTTAGTGAAAATATATGTATTTTGTTTAGCCCCCTTAGGTTATAATCTCTTCTTAAATTATACTGGTTTCTATTGCTCAAAATGTTTCAAATAAAGAGGAAAATATTTTTCATGAGGATTATAATGTTCAAATATTTTATTTAATCAGATAATTGCGAGAAAGATAAATTTAAAAAAGATTTTTACTTAGTACCTGCTAGAGCTATGCTTGTTGCTTAACTCTCTCTAGTACCCTATTTTACAGTACATAATCAGTGTAATAAGTGATAATTTTAAAGAATAATGACAGATAAATAACATGTTCAAGAGTTAAACCAAGGTCTTTGGGACCCTGGTGAACTTTTCAGCATGTCATCCTCCTCCAGGGAGGTATGTATTATGTTTAAGTAACTTTTATTTAACAGATGTAATTATCACCGTTTCCATCTCTTTCCGAACTCTGGCTGGATGGTTTAACTCAGCTGTTCTGGCTAAAACTCTTCTCTAAGATGACTGTTTCAAACTGGCTTCTATTGGCTTGTAACTGAATTGCTATGCTGGGCCTTGGCCTCAAACTAACTCTGGCAATTTGTTCTAATCTTCTGATTCCTTCTAATTCTCTGGCTCATTCTGTCTTCATCTGTAACCTGTCTCTTTAAAACTGCTCTCCCAGCCTCTCCCCATCTCTACTCTCTGATGTCTCTTCTCTCTCCTGCTTCACATGAGAACTGGGCATATCCTATCTCTGCCTCATTCTGTCAAATCTTTCTTATTTGTCTCTTTGTCTTCCCCTCAATTAGATTTCACTTCCAAACATGGCTGCTTCCTTCTACAAATTCACCTTACCTTTGTCTGCCACTCAGATATCATTTTCAAATATAGGTGTTTCCTTCTACAAACAAACTTTACCTGCATTGTTTGGGATTAAATGTGTGTGATGTGTCTGCATTTCAGCCAGATCACACAGACCTAGAAAAAGGAGAAGAGAGGGAGAATACAAATGACAAAGAGAGAACAGATAATATAAAAAAGAGGCCATGTTTTGAAAGGGAGCAAGGAAGAGTACATTAGAGGATTTGGATGGAGGAAACAAAAGTGGGAAATTATGTCATTATACTATAATCTCAAAAAATAAAACAAATTAAAAACCAGCTCTCATTAACATACACACACACATAGGAGGAGATTCACACTATGGGAAATTTATGTTGGGACATTATTAGTTTTACTAGAAGTATTGAGTCATCATGAGTCTTTGCTAAGATTACTTAACTGGTCTTTTCTTGTTGATAATATCTGCCTTACCTAGACCTGAATTTTCACAGAAAGGCCAGGCTTTCTGGATTCTGTTTCTGCCTCTGTAGGCACACTTGATCTTAGAATAAAGTGAGCAAGTCCCTGAATTCTGTAACTCCTGTTTCTCTCCCAACTCAGGTCCTTTCCTGGCCAATGGCATTTACCAAGGGCTAACAACACTATGAACCTCTGGAGAAGCATAGCCCTAAGGATACCCCATGCTCAATGAAGATGTTCCTGAGTATTGTTCTATATGAGAGTGTGCTCTCCTGTTTTTTACTTTTATAAGGTAAGTTCTGCTCATGAGAGATTCTGGGTTATGTCATCTGATAATGTCACAGAAGGCAGTTGAGAGAACTTGCAGAACTTACTGAAAGTGGAATTTTGTTTGTTTTAATAAAAGAAAAAAATTCTGAAAATTCTCCTTACCAAATCAATGGCAATGCCAATGATAAAACAACAGCTGTGAGCTTAATGCATAAAATAAGGACGTGAAAGCCATGTATTCAAAGGCAGGGTCATTATTTAAGTGCCACAGAGATTACACACCAGGACTGAAGTAAATAAGCCATCATCAGTGACTTGAGGAGTAAAGATTGTTTTCTCTGGGCAGAAAGTTTTCCTGCTTCCATAGTCCTCCAAGCAGTTTAAAAGAAAAAGTGGTTTTAAAAAATGCACAATGTGATTTACATCATATAATAGATGGGAAATAAAGTAACATTAATATTCACTTGCAAATAAAATCTATGTACATATTATTGTATATGAAAGCATATTTCTACTTGGATTAACTTTGATATCCTATGGGAAAATGTATCTGATCACATCACCTGTAAATGGTGCAAAGTAGATTTGTATTCTGATACCTAATGCTCCAGCTGAAGTTGCAAAGTCTGAGAAAACTCTGCAAGCCAAGCTCCAGGGAATGGAAGGACGTTACATTCCTTGGGGAAAGCTTCAAACAATCAATGACCAGCTAATAGATTGAAATATTGCTGTATTAATATTTCCATTGCTGCTATAGATAATTTTTGAGTGGAAGAAATATTTTTTCCCTTTCCATGAGGTGAGAACTGTCACCCAAAGACCAAATACACCATGTCAGAAGAAAGGCAGCCTATTACGATCCTCCGTATCTTCCAAGTCCTCAAGTTCATTTAGAGTCCAATAGCTAAGAGACCACTCCACATGCTTTGTAACTATAGTGTGACACATGCTAGTTCTTCAGACTGATGATGGTACTCTGCTGTCATGAACAACCAGGTGATGGCACTTGGGTGTCTGTCATCTCCAGGGCCGACAGTGACCTTCAAATGTTGTCAGTGTTGGCGTGCTTTCAGATATGTTAAAATAAGGAAGAGTGGAACACAGGTAGACAATCTGCTCAGTCATTTCATTGTTCTCTTCCCTTCCAGAACACATGCTGTAAGAAGAGTGGAATGGCTCTCAGGTCCATTAGTAAAAATCATTCTCAGGCAAAGATGCCTTCATTGGGGAAACAAAAATGGTGACGCCATTATCAGGAACACAGGGAAATTTAAAATTCAAAATATAGAAAAATAAAATCTGCGCCAGCCAAATTGATCATTTTAGGGATTCTTATGTTAGTTTTCAAAATAATAATGATAATAATAATAATAACAACAACAATAAAAATAGAGTCCAATTAAGAAAAAGCACACCATTTCTGTAATTCAGAGAACTAGTTAGTTCAGATTTGCACATGCATTTCAGAGTATCACCATAATTTCCATTTCTAAATGTTGAGAATATATGCATTGTAATCTTTATTTTGCTAAGTTCTGTTTATTCTTTATTCTCTTCACATTGTCCAGTGCATGATGTTTTTAAATTCTAAACTTGTGTCATTAAAGAAAACTTGAATATCCGTAAGACTAATTTAAACATGGGAGAGATGCTGGTAATGGCGAGATCTGAGTGGCTGCATTTGGTTTATAAATAGGTTGTCCTAGATAAAAAGGAGCCAGGAATCAATGTGCCAGATAAAAGAGACCAGATGCTAAGGAAAGTAGCCTTATTTTCTAGAACAACTTCTTCAGTAGCGACACTGTGGGGGAAATAGAGTTGAGCCTTAAGGGCCTATTTCAATCAATTTTCTGAAAATTGGTAAAAATCAAATGTCCCATATACATGTTTTGTGTTGGTCAAGGTATCCATAATTTATGCTTAAATTCATTCATGAATAAATGTAAAAGTCCCTACATTTCCAATAACATTCTAAATTCCTGCATATATTTGGAATTGGGGTTTTTTTAAAGAAGGAAAAGTGGTTCCAAAAAGGTGCAGGATGGTAAAGCCCCTGAGTCGAAACATTTGCGAGAATAGAGCTCTGTGAATATCTTAGAGAAAATCCCTTCTGAAGTCTAGCTCAAGTTACACATTACAAATCACTTTGAAAGACTTTTTTTCTTCCCTTTCCCTTATGGTATCCAGTCTCTTGATTATTAGAGATGATGAGCCCTAGCTTGAAAGCAGAAACTTAAATCAGTGACTCTATTTTTATTGCCAAAAGGAGATCTGAATTCATATAATAAGAGAGCAGTGGGGATGAGATATGACAGAATTCATTAATGTGCCAAGGATGTGGCCAACTTGTCTACAACTAGTTAAAAGGCAAATACACAGATTGATCATTTTTCTTTCCAGGACTGTACGTCACAATACACATGGCCTGTTTCCTAAAACCTTCTGTCTAATGTTTAATAGATTGATGGAACTTCAAAAACAGCACTCCCGACAATCCCGCTAGACAAGAGGGGCCATGAAGATGCATTCAGTTAGAAGAAAAACTTTGCAATCTGAGCTCAAAGAATTCGAGTCAATTTCACAATTGCCCCTTAATTTAAACTAAGTTTAACTTTGGATTCAAAAAGAGTTGAGGCTTGAGTCTGACATTTTATATTTAAAAAGAAGAAAGACTGATACGAACAACTTTATTTTTTTTAATATTTTACTTTCAGCATTCTGTGCAGTATAAGTTGCTAGATTTATCAAGCAGGTATCCATGAGACTTTTAAAGACTCCCCTTCTTCTTCAAGAAGTGGCATGGACTGGTGCTTAGGAGTGAAGCTCACACTCTGGAGACTGCTGTGTGAATTGGTCAGAACATGGAAGCCGATGAGCCAGGCTTTTAAAGAAACCTCACAGCTTTACCATAAGCCCCTTGAAGAGAGAAAAAGAGCCTATGCACAGACGATTTTTAGAAATAAAAATTATTCTAAGGTACAAAGTTAGCTTACTAGTTCAAGTTGACTTTTTTTTCCTCCTGTTTACCAGTGCTCTTCTGTATTTTTCTCTTTTATTTTGCCAGCATTTTTGGTCTTTTCTTTATTATTTTCTTTATTTACATTTCAAATGTTATCCCCTTTCCTCATTTCCCCTCCGAAAACCCCTATCCCATCCCTATTCCCCCTCCTCCTGCTCACCAACACACCCACTCCTGATTCCCTGACTTGGCATTCCCCTACACTGAAACAATGAGCCTTCACAGCACCAAGGGCCTCTCCTCTCATTGATGTCTGACAAAGCCATTCTCTGCTACATATACAGCTGGAGACTTGGGTCCCTCCATGTGAGGGACTGTATAAAATGTCATATTTCTCCTCTCAGGATTCTCTGGAAGAAATGTGTTGCTTTATTTGAGTGGAAACTATAGATTGAGCATTAACTTTTGATTGTTTCAATTTCATTCATCTGCCTCTCCTTCCCATTTTCTATTTTCAGCCACTCAACTGTACCCGTTTGTATTTGTGTGCTTAATTTTCACCTTTTCTCTGTGTTCTAAAGATTCTCCCTGGGAGAAGGGGACCAGGTTCATGAGTTCTAAAAGCAGACATGTTTCCCTCACAGCTTCTCAAACTCTCTTTCTTGCATGAATTATACAGAAACTGCTATAAACTGAGAGACTCCACAGTCTTCTCTACAAAGTCGAAATTTAACTTCATAATATTAAGTAAAAATGAATCCTTTCCAACAGGGCCAAATATCCTAACCTCTAGAGATGCCCAGAGACACTTACCTTCTATTGCATGGTGATCAAATTTGAATGGTGTTAAAGAGTTGTTGTTGTTGTTTGTTGTTGTTTGACTAGGGAAAACTAATTGTCATATAATCTCTCATTTCTATGAATGATGACTATTAAGAATGGAGATAGTCATTTTCACAAGTTAACCAACACATTCAGGATTGCATGGGTCATAAAAGACAGAAGCCTGGAGCCTGAACTCCTGACTGCTGACTTGGCACTGGATCAATCACATGTATTCCACCTTAATTTCCCTCCATCTGTTCATACACACATGCAAGCCTGACACTGGCTTCAGGTTATTCTGTAACAGCACAATGGGAAAAGCCCAGATTCCAACCCCAGAGTAAGTCCTAATAGCTTCAGTGCCTTGGTTGCTTTGTGTAAAAGTGTGAAAGAGCTAAATTAGATCATCTCCCATGTGGAGAAAGAATGATCTGTACACAAAAACAACTCGGAGCTTCAGTGCTGATCCTCCTTCTTCCTGGTTATAGAAATCGTGAGAAATTAAACATTAATATTGTAGTTCTGGGAATGAACCCAGAGTCTGCTACAGTAAGTTGAGAGCCCTATCACTAAGCTGTATGTCCACCCTCTTTTTACCTTTTGTTTTGGGGAAAATAGGATCTCACGAAGTTGTTCAGGGTGGCCTTGAACTTACTCTACAGCTCAGTGTAGCCTTGAATTTTTAGAATTCCTCCATCTACTTTGAGGGTAGATGAGACTGTAGACCTGGACCTCTAGGCCTGATCAAATTATATAGACTTTATAGCTATCAGCTTTTTCATATGTGAAGCCAAAGATGGTAACATCAATTTTGAAGCAGTCTTGTAAAAAGTCAGTAAAAGAATATATGTAAAAACAGTTTGCCAAATGGCAAGCACTCAATAAATGTCAATTATTTCTTTTACTGTTAGCACTTGTCATATTCTAAAGACATATATTATTTTAATAGCAGTTTTATCATTATATTATCTATAAATGAATTTAAGCATTACTAGCATTAAGGGCAAAACATTAAATATATTAAGCATCTAAATAATCAAAATGGATTTGTGAAACACAGTATTTTATTATTTATCTGACAGCATTGATTTATGTTTATTTCACCTAATAGAAGACTTGAGGGTTTTTTATATTTTATTTTTATTTTTTCATCTTAAGTAATAGAAATAGAATGCATGCTCAATGAGCAAACTAAAATGGAGCTATAATCCCAGCCAGGACTTAAGACTGAATGTTAAGATATGAGTATGTCTTAATATGCTCATCTCTTTCTTTAATAGGAATAGGAATAGTTAAGTAGGGAAATTCTACTTGTCATAGAAGATAAAATCTTCCAGCATAGACTTATCTTTCAAATGGATAAGTAACAAGAAGCAAGTCCACATAGAAAAAATAAACAACAAAACTTCAAAAAGGCAAGGCACACATAGCGAGTTTAAATGATTGTACAAATGTTTCATAAACATGGGAAAGAAAAAGCATATAGTTTCTTTGGAAAACAATTTATTAAACTCTAGCATTTGGGGAGAAATTCAATCACAATTGTCATCAAAGAAAGGTAAGAAACCTCATAGCTACGTTCCCCCAAACCAAAAATGCAGCTCATCAAGTACAGAGAGGAGGGAGGTTTTAATGGCTTTCTGGCAAGATTAGGTTGGGTAGCAGAGAGAAATTGCACAGGAAAAAAAAAATCTTTCACATAAAAAGCTTTCACTTTTTGTCTCCCTTGTTAGAAACCAAGAAACATTTGGGTAGCTTTTTTAAATTTTAAATTTTTATTTTTAACATATATTAATTTGAAGCCTTGTTTCAGGTCCAGGTGCCATGTGGAAGATGATTGATGTTCCAGGGATGGGAGAAGGATGCAAACTGGGAGCCATCCAAGTTGTAAGCATCTAGAAATGAAGGGAAAACACCTCCTTCCTCTATGGGTGGGTCCTCACGGGGACTCTAATGCTATTTTTGTTTGTGTGTTGCTTCGTACATCCAAAGTAATATTATAAGCAGTTTTCAAGTAAACATAATTAATCTTTGACCCTATCAAAATAACTACCCAATTAGCTTATCTATATTTTTGTTTACTAAAGGAATAAAAGCCATGTTTAATGTATGTGGTTCAATACTGTTTATACGTGAAACGTGTTCTAGTTCAATACAAAAGGAAGTTTGAATTTTTTTTTTAATTTTGCTCTATCTTATGAAAAGTAAAGTAAAATTCTGTATCCTCTAAAATATTAGAAACTGGGTCTTAGAGGAGGAAATACATTTTCATACAATAAATTTTAACTTTCAAAAGGCAGGACACACTTATTACTGTAGTGATTTGAAAAATGCATGCACCCTGATGTTCTTCAATGTAATAAAATAAAGAGAGCTATACAGTAAATACAATTGGAGGTGTTAAATAATTATTAAATTTTCATGTGCTTTAAATGAACCACAAATTTGATAGTGTTTGGATATTCAGATTAATGTCAAATTAATGAGAAAATAAGTCAGCCACAAAATAATTATAATATCTACCTATATGTATGTTTAAACACTTAAGGTTTCTGCTAGGAAAAATGCTCAACTTTAATCTATATAAAGCCCCACTTGTAAAATACTACAATTTACAAAGTTTCTATATGCCCACTTTGCAGCATGTATCCTAGAATAAGTTTTACTTTAGTTCATAATTGAAATGGCCCTGATTTGGATCTACAGTTGCTAAATTGTGTAATAGTACTAACAACATCTTACTTATAAATGTACAATTCTTGTGAGCAGTCATGTTTTAGACTTGGATCCTTCCTGACCAAATTTTTCAAGAAATAATATCCCAGAATATTGAAATATCTGTTCAGGGTACTGTCCCCAGTGAAATTAAAACCAGGTACTCAGAACAAAAGCTGTAATATCTAAATAATCCCAATGAACTTTACTTAGAATTATTCAAATCATACCAGAAATAAGGGGAAAGGTGCAGGTAAAAGAAGGTTGATGATCTAACACTTGAGACATTCCGAGAATAATCTTGACCTTGACTTATCTCTATCAAGATAAGCTATATGACCATGTCACAACATAAAGAAATCATGTGAGCTATAAACTTACTTCTCATGGTTCTTTCATTATCTATTGATAGTTGACTCAAAATTGAGGTACATGGAGCTTAATTAATTTAGAAATACTGTCAAGAAGGCCTCAGGATCATTTCAGTCTTTAGTAATACAGATCGGGTGTGTTGTATGTGCTAATGCACCACAGGTTGAAGTTATTTCTGTGACAGCATCTGCAGAACATGCTATTGGTCTCAGAAAAGAAGCTGAAAGAATGTAGGCCACTCCTCATCAATGATCAGCACTGGGAAATAAGCCCAATGCTGTTTAGGTTGTGATCCAATTTAGTGTAATTCAATACATATTAGATTATTTATAGGAGTTGGGCAAATAGATATCTAAATTTAAAATAAAGCTTTATACTAAGTTTATGTGACTCTTAGATGTGAGCTTTCAATCATTATGCATTTTGGGCTTCAATACATCAATTACATTTTAACAATTTCTTCTGGAAAATATACCACTATATACAAATTGTTGCTTATCTTCCAGAGTGGCATATATGGACAGTTTTCATCCCTAGTGTTCAGTTCAGACCCTGAATGATTCAATAAAATTCACAGCATATTCTCTGAAATAGCCCAGAAGATATTAGAAAATGTTTATTATCCAAATCATTTATAATTTTATTCAATCATTTATTGACTGCCTACTATGTGGCTGGGATTTTATATAAATCTCTAAACTGTCTATATTCAAACCAGGGAAATTTATAAATAGATCTATTCTCACCTTCCTTAAACAAATGCAGTGTTGTTTTATTCTACATCAAAAAGGAAGGAAAAGTTTTCTTGGCCAAACTGTTTCTAGTGAGCTACATCATGTTGTTTTGAAACTGAGACTGAACCTTACACATTGCACTCCAGAGCTGACAACAGCTGTTAAAAAGAAAAAGTCTCTAGTTACCCAGCTCTGGCTCCTGTTCATTTTGTGATTATTATTATAAGTCAAAAGTCTATAGCAATAAAAATGACATCAACAGGAACAACAATAACCATAATATGCACCAAATATTGTCTACAACTATATTAACAGTGCACATTCATTGCAGCAGGCTGGGTGGGAAGACTTGGGGATGAGCTGACTCAATAAAAGACCAATGAGGAACAAATCATGGTCTGTGTCCGACTTACATAAGGTCACATGGCACACAGAAGAGATATTCAAATTTGCTTTATGGCCTAAATATACAAGCTCAAAGTCATGGGTAGGAAGATTAGTCAGCATCATATTGTAAGAAGATTTAAAAAAATGTAAAAAAAGCATTTGGGCCATAAAGGGATCATGTTATTTTACAAGCTGAACAACAACAAAGGAAGTATTTTTGCTCAACTGGGCAGCATGTTAGGCCAATAAAGGAAGGATACAAGACAAGACATATCACTAAGCAGTGAATACTCTATTGTCTTCTGAGGAAGAAAATAACACAAAAGAAAAATAAAAACAAGAAAGTTGAATGCTTCTTATGAAAACATCTTCATTATTTATACCTTTTCTGCTATGAGATTCCATAGTAAACATCAACTATCACTAAACATGTGGGGTGTTTTTCTGTGTGTGTGTGTGTGTTTTCTTAATTGACCACAGTCAAAGGTTTATACACAGTTATAAAAAGACTTGTTTGAACACTCATAGCATATTTATGGATAAATACACCCCTGCCCATCTTCAGAGGCACAGTTGCCCTGCATTCTAGAAACCATTTTGTAGCATAAAATTGGACAAAGACAAAGCTATGCTCAGAAAGAACAGCAAGTACTGGCAAGAAGAAAATTGCATAATAGTGTGTTTCAAAATAATAAGTAGAAGACAGTGTTGCCAATTGATGAATAGAGAGATCCCAGTGTCAACCCATGCTACCACTGCTGGGAAACACCAACATTAAGAAAGATAAAGATTACATGTAAGTTATTGAGCAAGAATGAAACACTGAAGTCAGAATTCTTGGCACCCCTATGCCATCTCTTTTTAAGGATATTAAAAGCCTTTTATAAGTTCTTAAAATTCTTAGAATTAGAACTAGGGACAATGAGCATTCACCTTTCTTATTCTTTGTTGTTAGATAATATGGTAGAAGTATTCAGAAGGTTGTGTTCAAGAATCAGGTGAACACCTATCAGCCCTTCAGAAGTACTTGTTCACCTAGTAAGCATGTATTACTGAAGCAGTGTTTTCTACTGGTGAAAGCAAAAACCACCTCATTCCTAGATGAACTGGATCTATTGGGTAACCTAAGAGAAAACTCACAATGAAATATATACTCTTTAATTGATTCCTGATTGTCAGCTCTGCCCAAGCTTCCCATTTATGTGAAATAGTGGCATGTCCCTTGTTAAAATGTTATTAGCATGTACATCAGGATGACTCTGTGCGTTTCAACCACTGAAGATGTATTTCAAGAAATACTTAGCTACCAGCAAAAAGGGTGAAAGGATTCAAAGGATACAATTTAAGTATGAGCTCATTATTGTAAGTATCACTTAGAGTCAATAAATAAATAAGTAAACACATACATACATACATACATACATACATACATACATACATACATACTTTATCAGGATTCTGCCAAGGCATGAAATAGAAGTAAGACCGTCACATATATCATGAGGCTAAGAGCCTTTGAAGTTATACGGAACTCTATGAAGAACAGGCAGAAGAGAGAAATTGTCAATTCTACAATTACAAGTATTTGATATTTTTAAAAAGCACCCAATTGTCGTATGGCCTGAGATTAATGCAAAAAAATATTATGGACTGAAATTTTAAACCAAATTGGTTGTGTATGCATTTACTTATCACCCAGTAGGCATGGCAGAACTCCATCTTATTATGTTTAAAAGTATAAATCTCAAATTTGTACGTCATATGGATGGAACATAGCCAGCAATAAATATGCAGTTTAGAGGAACCTTTGCAGTGCTGGAGAATAATTTGGACAGCTGGTGTTATTGGTTGATCTACAAGGTTTTTGGTGTTCTTATCAATCTGCTCTTTTACACTTAATTTAAATTTAGTATAAATATTCACTGTCAAAAACATTAAATTGGGGGAGAATAATCTCACATTTTTAACTCAGGATACAAAATCAGAATATTAGCAGTGCACATATAGGTGAGTTTTTATGGTTGTCATCAGTATATAGACAAAGGAAGTGGTCAGTTGCTTTTGTAAGCACATTTGGGTGAAGGTCTGAAAGGATAAGGAGGAATTTCTAGTTCTTAGTTCTGTGGCATACATGTTCATTTTATTAGAAAAGCATTAAATTACTAATAACATTTGTTGAACATGCTCTACTTTCCAAAGCATTTACATATCTGTTATATCATAACAGCTTTGGGAGATTAGAAATAAATGTAGCAAAAGGCAATTATGACAGATAATTTGCAGCATTACAAACTGGCCTTAAATTGATAGAGGTACAGAAGAAAGCCTTTAATCCCTATCACTCATCTTTCCTAGTACAGACACTTTGCAGCTTATCAGAATATGTACTTACATAATGCATGCTAGGAGAATAGTTCTCCTTTGTGTAGCCTTGGAAGTTACAGTGGTTGGTTCGTTTTTTTTCTTCAGAACTAAGGGGCTGTTTTCAAACTGATGTATTATAGCATTTTTGCTTGTTCTACCCATAGCAGCAGTACCCATTTGCATCACCATGGTCATTTCAGATCTAGCCCTACTTACTGCCTTCAACGCTAACTTACTTTTATCAAAGCAGCTTGTCTAAAGCCCCACTAAAGTGACCATGAATCTATACAAGATGAGAACAAAAGGTCAAGGCGGAATACATTTTGCATGGGTTGCTTCTGTCAAGCTTAGGGAAGTATCACATTTGGTCCAATGGAACACAGAAATACCACACAATCACATTGATCCATAAAGAGGTCAGCCAATAAAAAGCAGCAAACAGGCAGCACGAAGACTAGAAGTGAGTTCTCATTCGAAACTCTGGACAGCCAGGTAGTAATGTAGAAAATTTTTATCAAAGGTAAAATAAATTTGTTTTGATTTTCAAATCTAAGAAAATCAAAAATCCTTCAGTTGGAGAAAACATGGGACTTTAGAAATAGAATACCAGGATCTGCTCATCCTTTACAACCAATGGGTACATGTGGTTCCAGCCAAAAAATTGGCAGAGAAATGCCTTGTCAGGCATCAGTGGGAGGAGAGGTCCTTGGTTCTGTAAAGGCTCAACAGAGGCCCCAGTGTGGGGAAATCTAGTGGGGGTCATGGGAGTGGGTTGGGTGGAGGAGCAAATTCTTGGAGGCAGTGGGTGGGAGGATGAGTTGGGGGTTTTTGGGGAGGGGGGAAACCTGGGAAGGGGTATAACATTTGAAATGTAAATGAAGAATATATTCAATAAAAAACAAACAAATAAAAAAACAAATATATTCGCAGCTCTTTCTCAAATATTGATAATAGCTATCACCAACACATCATTTTGTTAAACTGAGGGGGTGTGTCACCATAGTATAAATGTGGAATGTTTAAAGAGAATAAAGTTCTATTGGGACATGGAAGGCTGCATGCAGAGGAGTCATGAGATCGACACCTAACAGCAGATTACTCAAACGAGAGCTGAAACATTAGCGTTGACAACAGGATACTAAGGATGGGACATCTCAGAGAAAACAAACTTTATAACACAGTGCAGTAGCCTTTAGCCTTGCTCAAGCACAGAGCCTGTGATTTGAATCTAATCTTTTTAAAAGATTCAACATTTGGAGGAGCTTTAACCAAATGGAAGTTATTTTTGTTTTCAATTCTAACCAAATCAGTGGCATTAATCTGGACCCTGAATGATGAAGATTGGAGAAGTAATTGAAGAAAGGTCATTGCCTAGAAGAGTTGGGCCATCAAAGCTTGCAATATGGCCTGGCAGAATAGCTCAGTGGGTGGAAGCACTTGAAGCCAAGATTGATGACCCAAATTCAATCCCCAGAAGCTACAAGGTGGATGGAAGAGGATAGACTCTTACAAGTAGTCCTTTGGCCAATGCATGCTACTCAAGCCATGACATGTGCCTCTTCCTCAAACATATACACATGATAGACAGACAGACCAACAGACAGATAGATAATAAAAGAAATTGACATTCTTCATGAACATTACAAAGGAATTAGAAATTCTGGGAAAGAAAATCTCTTTAAAAATGATTAACTATCCAGATCTTTGCTGGAAAACAATAAGATATTTTATATGAATATCACAAAGGCCATCTTACTATATCCTCCCCCACTAGTGTAACTCTGCATAGCTTATTTATAATTTAAAGAACTTACTTTATATATTTTTATTCCGTCATCTAATGTGTCTCTTGCCTGACCAGATGGCAGTGAATCAGCCAATAATCATGGAAGGCACATCGTAATACATTAACATCCTAATGACTTATTGCAGATCTGTTTCCAAAAATTACAGTCAATATTCTGGAAACAAGATTGCAAGACCAGAAAAGATACTGATAAAGCATTCTCACTGTCCATCTCTAGAGAACATTCTACCTGGCTACACACTTATCTTACACAAAAATACCCAAAAGACCTCCAAATAGTTTTAAAAAATCACTTTTCCCATATATGGCCCAAGTGTCCTGTAGGAAATTGATTTAACCTCCACTCTAGAAGTAGGAGTGATTGCTGTAATAGCAGACAACTTGACAATAATAGGCTTAGAAATGGTCAGGTAACTCAAAATGATCACTGAGACCACCAGCAGCTTCAAGAAAAGAGAGAGAGAGAGAGAGAGAGAGAGAGAGAGAGAGAGACCCTCTCTTCCCTGTGTGTGTGTGTGTGTGTCTGTCTGTCTGTCTGTATCTTGCTCTTCCTCCCTTTCTGTCCTTCCCTTCCTTTTACTTTTCTTTCTCCCTTATTCCACATCAATCTTGAAGTTGGTGTGCTTGATCTTAGTATCTGTTTTCCAAGAAATGAACTAGCTTATGATGAAAATAAAGCCAAGTACACAGAAATGTGTTGGAGGAGTTGCAAGAATGCTGTGGTGTTTTGTTTTGGGTGTGTGTGGGGGGGGTGTGGGTGTGTGTGTGTGTCCCCAGATGAATCAGTTTACAGCCAACCTACAACCTAAATATCCCTTTACATATATTGATACTTAATGGAGTTTTCTGAGGTAATCAGAATTAAATTCAACTGTCATTTCTTCAAACAATTAAAGTTTAAAATTTCCAATAATCTCAATCTTACCTTTGGTGGTTTGAATATCTTGGTCCATAGGAATTGGTAGTGTTAGGAGGTGTGACCTTGTTGGAAGAAGAGTGTCACTGTGGGGATGGACTTTGGAGGTCTCTTCCTATGTTCAGGCTCCACCCATTACAGAAGAGAGTTTCCTCCTAGCTGCCTGAGGATGCCAGTCTCTCCTGGTTGCCTTTGAATCAAGATGTAGAACCCTCAGTTTATTCTCAAGTACCATGTCTGCCTGCATTGTTCCATGTTTTCTGCTATGACAATAATGAACTAAATCTCTGAAACTGTAAGCCATTCCCAATTAAATTAAATTAAATTAAATAAGGAGTGATACTATTAGGAGGTGTGGCCTTGTAGAAGGAAGTGTCACTGTGGGGGTGGGTTTTGGAAACAAGAATAAAAGGGACTACTGGGACAATTGATGCTGGTTAGCTGGAGCAAAGAAATTAGTGGTGATTAAGAAGATACTAGGTGAAATCTTCTGGGAAATGTTTTCCGAAAGCACAAAGAACCTGTGTTCCAGAGATAGACAAAGTTGTCCATCATGTTGCAGCTGGACTTCATAATGTGTAAGGAAGAATCATACAAGTGGTATTGGTTTTGAAGGTATGAAGGGGTCATGGAGAGAAGGCTGAGGCTTGGCACTGTGAGACACTATAGAAGGCCATTGGTGGAGGTACAGCCTCAGTTGAAGTTGACTCCCCAAGACTGAAGGAATCATGCAAAGAAGTTGAGGCTAGGCACCATGAAGAGAGCTTATGAGGGGTTATTGTTAAAGCCTAGTTGCAGTGGAAAACTTCAGCAAATTGGAGATGACTGTACCATGGGATGATCACCAAGAACAGCAGCAGCAGTGGATGAATTCAATCAGAGCCTAGTGTGCTACAAAGGGTATAGCTGGAAAAGAGACCCAAGCTCTTTGAATGAGCCCAATAGATCACGTGTAGATTCCAGACATTGGAACAAGAAGCTGTAAAGTTGAAGTTGCCTAGAATACCCCAAGATATTAGAGATGTCAGAGCTATGGGATACATACTGAAGAAAGCTGCTAACAGGGAGTGGAACCAGCCCAAGAGAATGAAGTTTGTTGCTGCTGAATGCCATATCTGCCAACAGCAGTAAATAAATATGAAAGGAATTAGAGCTCTGAAGAGCATTTTGACATCAGATATGGAGACAAGGAGTTTGGAGTTTGACCAGCTGATTTTTGGTCTTGCTTTGGACCAATATATCCTCCTTATAACATTTTAGAATGGTAATTTATATCCTGTGCCATGATATGTTGGAAGTTTGTGATCTGCATTTTGATTTTAATTTTTATAGGGTGTTATAGAAGAGATTTCATGAATATCAGAAGGGACTTTCAACTTTGGACTTTTAAACATTGGTGAGACTGTGGCAGACTATGGTGATTTTTGAAGTTGGGCTAAATATATTTTGAATTAAGCTATGGCTAGGTATGGCCCTCATAGATTCATGTGTTTCACCAAGACTATGGGGGCCAGGTAGAGGAATGTGGTGTTTTGAATTTGCTTGGCCCGTAGGAATTTGTACTGTTAGGAGGTGTGGTCTTATTGGAGGAAGTGTGTCACTGTGTGAGTGGGCTTTGAAAGTCTCCTCTCATGTTCAGGTTCTACCCATTGAGGAAGAGGGCTTCCTTCTAGCTGCTTGAGGATGCCAGTCTCTCCTGGTTGTCTTTGAATCAAGATGTAGAACTCTCAGCTACTTCTTGCCTGCATGCTGCCATGTTTTCTACTATGATGATAATGAACTAAACTTCTGAAACTGTAAACCAGCCCCAATTAAATGTTTGCCTTTATAAGAATTGCCTTGCTTATGGTGTCTCTTCACAGCAATGGAAACCCTAAGACATTAACTGTTTTATGTATTAGGTGACAATTTGAAGCTCAATAAAATAAAGATCAGTAGCACTCATTGTATAGTGCACACAGATGCACAAGTTGTGTCATGTGTTAGTGTGTATACAGTGTAGATTTGTAAGGATATGGAGCACACAGAACTGAGTGTGAGTGTTCTGGGAGCTATGTGGTATTCATGGGAAGCACAGGAAATAACAAAGTGTCAAGGAGGTGATAGGCACAGGGAGGAAATGAATTGCCACAACTTGGGACACATTGCAAGCACTCTATGGGCACTAGGATTCATCACTATTGTCTAATGTAAGGTTACAAAAATTTTACATAAAAAGGTACACAATCTGTTCTTTTTCATTTTTTCATATTCTTTCTTTTCTGAAAGAATAACACAGCTTAAAGAGTAAATAATGTTATAGTATTTGTTATCAGTGTTGTTCTTCTTTCCTTTACCCATTTAATCTTCCTTTGAGGCAGCCGGTTTTTGTTCCATTATCTGAGTGCTTGCTCAAAATATTTCAGTTTTTATGTATTTTGTTGTTATACATTGTCTTGACTTCTCACCCTGTGAAAGTTTGTGATTTAGTTGGCCTTTTCTCTCATGTACCATATATCTCACTTTATCATCTCATATCTTATTTTCCAAAGAAGATTATGTTATAGATTACAATTTTGAATCTAATACTTAGGGCTTAAAATTTTAATCCATATTGGAATAATGTGCTGATCAGCTATCTAAAGAGAAAAGATCAGGTCTTGTTTTATATGTTTTATTGATTTCCATGATCTTAATCCTCTTACCTTGGTCAATTTCAGAATATGGAGTCCAGTAAATATACTGCTCAGAAGAGATGGGCACCATTGGTTTCCAGCTGTTTCCTATTGGCTGGAATTGTGTTTATAATAATTGGCATACTTGTGTTTGCCTGTTCTATTTACTATATAATGAGAAGACTGAACAACGAAGAGCAAATCTCCCATCCTTAAACTCTTCCCCATGTATACTAAGCTACTGGACATTCTGCATGCATTTGGAGAAACCCCTTCTCTCACACATGTCCTGGTTGCTTTCTGTGCCTGGCACTCCACTTCTGTAACATTCCCTTGCACCTCATCCTGGGGAGTGGTTTACCCATCTGAATCCTAGATTCACAGGATCTTTATTTGCTGATTCATTTTGGTGGAGCACTTCCTCTGGCAGCCTATCTGACAACATCTTTATTCTGCATTCAAATTTGCAGAGATAACTCTGTAACTTAAGCTTATATAGTGACTTCCTTTGAGAGGTAATAGGCTGTGAGTCATTCTCTAATTGCTGTCAGTGTGAATGTAGAGAAGTATAATGATATTTTGACTGCTGTTGTTTGCATGTAATCTACTCTTCCTTTCTTGGGAACTTCAAGGATTTGGAAAATTATTCACATTTTGAAAAGTAGAATGCATTCAAAGTATCATACTAAAAATTTTCTGTTAATTTTCACAAACATTTTAATATGGTTTGTAAATAAAAGGCAATAGCATGAGATAATATACACCCTATAAAAACTGTGACCACTTCACTATACAGACATAGGTGTAGTTACAGGTACAGGTACAAGTACAGGTATGGGTTTATATATATCTTGCATTTTGCCAGAAAAAAGTACAAGTCCTCAGAAAAGTTTACAAAACTGTTCTTTAGTCCTTTGCAGTGGTAAGGAAGAAGGATTAAAAAAGAAAAATCTACAGAGATTTGGAATTTTAAAAACAGCAAACACTGTTTCTTGAATACAAATAAATGAATATTTAAACTTTTAAAACAATGTCAATGGGATTCTATCATAGAAAAATTAAAAATCTATATTCCATGAGTGGTAAATTTAGATTTAAATTTTACTTATAATAAAAGTATTATATGACCTACAACAGACAATTCAAGTGATCACAGGGATATTATGAAAACCATATTCTTCTCTAATGTACTTTCCTATGACTCATAGTAATTTATATCCTAGAAGGTTAATAGTATATTAAAATATTTAAAAATTAGCAGTGTTAGAAAGGCATAATGAGAATCTGCTCCATGGTTTGATAAACAATACAATCTGCATCAGTTCATGTGGGAATTCCTCATTCTCCATTATGGTAGCCAGGCATTACATTGCATTAAACAGAGATGAGAAAATGGTTCTTAGAGTAAAATCTGACCCATTTCTTGTTCTCATGAGTTAAATGTGGCTTTTATTGTTTTAAACTATTAAGAGAAATGAAAAAAATGAAATGGTTGGTGACATGAAAAACATGCAAAATTCAAATTTCAGAGCTAAGACTGTAACTCAAAAGAAAGGAACTAGCATGCATGAGGCCCTAGGCTCAACCTCAACACTGAACAAAATTAAATTCTAGTGTCTATGTACTGAGCCTTCTTAGAGAATAAATGTGTGCATTCATTGGCTATGACTGTTCTTGCCCTAACAAGAGCAGAAGTAGATGCAACAGAACTGTCTACGGCCTGCAAAGCCTAAATACATACCATAGGGTCTTTTTTTTTCTGACTTTTGATACAGACTGTATAATAAATTTATGTTGAAGAATTCAATGACTTTCCAACCCTGTAAATGAATATTAAAATGCGTGGAGCATTTGTTAAACATGATAAATTTGGCAAAGTGAAGTAGATGAGAAGAAGAGCCCATGCAAGAGAGGCGGACTGTAACCAAATGGGCATCACCTGAATGGCAGGTAAGAATTATACCTTTCATCTGGAAGGAAATTGGTAACTGCTGAGTGTTGTGATCCAGGGGCACTGGCATGGCCGGGAGAGTAGTCTGTAGTATGGAATTAATGCAGTGTGTTCCTAACCAGTATGAAAACATTGTGTGGCACAATTATGATAATTTCTAGGATGAGCCGTGAGTTCCAAAGAAGACACAAATCCCAGTCTATAAACATAGCATTAAAGTAGTAGCTAAAGTTCTAAAATCAAAGTAAGACGTCTGTATGTGATGTGTTGTTTAAAACCCTTATAGTTGCTTGATTTTATATACTATTATAAGGCTGCTGTCTATTTTACTATTGAAGTTTTCATTCACATTCAGTCCACCCAACTCTGAAATGTATGAGACAATTAAAGAAACCAACTGGCTCATACACTAGCTGCTAAATGAAGCCCTTATGGCATTGGATCACTTGACCTTTAATGTATAGCTTGTAAACTTAAGGTTCAAAATGCTCCAGTGAAAAACTGTACATGCTTGTCTGTTATTTCAAAGGCACAATGTGAAGTGCTCATCATAATCTGGTTAAAAATCCTAAATAACAAGAATGCTAGTCTCCCAGACAGAGTAATTCTAATTAACCTTATAAAAATGAGATTTGTACCGTATGTAGAAAATTAAGGATAAAAACAACCATTAAAAGAAAAGCCTAATCACATTATAATAATTAAGTTCAAGGGACACAATAGGCCACAGTCACATAACAGTACCATATTTTAAATGACATCATAAATAATAGGAAATGGAGTTGTTTGTGCCATGTTATTATTTCAAATAATCATTTAAGTTACCCCTTTACATGGTCAAACAAGTTGTTCTATTAATATGGGGGCTTGAATGTGGATTGTGTAGATCTGTAAGAAAGGGACAGCTTGGACATTAAGTCAAATTGTATTCATATATGAAGATAAAAAGTAAAAATAAGTGAACATTTGGAGAAGAATTTTGCATAAATATCAATACATCTTAAACTTGGAGTAAGGACAGGAAAAAGAAAGAAATTTAGTTCAGATTTGCACAGTAGAAATTTCTCCTACCTCCTCCTCTTCCACGTCTTCCTCCTCCTCCTCCTCCTCCTCCTCCTCACAGTTCATAAGTGTCCATTTTAGTTCCGAGATGTTCGTGATGATCTAGAACTCTGTACCAGAGACAGAATTTGTGTTCTTGAGTGGCTCTGGAAAGTTTCTTGAATATTTTCATTCTCATATTCATCATAACATAAGAGTACTGCATTCTCTGACTCAACGGTCTCTTGATAGTAGATTGGATTGAGCATTTAGGAAGTGCTAATTATTTTTTTCATCATCATTATTCCCTATCTTAATGTGTATCCTCAGATAAATCCTGTGACCATTGAAGAATAAAAATGGTGAAAGCCAAAGAATTGAAAATAAAGAGTAATTACGGAGTTAGCATTTCATATCTCTTTTCCACAAACACACTCAACTGTTGGCTTAGAAAAATATTGACATGTGCCACTTGTTACTGTGACCCATGGGTTTTAATGGATGAACAGTTAGTATGTATAAAGAGTGTTACTGGGATAATGACCAAAAAATTGTCAGAAGCTCCACTGGGCCTTATGAATTCCCACAGAAATGCAGCTTTGAAATCTCAAAGAAAGATTTCTACTCATGGAAAACCCTTCTGAGGATGGAAAACCCTTCAGAAGCATCTGACTTTACAACTCTCATACTGTGCTGCTACAATGGGTGGTGGTCTATTTGTTAGCATAAGGAGCTATGTCTTTAAAGCATGGTGGGTGCACAAATGTATAATAAGGGCAGAAATAATTTTATATACCTGAGACAGTTTTAACAATTGCTTTACCAGAATATGATTTTAAGTAATATTATGATAATATAGTAATTATACTCATATTTTTAAATCTCAAGTGGAATGTGAGTGGCTTGCAGAAAAAGTTGTAAGCTATGAGTATTCGAGAGAAATAAATACATGAAATTTAAAATGAATGTCTCAGTTGTTAACCTATTTGGTGAGTGGTCATAGTACGATCTCATTCTATATGCAATCATTTTCTCTCCTTGAATAATAAGTTATATGGGTTCCACAGGCTTGTAGGCCGAGACAAATCTTTTCACCTGTCAAGCAAACTTGCCCCTAGCCAATTGCCTATAATCTTGTACTCAAAATGGCCTTATTTCTCTACTTTGACATCAAGTATGGAAGAAATTGTCATGATCTGATAAAAATATATTTATATATGCCTTTGAATAAGTAAACTGATTCCTCAAGTCAAGTTTTGTGTTAGAGATAGGAGTAAAGAGGAAGTTAAAATTAATAGATAAATTAGTCAGAGAATAGATTGCTAAATTTTATGAAAAACTTTTATTTGTCTATAATGTGTAAACAAAAAGAAAAATTTGAGTTTAGAATTGATTTAACTGGTACAAATGCACTGTCAAAACATGGGATAACAATTCAGACAGGTGAAACATGTTGAATGTGGTTTCCATATGTGCACAAAATAATTACAGCTCTATGTGTTTAAGAGAAGAAATCAGAGACCTGGTGAGATGGCTCAGTTGATGGAGTATTTAACATAAAAGCTTGATGAACATACACATCTATAGCACTTACATTTAAAAAAAAAAAACATCAGCTGTGTGTCTATTGCTCGTGCTAGGAAGGCAAAGGCAAAAGGTCCCTAGAGTCTGATGGTCAGCCAGTCTTGATGAATTTATGAATTCCAGACTCTAATGAGAAACCTTCTCTCAAAAATAAGTTAGAGAAGCAACTAAGGAAAAGAGCTGACATCAACTTCTGGCCTCTGCACAAGGAGTCCTTGTTCGTATATTACATGCATACACACAAACACACACACTAAATCAGGTGCCTATAAATTAAAGCAAGGAAAAAAGTAGTTAATACTTTTCAAATTAATCTTTGCCACAAGGGAAACTAACATAGGCACACTTTGAGGACTCCATTGAATATGTCTTTAGTTTCTTGAACACATGTGAAATTAATGGTAGCAGTGCTGGTAGTTGTCCTATTGTTACACAAAGACCTCTGTGAGAAGCTAAAGCTCACAGTAAGACAAAATGTCTCAAAAGCAGATGAAAATGAATTAAAATACCAAAAAGCATTCAAGAGTGTTCAGAGATGACAATGAGAAGTCCGGTCAGACTCAGACAGCCCTGGAAACATCAGTGGACAGTGAGGCCAGCAGAGCAAATGTTCAGATCCAGTGGCATTTATTCTGTTACAAGAACTCCAGGACACTGAGATATAAGGAAATATTTCACTGACTCAACTGAGTCAACCAAATACAAACAGGATAGAGGTTAAGTTTCACTGTTTCTAATGGAATTGATGCTTAGCAGTATTCAAAAATTCGCAATAGTTCAAAGTGTCTGCCTATGGGCTTTTCAAAAGTCAAGAGTTTATTGTATTTATCTTCATATGTGTTTACCATATTTCACTGAATTATTTGGAGTTGCTTTCAGATAGTGAATCAATTATATTTAACTGATTGTCCTCTTCAATTCTAAATACATTTAGTAAAAACTCTTTTTTCACTCTTATTAAACCCAGATAAACTGAGCATAATTCCTCTCAGTTAGATGCCCATTAATTTCAGGTCAAGTGAAAATGTCTTGTAGCAACATACGCTGCTGTCATTGAGCTTATGATTTCAGACACTGCCAACAGGGAAAACATTAGAGAACCACTTTCTAGAGGCTCCTCTTATTTATTTCTTAAAAGCAGAGTATGAAGCTGTTCACTGCATCCCTGATCTCCACTTACATGCTCATTATTACTAAACTGCATAACATAAAATGGAGTCTGCTGTCAAGGTTGACAGTTGTAGGGTGTGAGATCTAGGGATTCAATTGCACAGTGTACATTTATTACATAAAGTGTGTTACGAAGGCTGTACATGAATAAAAAACATGCCTATGGAGTGGAATATATGCCTAGAAAATCCTGAGTAAATGCATGTTATATTTTTCAAGAATTTGTATCTCATCATAGATCATGTTAATTACTAATGTTTTATTTGTTTGTTTATTTATTTATTTATTTGCCTCTGTAAGGTTCTCCCAAAAAGTATCTAGGTAGTGGTAAATATATTAACTTATTTTTTTTCAAGACTCATTCTAAATGGCATAAATGACCCAGTAATAAACATATTTTAATGAAAAAAAATGTTTCCATAGCAACATATTAAGATGTCATTCTTTATGGTGAATAGAATATAAAAGTGCACAGTTGAAGGCTACTTGAGATCTAGCAGTTAGAAATGAATAGAGATAATTGTAATATGCGAAGAGTGAAGTTGATCTTTAGAGAATGCTCCCAAATCTTTCTCTGAAGCTTAACTGCTTGGTGAGACATCACCACAGATGATTTCTGAGATAGGAACAAGGTTAAGGTTGAACTACCTTCACAGCCAACGGTGGATGTGGATGTCAATTTGCTGTTTTTCCTCTCTAGGCTTCTACCTTTTTGAGGGGCAGGTGGCTGGGTAGTCAGAAGGGCTTGAAAGGAATCTAGTCAGCATGTCGTTTTGTGAGTGCATCTAACCAACATCATTAGAAAGGTAGTGATTTCAACTGGGAGAGAGCAGAACTATTTTGCCTGCTTTTGTGACTGCCCTTCTCTAGCCTTCCCTCTCTGATTATCCACCCTGCATTATAATGACATACTGCACTCATCCCCTTTCCACTAAGGATAAGTCAAGGGTAGGACAGAGAGAAGTGGCTGATTCCAGTCTCTGGAGGTACTATTGTTCATGAAAAAAAAATCAAATTACATTTCTGTCTACCAACAGGAAACAATTGTGAGATGAAATAGAAATAGCATTCATCTGAATGTTGCAAAATGAGATAAATTTACAGACTCATATTTGAGACTTTATATACTCAAACCTATAAAATATTATCGATGGAATGTAAAGACAATATAAAAATAGAGCAAGTGTAGTTATTCCTAGGCTGAGGGATGAATATTTCTGAGATGCAGTTTATTTTAAGGTATTGTGTGAATTTTGGTTTCCTGCTTATAATAACTGTGCTATAGTGATATAAATTGTTTGCATTAGGCACAGTTCAATTTAAAAACGTTTGGTACTTGTCATATTCTCGTACATTTCTAAGGCTTTAAATTATTTCAAAGTAAATCTTTCCATCAAAATTGATTAACAGATACAACACAGACAAATTATAACCTCTGGAAACAGAAGAAACTAAAGTGATTCTAAAGCTGTTACAAAAGACAAGGGACTTAAATACAGGAAGCAACACAGAGAAAAGGAGCAAAAGGGAGGATTTACCTGATTCTGAGACTTGCTGCAAAACAAGAGTAACAAAGACAGCACAGGGTTTCACAGGGTAGACAAACAGCAAAACAGAAGAAAAGGACTACTATAATAGATCCACATTAAGAATTGTTTACATCGAGAATTATTTACTCTGTGTGGAAGTCATTGAAGCACTTGAAGGTTGAAGAGCTGTGTTGTGACCAAATAGCCCTGAAATTGATGGCTAATGACAGACCAGCAGCCACAATCCTGACCTATAGTATACACATAGGTAAATGTCAGGTAGAACACAGACCTAAAACTAAAACCCCAGAGTTTCTAAACAAAAATATTGGGGAGATTTTTCAAGAGTTTGGAGTAAGCAAAATAATAATAACTATAATAAAAACAGTAAAGGAATTGGCTGATAATTTATATTTTATAAAACTTTTAAAAATGTTCCTTCTCAGTAGATGTCACCATCAAACATCAATGAGGCATACAGAAAATCAATAGAGTGGGCAGAAGTAGTCACAATAAATACATGTGTATAACAGAATAATAGTATGTAGGAAGATAACACAAAACAAATATAAACAGATAACCCAAAATGAGTAGATAAGATATTTGCATAAATACACATTTGGCTAATAAGCTTTTCAAAACTGTTGTACATCAGTAATCAACAATGGTATGTAGACAGATTTTCTTGAAACACTGACATGCATACATAGAATAGCCAAAACCAACACCTGTGACACTGGGAATGTGGTATAGATGTAGAAGAACTAAAACACTCATTTTTTACAGACAACTGTCAATAACTATTAAGAAAATGGTGAGTCTCATAGTTAAAAACTTAGTACTCATATACCCTGTGATCAGCAACTTGACTCCATTTCTCCAGAAAATCAACAACTTGCACACATGTGCTCATTGCAATCTTCTTAGTAGTCTAAGTCTGCCACATCCCAGGTATCTCTCAAGGAGTACTAGGAACTGACTGGGGCATGTTCACACAAAGGAACTTACTCAACAGGAATGAAGAATAAAATGACACTATATTTACCACTAGTGATAAACTCAAGATTATACTGACTTAAGAAAATGGACATAAATAAGCAAATGAAAAATGGTTCCAACTATACACAACTCCTGTGCTAAGATATTCTGTGGATAAAAACTGAAATTTAATGACAGGGTTACCAATACAGAACTCTTATGAATGATGTGTATGTGTACTAGATTATTTCAGAGAGATTGAATTGATATGTTCAATATAAAACCCATAAAGAAAAGGAAATTCTTGGGGGGGGGTAGAATCAGAGTATACTCCAAGGTAGTCATAAGCTGCAGATTCATGTGAACAGATCCATACATGATGATGAGCTAATAGCATTACAGTGGAGCTGAAATGTCTTAGTGCTAGCACTGTTGGGGAAATACAGTGTCATACTGGGTCATGTTAACTACATATTTGTGCCAATGATGGTGTAAACAAGCATAAGTCAATACTACTTATATAAATGTACAAACTACTCAGTTATACACATAGTGCATAATACTTGATAATCATTTATTCAATTAAGTTACTGGATTGTATACTTTCTGTATTAAACAATTTATCATTATTTTAGATTTGAAGTTTTCTTATATAAAAACCATTCACTGTAAAACAGAATGTCATTTTTATGCTCACAACAGACTCATATGTCTTGTGTTTATCTGGTCCCTTGATTATATCATTTTTTAAAATGTGTGATCAGCTATATGGTGTTTTGTTTATTATCGCCCCAGGACATAAAAAAAAATCTACTGCTAATGTTGTCACTAAGAGTTACCTCAAGTTTCTAGCCAATAACAACCTAGTTTGTCTATGCACATGCATATTCTACAGTGTTCAAAGGGTGGAACAAAGACTGAAAGAAAGGTTATCCACAGACTGCCCCACCTAGGGATCCATCCTACATGCAGATACCAAACCCAGAAACTATTGCTGATGCCAAGAAGTGCTTGCTGACAGGAGCCTGATATAGCTGTCTCCTGAAAGGCTCTGCCAGTGCCTGACAAATACAGAAGTGGATGCTCACATTGGACTGAGCACAGGGTCCCTGATGGAGGAGCTATAGAAAGGAACCAAGAAACTGAAGGAGTTTGCAGCCTCATAGGAGGAACAACAATATGAACCAACCAGTACCCCTAGAGCACCCTGGAACTAAACCACCAATGAAAGAGCACACATGGAGGGAGGGACCCATGGCTCCAGCCGCATATGTAGCAGAGGATGGCCTTATTGGACATCAGTAAGAGGAAAGGCCCCTGGTCCTGTGAAGGCTCAATTCCCCAGTGCAGGGGAATGCCAGGACAGAGAAGCAGGAGTGGGTGGGATAGTGAGCAGAAGGAGAAGGGATGTGATAGGGGGTTTTTGGAGGGAAAATGAAGAAAGAAGATAACATTTGAAATGTAAATAAAGAAAATATCTAATAAAAATAAAATAAAAAAAGAAATATAAATAGAAAACACAATAAAAACACATGAAATGCTACCATTTACAATGTTATGATCTGTTCTAGGCTCAGACTACAGATTCGAAATGATACAACAAAGAGCATGACTCAAACCCAAAAGCTTCTGCATGCCAAGAGAAACAAACTAAAAGAAAGGGGGAAAGGATTTGGAAGACAGATCTAATGAGGGCTTAATTTCCAAACATTACTCTCAAATATACACAACCTAGTAGAGAAATAACCCAGCTAGTACATTTAAAAAGACAGAAATGAAAATTCTTCCTTGGATAACATAAAGTAGGCATCAATGCACATGTAAAAATATCAGTCAACTCCAAAAATGAATGAAGCTTTTCTAAGTCCTTAGTCAACTCCAAAAATGAATGAAGCTTTTCTAAGTCCTTAGTCAACTCCAAAAATGAATGAAGCTTTTCTAAGTCCTAAGTATCAAATATTTAGAACAAAGTTTATTCTCTCCCCCCACAGTCTTCCTCATTCTCTCTTGCTCTCCCCATAAGATTATGTATGTGTGTGTATTATATATGTGTGTATAATTATTATTATTTTATATTTATTAGGAGAATAAATATAAAATTATATATGTACATATAGATATACACAAAATCTCTTTTTGAGACATGGTTTCATTCACCCAGACTTGGCCTTGAATTTATTGTGCAGCTAAGGGTGACCTATGATCTTCTTGCCTGTATACCAAGGCTGCTGACATTATAGGCTGCTGAGTTTCAAACCCAGGGTTATGTGCATACTAGCCAAGTGTTCTATCTCAAGCTACCTCTAGCCCCAAGATTTAGTTCTTATGTAAAATGAAACAGTCATATTCATTTTAGTAGTACAAGAATTTTCTTTCATTTGTAACAAATAGTAAAAATATTATGTATACCAAATATTTGTTTTAAGATAAATCATTAATGGTTGTTTTTCAGTGAAAATGTGGTTGATAACTATATAAGATGGTACTTAGCAGCACTGACCATCAGATAGAATCAAATCAGCACCATAAGACATCACACATCTGTTAGTGTGGCTGCCAACAAAATCCTAAATATATCAATTATAGAAGTGGGTGTGGAGAAAGGAAATTCGGCATGCTATTGCCAGAAATGCAGATTGGGTTCAGGCATGATGAGAATCAGTAAAGAAATCAAGAATAGAACTACTGTTCAAATTCCTCTCCTAAGTGTTGAGGGAGATGAAATTTTCACTCTATAGAGAAAACCTACACAGACATGAGCATTGTGTCATGTTTTACATAGAACTTCTTTGAATGTACAGACTTCCATACTTGTATACATGTTAATTTAAGTGTTCTGAATATTATTCAGAATGTTGTTATTTAGGATTTTATTGTTATGAATAATATTTATCCATAAAGATATTTATATTCACCACAACACAAGTGAATCAGAGCATTAAGCTAAGTATTGTTGGTAACATACAAAATAGCTTCATGATTATAGTTACATAATAGTTCATGAGGACAATCAAGCATAATATCGCTTGGGACTCAGCCAGCTTATGTGCTCCCTGCTCCCAAGAGCTGGGCAGTCCTGTGGTCACCTACGCGCCAGCTCTGCTGTGGGACATCTGCCCTGCAGAGGGACCCACATTGGGAGAGAGCGCACCCGCACAGGGAGGAAGCGCACCTGCCTCCCTTTGGCGACCTCTGCTCCAGGGATCAACTGCACTGAGCATCCAGGCACCCAGGGACTCCCCAATATAATATCGCTTGGGACACAGCCTGTTGGGCTTCCATCTGCGCCCAAGAGCAGGGCATCTCTGTGGTACTCTGGGCGCCAGCTCTGATGTGGGCCATCTGCCCTGCAGAGTGATCTGCATCGAGAGGCTGCACAGTGCACTCCGCCATCTTTGCTCCTGGCAACAGGACAATTGGGACCTCCAGGCACAGGGACAATCAAGCATAATATCGCTTGGGACTCAGCCAGGTTATGTGCTCCCTAATCCCAAGAGCTGGGCAGTTCTGTGGTCACCTACAGGCCAGCTCTGCTGTGGGACATCTGCCCTGCAGAGGGACCCACACTGGGAGAGAGCACACCCACACAGCGAGGGAGCGCACCAGCCACCCCTTGACGACCTCAGCTCTGGGGATTGAGTACTCTGATCCTTCAGATTTTCAGGGATTCCACAATATAACATCACTTGGGGCAAGGCACATCAGGGCTCCAAAGTCACTCAGGAGCAGGGCAGTCCCCCAGCAATCGGTGCCAGGGGAATCCTGGTAATGGGGGGGGCAGAAATAGCCTTGCAAGCTCACAGGAGGTCCAACCAACAGCCAGTGACAGCAGGACCAACTAACAACAGAGGTAACCAGATGGCAAAAGGCAAACGTAGGAACGTTACTAACAGAAATCAAGGCAATACCGCACCATTCGAACCCAATTCTCCAACAGCAGCAAGTCCTGGATCCCCCATCACACTCGAAAGGCAAGATCTGGATTTAAAACCATTTCTCATGATGCTATTAGAGGATTTCAAGAAGGACACAAATAAATCTCATAAAGAAATACAGGAGAACATGAATCAACGGGTAAAAGCCCTTACAAACGAAACACAAAAATCGCTTAAAGAAATGAATCAATGGGTAGATGCCCTTACAAAGGAAATACAAAAATCACTTATAGAAATGCAGGAGAACATGAGTTAACAGATGGAGGCCCATAGGGAGGCAACACAAAAATCGCTTAAAGAAATGAATCAATGGATAGATGCCTTTACAAAGGAAACACAAGAATCACTTAAAGAAATGCAGGAGAATATGGATTAACAGATGGAAACCCATGAGGAGGAAACTCAAAAATAGATTAGAGAAATACAGGAGAACTTGGGTCAGCAGGCAGAAATCCTGAAAGAGGAAATGCAAAAATATCTTAAAGAAATACAGGAAAATACAAACAAACAAGTGAAGGATCTCAGCAAATCCATCCAGGATCTAAAAAAGAAAGTAGAAACAACTAAGAAATCACAAAGGGAGACAACTTTGGAGATAGAAAACCTTGGGAAGAAATCAGGAGTCATAGATGCAAGCATCAACAATAGAATACAAGAGATGGAAGAAAGAATCTCAGGTGCTGAAGATACCATGGAAAACATCAACTCAACAGTCAAAGAAAATGCAAAATGCAAAAAACATGTAACCTAAAACATGCAGGAAATCCAGGACACAATAAGACCAAGCCTAAGGATTATAGATATAGATGAGAGTGAAGATTTGCAACTTAAAGGACCAGTAAACATCTTCAACAAAATTATGGAGGAAAACTTCCCTAACCTAAAGAGAGAGATGCCGATGAACGTACAAGAAGCCTACAGAACTCCAAACAGACCGGACCAGAACAGAAATACCTCCCGTCACATAATAATCAAAACATCAAATGTATTAAACAAAGAAAGAATATTAAAAGTAGTAAGAGAAAAAGGCCAAGTAACATATAAAGGAAGACCTATCCGAATCATATCAGAATTCTCAACAGAGACTATGAAAGCCAGAAGATCCTGGGAAGATCTCATGCAGACTCTAAGAGAACACAAATGCTAGCCTAGACTACTATACCCAGAAAAACTCTCAATCACCATAGATGGAGAGACCAATATATTCCATGATAAAACCAAATTTTCACAATATCTTTCCACAAACCCAGCCCTGCATAGGATAATAGGTAGAAACCACCAATACAAGGAGAGAAACTATACCCTGGAAAAAACGATATAGTAACCTTCTTTCATTAAAGCCAAAAGTAGATAACCATGGAGGCTGAACAATGCTCTACTCAATGATAACATGGTCAAGGAAGAAATAAAGAAAGAAATCAAAGAGTTTTTGAAAGTTAATGAAAATGAAGGCACAACATACCCTAATTTATGGGACACAATGAAAGCAGTGCTAAGAGGAAAATTCATAGCCCTGAGTGCCTCCAAAAAGAAACGGGAGAGAGCATACACTAGTAGCTTAATGGCACACATGAAAGCCCTGGAACAAAAAGAAGCAAATACACCAAAGAGGAGTAGAAGGCAGGAAATCATCAAACTCAGGGCTGAAATCAATCAAGTAGAAACAAATAAAACCATACAAAGAATCAACAAAACTAGGAGTTGGTTCTTTGAGAAAATCAACAAGATAGATAAGCCCGTAGCCAGTCTAGCCAGAGGGCACAGAGACAGTATCCAAATTAACAAAATCAGAAACGAAAAGGGAGAGATAACAACAGAAACTGAGGAAATTCAAAAAATCATCAGATCCTACTACAAAAGCCTGTATTCAACACAACTAGAGAATCTGGAGGAAATGGACAATTTCCTAGACAGATACCAAATACCATAATCAAATCAGGATCAAATTGACCATCTAAACCGTCCTATAACCCCTGAAGAAACAGAAGTGGTCATTGGAAGTCTTCCAACCAAAAAAAGGACAGGTACAGACAGTTTTAGTGCAGAATTCTATCAGACCTTCAAAGAAGACCTAACACCAATACTCTTTAAACTATTCCACAAAATAGAAACAGAAGGAACACTATCCAACTCGTTCTATGAAGCCACAATTACGTTAATACCAAAATCACACAAAGATCTGGCAAAGAAAGAGAATCTCAGGCCAATTTCTCTTATGAATATCGATGCAAAAATACTCAATAAAATTCGTGCCAACCGAATCCAAGAACACATCAATATGATCATTCACCACGATCAAGTAGGCTTCATCCCAGGGATGCAGGGATGGTTCAATATAAGGAAGTCCATCAATGTAATCCACTACATAAACAGTCTCAAAGAAAAAAACCACATGGTCATTTCATTAGATGCTGAGAAAGCATTTGACAAAATTCAACATCCTTTCATGTTAATGGTCTTGGAAAGATCAGGAATTCGAGACCCATATCTAAACATAGTAAAAGCAATTTACAACAAACCGGTAGCCAACATCAATCTAAACGGAGAGAAACTTGAAGCAATCCCACTAAAATCAGGGACTAGACAAGGCTGCCCTCTCTCTCCATATCTTTTCAATATAGTACTTGAAGTTCTAACTAGAGTAATTAGACAACAAAAGGAGGTCAAAGGGATACAAATTGGGAAGGAAGAAGTCAAACTATCTCTATTTGCAGACGATATGATAGTATACTTAAGCAACCCAAAGAACTCCACCAGAGAACTCCTACAGCTGATAAGCAACTTCAGCAAAGTAGCTGGATATAAAATCAACTTAAGCAAGTCAGTAGCCTTCCTATACTCAAAGGATAAGCAGGCTGAGAAAGAAGTAAGAGAAATGATACCCTTCACGATAGCCACAAACCATATAAAGTAATTTGGTGTGACTCTAACCAAACAAGTGAAAGATCTGTATGACAAGAACTTCAAGTCTCTGAAGAAAGAAATTGAAGAAGACCTCAGAAGATGGAAAAACCCGCCATGCTCATGGATTGGCAGGATTAATATAATCAAAATGACCATCTGGCCAAAAGCAATATACAGATTCAATGCAATCTCCATCAAAATCTCAACTCAATTCTTCATAGAGGTAGAAAGAGCAATTCAAAAATTTATCTGGAATAACAGAAAACCCAGGATAGCTAAAACTATTTTTAAGAGTAAAAGAACTTCTGTGGGAATCAGTATCCTGGACCTCAAGCTGTACTACAGAGCAATAGTGTTAAAAACTGCATGGTACTGGTATAGTGACAGGCATGTAGAATAATGGAAAAGAATTGAAGACCCAGAAATGAATCCACACTCTTATGGTCACTTGATCTTTGACAAAGGAGCTAAAACCATCCAGTGGAAAAAAGATTGCCTTTTCAACAAATGGTGCTGGCTCAACTGGAGGTCAACATGCAGAAGAATGCAAATTGACCCATTCTTATCTCCTTGCACTAAGCTCAATTCCAAGTGGATCAAGGACCTCCACATAAAACCAGACACACTGAAACTAATAGAAAGGAAACTAGAGAAGAACCTTGAACATATAGGCACAGGGGAGAATTTCCTGAACAGAACTCCAATAGCTTATGCTCTAAGATCAAGAATTGACAAATAGGACCTCATAAAATTACAAAGTTTCTGTAAGGCAAAGGACACTGTCAAAAGGTCAAAGCGGCAACCAACTAACTGGAAATGATCTTTACCAACCCTACATTCAACAGAGGGCCAATGTCCAATATATACAAAGAACTCAAGAAGTTAGACTCCAGAGAGCCAAATAACCCTATTAAAAATGGGGTACAGAGCTACACAAAGAGTTCTCACCTGAAGAATATCTAATGGCTGAGAAGCACCTAAAGAGATGTTCAACATCCTTAGTCATTAGGGAAATGCAAATCAAAACAACCCTGAGATTCCATCTCACACCAGTCAGAATGGCTAAGATCAAAAACACAGGAGACAGCAGTTGTTGGTGAGGATGTGGAGAAAGAGGAACAGTCCTCCACTGCTGATGGGATTGCAAGCTGGTACAACCACTCTGGAAAGCAGTCTGGCAGTTCCTCAGAAAACTGGGCATGACACTCCCGGAGAACCCTGCTATACCACTCTTGGGCATATACCCAGAGGCTTTACCTGCATGCAATAAGGACACATGCTCCACTATGTTCATAGCAGCCTTATTTATAATAGCCAGAAGCTGGAAAGAACCCAGATGTCCCTCAACGGAGGAATGGATTCAGAAGATGTGGTATATTTACACAATGGAATACTACTCTGCAATTAAAAACAATGAATTCACGAAATTTCTAGGCAAATGGTCAGAACTTGAAAATATCATCCTTAGTGAGGTAACCCAATCACAAAAGAACACACATGATATTCAGTCACTGATAAGGGGATATTAACCCAGAATCTTGGAATACCCAAGACACAATTCACATATCAATAGATTTCCAAGAAGATGGAAGGAGAGACTCCTGGTCCTGGAAAGTCTGGATGTAGGGGATTACCAGGACAGAGAAGCGAGAGGGGGTTGAATGGGGAACAGAGGGAGGGAAGGGGGTTTATGGGAATTTCAGGGAGGGAGGAAATGGGAAAGGGAAATCATTTGGAATGTAAATAAAAAACTTAGAAAATTAAAACAAAATATATAGTTCATAAAGTGAATTCTTTAAAACATAGTCAAATCACATCAGTCAATATTTACCAGGAGTGTGCTGGCTATTTTTTGTCAACCTGACACGAACCTGTGGGAAGAGGGAATCTCAACTGGAGTATGCCTCCATCTATTAGCCTGTAAGCCACAATTGTGTATACTTTCTCAATAATTGATATTGTAGGCCCCTGTGAATCGTGTGTATGGGATGGCACCTCTAACCTCATAGTCCTGGGTTGTTTTAGCAAGCAGACTGAGCAAACTTGGTGAACAAGCCAGTAAGCAGTGTTCCTACACAGTCTCTGATTAGATTCCTGCTTTGATTCCCAGCCCTAAGTTCAATGATGGAATGTGACCTTTTAGTAGTACAAGGAAATAAACTCATTGTTCTCCAAGTGGCTTGTGGTGATGGTGTTTATCACAGCAACAGAAACCTATTAAGACAAGGGGCAGGTTACAGAATTTAAAGATGTAGATTGGTAGTATCATAAATCTAGAGGTATAAGCAAAATATTAAGAAGATTAGTTGCACTATAATGATCTCCCCAATGAATAACTGGTCTTGCCACAATTAATACCAAAAATAGGTAATTGTGAAAAAAAATAGCTAATTGTGCAATAGTAAAAGTAGTTATAGTGGATATGTTAATTTACTTCATAACAGGAACCCTTTTCTATGTTTCCCATTGCATTAGGCTGTTGACTTTAACTATGATCTTAACTATAAGGTCATTAAAAAAGAAAGGATGTGTGACTTCCCAATGTTAGAAGAGCTGGAGTAACAGTGAAAAGAAAACTTACTTTCATAGCTAACTTACCCTCATCTCTTGGCTTTTTCTTCCTGTTGTCCATTTAACTATCAAAATCTGCGTCCTTATTAAACTGCAAAACTATTTCTGTATACACTATTGTTAAATTATGTGCCTGCTGAGGAATAGTCATCATATCAAACCTATGAAAAAGAATGTTTACATGTGAGTAAAGATTTTCTTATTACAATTAAATTGCATATTTATTGTGTCCAATTCAGCTTATAAAACTGGCAAGGACTTAAGGACATGTTATAAAAAAATTTTAAGAGCTTTTATTTATCTCTGAAGTACCAGGGATCCAGGTTTCTTCCTTGTACATCAGAGCTGACAATAGGGAGAAGCTTCTGGAATTTAGAATTCCTGAATGGAAATAATAAGTAACTACCAATGGTCTTTCTAGAATAAGGCAAGAAGAAATGCAATAATACACCATGTGTATTACCAACTTGATTAACTAATCAATGTGGTAATATGACCATGATCACCAGTATCACCAACTCAAAATAGAACACAAGGACAATCCTTTTGCTCACTGCCCAAATTACTTCCTCCAAATATAGTGAATTTGTTTAATAGGATGACTATTCTACATGAAATTTAATAACTTACTGGTAAGCATTCTGACTTTATTTTAAGCAGTAGATCCTCCTACTCTCATTAAAAAGTGACCTTGAGTCAGGTGTGGTAAAGAACACCTTTAATCCCAAGACTCTGGAAGCAGGTGGACTCTGAGTTCAAGGACATTCTGGTCTATATGACCAGTTCAGGTCAGCCATGGCTAGTAACATTCTATTTAAAGCAAACAAACAAACAAAACATAATATAATAATTATCTTCCCCAAAAAGCAAAAAAAAAAAATACAAAACCAACTAACCAAACAAAACACCTTAAATTTACGCATACAGCATAAATATTTCACTAGGTGTCAATGCCTTGGTACTTGGGAACAATATTGGATCAAGATATATTCCACAAAGGTTAGAGATCATGAGTCTATTTAAGTGATATTGGTTATAAGATATGATGTAGCTTGGTGAAGGGAGGCTCACTCATTAACCAGCATATTCACCATTTTAGGCCTTGAAATCAGCATCATCACTTGTATGTAAATTATTTAAGCTGAACAGAGCATTAAAGGCTAGCCATTCAACCTACAGATTTGGAAAATATCTTTACCAACCCTACATCCAATAGAGGGCTTCTTTGTATATCCAAAATATACAAAGAACTCAAGAAGTTAGACTCCAGAAAACCAAATAATCCGATTTAAAAATGAAGTACAGAGCTAAATAATAATTCTCAACTGAGGAATCTCAAATGGCCAAGAAACACCTAAAGAAATGTTCAACATTTTCAGTCATCAGGGAAATGTAAATCAAAACAACCCTGAGATTCCATCTCATACCAATCAGAATGGCTAAGATCAAAAACTCAGGTGAGAGCAGATGCTGGCAAAAATGTGGAGAAAGTGGACCACTCCTCCATTGCTGGTGGGATTGCAAGCTGGTACAGACACTTTGGAAATCATTCTGGCATTTCCTCTAAAATTATAAATAGTTCTACCTGAAGACCCAACTATTCCACTCCTGGGCATACACCCAAAAGATTTTCTACCATGTCACTAGGACACATGTTCCACTTATTTGTAATAGCCAGATGCTGAAAACAACCCAAATGTTTCTCAATGAAAGAAATGTACCAACAGAAATTGGGGTACATTTATACTACTCGGCAATTAAAAATGAGTACTTCACTAATTTTGCAGGCACATTAATGGGACTACAAAATATCATCCTGAATGAGGTAACCCGGACACAAAAGGACATAAATGTTATGTACGCTCTGATAAGGGGATGCTAGACCAAAAACTCAGGATACCCACAATACAACTCACAGACCACATCAAGCTTAACAAACATGAAGGCCAATGTAGATGCTTAAATCCCACTTAAACTGGGGAACAAAATAAGCATGGGAGGCAGAGGAAGGAGGGACCTGGGTAGGAGAGGGGATGGGGGAAAGGGGGACAGGATCAGGTAAAGGGAAGACAGGAGAGAAGTCCAGAAGGCCAGGGGAATGAATAGAAATATGTAGCAGGGGGAACCACTAGAAAATCCCAGATGCCAGGAATGCAAGGGATGACATTAGCAGAAATGTCCAACAGCAAGGAGAGAGAACCTGAAAAGGCCACCTCTGGTAGATAGGAATGGCCCCCAGTTGAGGGATGGGGCCACCCACCCATCTCAAAAATTTTAACCCAGAATTGTTCCTGTCTAAAGAAAATGCCGGGACAAACGTGGAGCAGAGACTGAAGGAAAGGCCATCCAGAGACCCCCACACCTTGGGATCCATCCCATCTGCAGACACTAAACCCCAATACTATTGCTGAGGCCAAGATGTGCTTGCAGACAGGAGCCTAGTATGGCTATCCTCTGATGTATGACAGCACCTGACTAAGACAGATGCAAATACAGTCAAAAACTGGACTGAGCCGGGTGAACCCAATGGAAGATTTAGGGAAAGGACTGAAGGAACTGAAGAGAAACTTCCCCGTAGGAAGACCAATAGTGTCAACTAACTGGACCCCTCAGAGCTGAGCTCCCAGAGACTAAGTCACCAACCAAAAAGTATACATGGGTCAGTCCGTGGCTCTGGCTACATATGTGGCAAAGGACTGCCTCATCTTGTATCAGTGGGAGGGGAGGCTTGATGCCCAAAAGAAGGGAGATTTTAGAGGGGTGAGGCAGACATGCTGGAAGAGTACCCTCCTAGATGCAAAGGGGAGGAGAAATGGGGTGGAGGGTTTCTGGAAGCAAGACTGAGAAGGAGAACAACATTTGAAATGTAAACAAATAAAATAAGTAATAAAAAAGAAAAAATAAAGATTGGCCATTTAATTAAACAATAATTGAAGGTATTTTAATTAAAGATTTTTTAAAAAAATTATGTGTAGTGTTTATATGTGTGTGAATATGATATACAAACACGAGTGCTTGTTTGAGAATGTCACATGTATGTGGGTGCCTATGGAGGCCAGAAGAAGCTGTCAGGTCCCTAAAGCTAGTATTACATACGGGAAGTTGTGAGCCATCCAACATGGATACTGGGAACCTAATTTCTGTCCTCCAAAAGAGTAGAACTCTTAACCATGATCCATCTCTCCAGAAACTATGATGCATTTTTAACTAGCCATAATATAAGCATGTTGGAAAGCTGGCCTTTCATCCTTGTTCAAATGACATTATAGTTTCTACTCTGTCTCAAACTTGCTGTGTTCAACTGATTTATGGAACCTAATCTTATTTAGGGCAAAGAAACAAAACAAAACATCACAAAAGGGTATGTGTCTGGGATCACAAAACTTCCTTTTCTTCCAAAAACAGAATTTTTGCTGAAGTCTGGTATAATGTGATGATTAATTTTACAGAGTTGTTCTTGATTGATGTCACTATAGCAATGAAATAAACTATGAGACTAGAATTCAGCCAGAGGGGAAAAGTTCATTAAGAAATAAAAGTGGGGACAAAATTGTTCATTAAATGGCTAACCATGGTTGTTTTATGAGAAGATGGATTTAAAAAATAGTAGATGGTTGCCATGTATTTTAAAGAGATGAATTCAAATATGACTCATAGATTCCGGTTCCAATAAAATCCTGTGGAATATAAAAGTTTTGTTCCATGGAAAAAAAAAGGATAGTTAGTAGACCCTATTATAACATTAGAAGGATGCTAACGTGAAACTTGACTTGCCCACAAGCTGCAAGATGTGTATCATTAAGTTCAGAATTGTGAGGCAAAGAAAGGAGCAGAGTTATTTCCTTTGCCTCAAGCCTGGTCAGAAGCTAAGGAAAGCCTATTCAAGATTTTTTTTCCCCTTATGCAGGGTTGGAAAGATGACTCAGTGGATAAGGTGCTTGCTGTGCAAGAATGAAGAACAAGAGCTCAGATCCCCAAATAACAGAATTGTATAACAGTTGAGTGTGGTAGTTCTCATCTATAGCCCCAGTGGTGAAGTCAAGTCTAGCTAGTGGGAGACCCCCCACCTCAAAGCATAAAGTAGAGCACAATTGAATAGACACTCAATGTTGATCCCTAGCATTGCCATGCATGTGCCCCCAATCTCTCTCTCTCTCTCTCTCTCTCTCTCTCTCTCTCTCTCTCTCTCTCTCTCTCTCTCTCTCTCTCTCTCACACACACACACACACACACACACACACACACACACACACAAACCACACATGATTTTCACACTTATGCACTAAATATAAAATTAAAAGTGAAAGTTTTTAAGCTACATCATTATAGATGTGCTTTTGTTTAGAAAATTGGAAATAATTTTATAGTTTGCAGCACTCAAAGCCAGTCAACGCATGTGAAACTTGAACACTTCCTTTAGCTACAATAGTTTATCCTTTAAAATAGTGACATTTAAATGGATATTTTAATAAACAGGCAAGCAGAAGATATATGCATACAAATGTACATGAGTAGAAACATGGCAGAAGATAAATAGATAAATGCATAGATACATAGATATATAGATGATAGACTGATAGGTAGATGATTGATTGATAGATAGATAGATAGATAGATAGATAGATAGATAGATAGATAGATAGATAGATAGATAGATAGGTTTGTAGGTGGTTAGGTAGGTAGGTCATTAGATATCTTTACTTTGAGGGTTACATAAATAACCAAAGCCTGTATGATATGGTATTTTCTGTTTCCAAGAGGAAAACCTGCCCATTATTTTTTTTAAATAGAAGACTTCTTAGTCTATTTCAAAACGTGAATCAAAACTTTGTGTCCAATTGTATATTTTATAGAGGATCCTAGATCTGGGAGTGGCTAATCTCCCCACTCCCAAATGCCACTTGATACTTAGAAGTTTTATGTGGGAAAGTCAGGAGTCTGAAGAATTTGGTCTATAAACTAGCTACTCTGGTTAGCTTGAAATAAGTTCAGTATTTGACTCAACTTTTACCTTCTGTGAGCCCATCATTGTGCTAGGTTACAGGAAAGTTTCTGGTGTAAAATTCACACTATAGCAAAGACTGGCAACAGGAGGAGGCTTGCCTTTATTTCTGATCTTCAGACACTGGGTTCCATGAAATGATTGGTGTTCCTTAAGACATCTGGAAGGCTTCATGGATAAAGACCAGAGTGGGTTCTTTTAACTCTAGGTAGGCTAGCAATAGCCACAGAAATGAAGAAAGCTGGAGTCTAAGGCTAGTCCTAGTCCATGTGAGATCTCTGTTGCAGAAATGTTATTACTGAGCAAACTGAACAAGATAAAATCAGGCTGAAAAATATGATTAAAGTGACTCAAACCTGTTCTTCTTGGGAAAAATAAATGTTATCACAGTAGCAATGTCATTAGCATTCCGTTACCTCTTGTGAGATCTCCTTGAAGTTGAATGGTTTCAAATTTTAGAAACACGAGGCATAGAAAATTACAAACTGGAACCACTTGCCTGAAAACACAAGTGCAGAGTAGGCAAACCCTGAGTTGAGAGCAGGGTGGCACGACATGGGCTGTGTCATACCATATATGGAAGAGACCGTGTCAATGTGAGACGTCAGATGGACGCCTTAAATGGTTGGGGGTCTAAAGCATCAAAATGTGCTGCTTTGGAGAATGTGCAGTGAGAAGTAAGGGGAGGGTCTAATTCCATCCATCACAAGCTGACCTAAGGGAAGAGTTTGGTCAGCTGGCCCACACTATCTCACTAACTTCTATTTTTGAGCATTTCCCATGTTTATTATAAGTTTTATTGCTCAATTTGAGTTATTTATCCTGCAAATTAATTATATTTATTTTTTCTTGGTTGAGTGGTGCGGTGGAAGCAAAGCTGGATTGAAATCAGAGACTCTGGCCAGAGGCTTTGCTGGTTACAGTGGCTTGTCTGGGTTTATCTTGGGCACAGTTCCTTTTACAAGGCTCCCTAGGTTATGATTATATTCTGTGCCAGCAACAGTTGCCTAATATTAGCTGGTTGTTCCACTTCTGTACTGTTGCTGGAGGAACAGGGCCTAGTGCTTTTATTTCGTTTATTGTCTATGATCCCACAGGAAAGCAGATCAGCTAGGAAAAATAAATACTGTGAACTAGTGAGTGCTTTGGCCCCCAATCTTTACCCCACTTCTGTCCATCCTTGTAGTCTTCATCCCAATTCCCATCTATTTTGATTCCAGCTGATTATATTGTTCTTTTATTTAATTTTTCCCTTGCATTTTCCATTCACTTAGAACAGAATCCCACATTAAATGAGACTCCAGGCTCACTTTAAGGATGCATTTGGCAAGCCAAGTAAAGTAAAATCATCAGTAAATTCCAAATGTTTTATTATGTTCCTTTACGCATGTACAGATTCCAGTAAGGCTCTACTTAAGAAAACAATTCCATAACAAAGATTTCAGATGCAATTAATAATTTTTAACAATGCTAGTTAAGTGCATAAGCAAAATCAACTATTTTCAACTTTGAAGATAAAAATGTTCAGAGACAATTGGGATCGACAGTGCACAAACTAGAAGGTGTCATAAATTGCTTAGCATATCAGACAATTCTCAGTGTAATACAAAGTCAGCCGAATTCAAGGAAAAATAGGAGGAAGGCAAAAGGAATCATTTCATAATTACGAAGCTCTACTTAGCCAGAGGTCCACTAATCAGAATTTGTACTGTGAAAAGAGCTTGCAGCAAGAACACGGTCAAATGTCTTAGGACTGAGAACACTCAGCTTATGAACATTCACTAGATGGTGAAAAGCAGCAGAGAAATTATAGTCATGACTGTGATAAAGCCATAGCAACTGGCTCACTCTGTTACCATTCATAGCTGAGAGTGAACCAACAGTTGAGTGTGTCTTCCTCACTATGTTACATATCTAATTTCACCCTTTTGTGTATGTTGCTTTCTACATTTCCCAAACTAATAGTATTTTTTATTTAAAGTAGCATGTTCATTTTTGACCTAATCTAAGAGAGATGATTTAGGGCTATGTTCTATGGGCAAGTGAAGCCTTCACTATAATTAATTTTGTGTAAAGATGGTTCTGATGCTAAGGTCCTGTTCCCCAAAACTGGTTCTTGATCTGTCAGTAAAAACCTGGGCTAATTACTGGGCAGAAAGGATAGGTGGGACTTTCAAGTCCCTGGAGGCAAGCAAACAGGCACAAGGGAGGAGAGTTAAATTTACCATGCTTTTGAGGAAGAAAAGTTGGCCAGTCAAGTGAGATCTCAGGCAAAGCAGTGGCCTGTGGCTGCTCCTACCTTCAGGAGGTTGGCGGTGTTTAACAGGGACTAGATGGAACTGAGCAACTACAGTTTAGAGCAGGTGGAAAGGTGCAAAGATAAGAATACTGACGAGGGCGAGCTTTCCCCGGTGGGAGATAGTAGAGCCCAGCAATTGTATAAAAAGGCAAGTTAAAATTAGACAAAGTTGTGTGTGTGTGTGTTTTATTCATGGATTCAAGGGAAACTGGGTAGGGGCTGATAGCACAGCAAGTTCTGGTGTGTTGGGGTAACTAGGGCACACTGTGGTGGGAGAACTGGATTCTGGTGATGCCATGTAGCCTTGGTTTCTTTTGCTTATGTTCTTGAGCTCGCCTTTCAGTATCTGGTTATCTCTGATGTTAGTAGGTCTTACTATCTCTGGCTGTGTCTTGTCTGTCTTACAAGCCTGTGTGTCAGTACTCCTTGAAGACCAACTCTCTCTGGAAGGAATTTAGGTATGGAGATCTATGGCACAGGCTCAGCTCTGGGGTGCAGATAGAAACCAGAAGAATCTTGTTCCCAGCCAATCCTTGGTTCCTGTGTCCTGATGAAGGTCCCTCTTGGGTCAGGAGTTTGAAAAGAAGTGGTGGTCTTAACTGTGCTCACTCCTGGGAGACCAGCTCTGTCCTGTCATTATTTGTTTATGTAGCTCTGTGTCCCAGGATCAACTCTGGGCTCAGATGGAAATTGGAAGGCTCATGTCCCAGGCTGTTCCTTGGTTCCTGTGTCCTGAGGATTCTGGGAAGGTTCCTCTGAGCATCACTGGTGGTTCTACCTGCACGCACAGGCCTGTCCACACTCTAGGGAGGCTTGCTCTCTCCTGGTGCTATTTGGGTATGGAGTTCTGTGGCACAGGATCAGCTCCAGTCATAGACAAAAAACGTTCCCATCCCAGGCCTCCCCTCGGTCCCTGTGTACTGAGGGTTCCTGATGGGTTCCTCTGTCAAATAGATCCATTCTCATCTCCCTGTACAAAACTCAAGTCCAAGGATCTCCTCATAAAACCAGATACACTAAATCTAATAGAAGAGAAGGGGGGGGGAAGTCTCGAACACATGGGCACAGGGGAAAAGTTCCTGAACAGAAGACCAGTAGTTTATGCTCTAAGATCTAGAATCAACAAATGGGACCTCATAAAATTGCAAAGTTTCTGTAAGGCAAAGGACACTGTCAATAGGACAAAATGGCAACCAACAGATTTGAAAAAGATCTTTACCAATCCTACATCCGACAGAGAGCTAATATCTAATATATACAAAGAACTCAAGAAGTTAGACTCCAGAGAACTAAATAACCCTATTAGAAAATGGAGTACAGAGCTAAACAGAAAATTCTCAACTGACGAATCTCGAATGGCTGAGAAGCAACTAAAGAAATGTTCAACATCATTAGTTATCAGGGAAATGCAAATCAAAATAACCCTGAGATTCTACTTCACACCAGTCAGAATGACTAAGATCAAAAACTCAGGTGACAGCACATGCTGGCAAGGTTGTGGAGAAAAATGAACACTCCTCCACTGTTGGTTGAATTGCAAACTGGTATAACCACTCTGAAAATCAGTCTGGCAGTTCCTCAGAACCTGGACATAGTACTACTTGAGGACCCAGCTATACCATGCCTGGGCATATACCCAGAAGATGCTCCAACATGTAATAAGGACACATACTCCACTATGTTCATAGTAGCCATATTTATAATAGCCAGAACCTGGAAACAACCCAGACGTCCCTCAACAGAGGAATGGATACAGAAAATGTGTTACATTTATACAATGGAAGACAACTCAGCTATTAAAAAACAATAACTTCATGAAATTCTTAGGCAAATGGATGGAACTTGAAAATATCATCCTGAATAATGTGACTTAGTCACAAAAGAACACACCCGGTAGGTACTCACTGATATTGTGGATGTTGGGAAGTACTTGCTGATGGAAACCTGATATGGCTGTCTCCTGAGAAAGGCTCTGCCAGAGCCTGAGAAATACAGAGGCAGATGCTAGTGGTCAACCATTAGATTGACCTCGGGGTCCCTAATAGAGGAGTTGGAGAAGGGACTAAAGGAGCTGAGAGGGTTTGCAGCCCCATGGAGGGAACAATAGTGTCAACAAGCCAGATGCCCCGGAGCTCCTGGGGACTGGATCACCAACCAAAAATACACATGGAGGGACCCATGGTGCTGGCTACATATGTGACAGAGGATGCCATGTTGGACATCAGTGGGAGGAGAGGCCCTTCGGCCTGAGGGGCAGGAAGACAGGAGTGGGTGGGTGGGTGGTGGAGCACCCTTATAGAGGCAGGGGAGGGAGATGGGATAAGGGATCTCTGAGGGGGAGACCTGGAAAAGGGAAAGCATTTGAAATGTAAATAAAGAAAAATATCCAGTTAAAAACAAAGAAATTTCTTTTAGTCCATGAAAGTTTCCCTTATCTTCTTTCCTTCTTTTCTTCCTTCCTTCCTTCTTTCCTTCCTTCCTTTCTAGGTTTACTTACTTGTATGTGTATGAATGTTTTGCCTGCATGTACATATATGTATCATGATGTACCCAATACCTAAGGAGGTCAGAGGACAGTATCAGATCTGCAGGAATGGATGACATAATGTTTTTGAGCTGCTGTGTAGGTTTTGGGAACTGACCTGGAGTCCTCCACAAGAATAAAAATGTTGTTTAGCAGGGTTCTCTCTCCAGTTCTGGTAATGATCTTACTGGCAAAATTTATGACTAGGTTTTGGGGTGTTTTTTCCTCTTAGGGAAAATGCTTCCTAGTATAAGAAAAGCCAAAGGCTATCTGAGAAGGACTATAATAACAGACAAAAATAATATCAGAACTGATGAGTGGAATTGCATCAAATTAAGAAGTTTCTTCCAAGCATGGCAACTAGTTAACAGTGAAGACACAATTTACAGATGGAAGAAATTCTTCACTTGCTCTTTGACAGAGAATTAATATTCAAACACCAAAAAAAAAAAATCAATCAATAAATGGGGCCAATGAACTAAACAGACAATGCACTAGAGAGCAAGGAGGGGTGTGTGGGAGGGGCTTGGAGGAAAGAAAGTAAGGAGGGAATAATTAGATTATAATCTCTGAAGTAAAAAGGAAGTGCCAATGATTTATTCAAAAATACACACACTTTAGGATCCTTAGTAGTGACTATCAATAAAAACGGAGTGCCAGGTATAAGTGAGGTTCTGGGACTTGAATGTAACCAAAGTACATTCTATGAACTGCAGAAATATACTGAAAGCTATCATTTGTACAATTAACATATGCTTCCAACAGAAGTGCATGGTCTTGACTCTGTCTTTATTAAACCTCTCTCCTTATTTGTTCCTTGCGCCATGATCTATCTGCTTTGCTTATTTTGCATTTTTATCCGCTTTTATATCACCCCATAGTCATTTCTATTCTCTGCTTTAATTTTCATGTTCTGACTACTTTGATAGCTCTGACTTCCATCGTTTTTGCTTATGGGTCTTGTATTACAACTATAAATTAATTTACCTTAAATAATTACCAACTAATATCTCTGACTCAAACTCACTAAAATATTCTTTGTTTGGCAAATTCCATTCACTATTGAACTTTTTGGTTGTTCCTTCTCTGAGTAGGTGACACAAACACCAAAAATTCACCTGTTACTTAACTATATGAATGGCTCTATAAGCTTAATAGTCTGTCAACCCAAGATTACCAGAATTACTATACACCTTCATGATTGATTGATTGATTGATTGATTCATTCATTCATTCATTCATTCATTCATTCACTTTACATCCCAATCAATGACCTTTCCTTCTCCTGGTCCCCCTTTCACACAGTCCCTCTCCCCATATCCCTTTCCCTTCTCTGAGAAATAGCAGGCCCACTTGGGTGTTCCCTCACCTGGTACATCAAGTCTCTACAGGACCAGATACATCATTTCCCACTGAGGCCAGACAAGGGGGCTCAGTTAGCAGAATGAGATACACAGGAGGCAACAGATTTAGAAGCAGCCCTTGCACCAGTTGTTCAAGGGCCCAGTTGAAGACACAGCTGCAGATCTGCTACATATATCTGGCAGGTCAGGTCCAGCCTGTATATACTCTTTGGCTGGTTGTTTAGTTTCTGGGAGCCCCTGGTGTTCAGGTTAGTTGGTTCTCTTGGTCTTCTATGGTGTTCCTATCCCCTCCAGGTCCCTCAGTCCCTTCCTCAAGACTTTTGAAGCTCATCCAATGTTTGGCAGTGGATCTCAGCATCAGTTCTAGTTAGTTGCTGGGTGGAGCATCTCAGAGGACAGTTATGCTAGACTCCTATCTGCAAGCATAGCATAGTATCATTAATAGTGTTGGGGATTTAGTTCTTGCCCATGGAATAAGTCTCAAGTTGGACCAGTTATTAGTCATTCCCTTAGTCTCTGCTCCATCATTGCCCCTGCATTTCTTATAGACAGGACAAATTTTGGATCAAAATTTTTGTGGGTGGCTGTCCTGCCTGGATGTTTCAGGTTCCATATGCTCTACCGCTCAGAGTCTCAGTTAATCACCCCACAAACTCCCCAGAGTCTCCCCCATCTTAGGTCTCTGGCAGGTCCTAGAGATGCTTCTCCAGACCCACCCCCACTTCTCATCAACCACTGATTTCCATTCACTCTCTGGGCCTTCTGGCCCTCTCTTCTGTTCATGATTAATCTTATTTCTTTCATTCTTTGTCTCACAGTCATATTTCAATTATATGATTTTTAACATAAAGTTCTTAGTATGCATATGTGAAGGTGATTTCTAAAAGTTTATATGGATTATCATTGCCTCCAAAATAGAACCTACTAGAGTTTATCATGAGTGTTCCTTAAAGGCCTATGTGTTAAACAATTGGTCTCCAATCCAAGACACTATAAGAGGTTTAGGTTCTCTAAGAGGTAGAACATAATGGGAAGGATTAGGTTGCTAAAGTGTTCCCTCAAAGAGGCTACTGAGAACCTAGACACTTTTGCACAGCATTCATGAGGTGAATAATGTTTTGGACTATGGGTTCTCCACTGGGATATGCTATGTTACAACAGAATCGAAAGCCAAGAAAGCAAATGGCCATCAAATGAAGCCTTCTTACCATTGAAAGTCAAAATAAATATATTCATGTTGATTATCCCAGGTATTTTGGTCCAGGAGGCTGAGTAAGCCATAACCCCAACTGTCTGACTCCAATCTCTTATTTCTGGGCATTTTTTTTTATTCTCCTCTAAGGAATTAATTATTTAATTTTTTATATATATATTTTTTATTCTTTATATTTTTATTTACGTTCAAAATCATTTCCCCTTTCCCGTTTCCTCCCTCTCCGAAAGTCCCATAAGCCCCCTTCCCTCCCTCTTTTCCCCATTCAACCCCCTCTCGCTTCTCTGTCTCAGCATTCCCCTACATCTAGTATTTCCAGGACCAGGGGTCTCTCCTTCCATCTTCTTGGAAATCTATTGATATGCAAATTGTGTCTAGGGTATTCTGAGATTCTGGGTTAATATTCCCTTATCAGTGACTGCATACCATGTGTGTTCTTTTGTGATTGGGTTACCCCACTAAGGATGATATTTTCAAGTTCTGACCATTTGCCTAGAATTTCGTGAATTCATTGTTTTTAATTGCAGAGTAGTATTTCATTGTGTAAACATACCACATCTTCTGAATCCATTCCTCTGTTGAGGGACATCTGGGTTCTTTCTAGCTTCTGGCTATTATAAATAAGGCTGCTATGAACATAGTGGAGCATGTGTCCTTATTGTATGCAGGTAAAGCCTCTGGGTACATGCCCAGGAGTGGTATAGCCGGATCCTCCGGGAGTGTCATGCCCAGTTTTCTGAGGAACCAACAGACTGCTTTCCAGAGTGGTTGTACCAGCTTACAATCCTACCAGCAGTAGAGGAGAGTTCCTCTTTCTCCACATCCTCACCAACAACTGCTGTCTCCTGTGTTTTTGATCTTAGCCATTCTGACTGGTGTGAGATGGAATCTCAGGGTTGTTTTGATTTGCATTTCCCTAATGACTAAGGATGATGAACATCTCTTTAGGTGCTTCTCAGCCATTAGATATTCTTCAGGTGAGAACTCTTTGTTTAGCTCTGTACCCCATTTTTTAATAGGGTTACTTGCCTCTCTGGAGTTTAACTTCTTGAGTTCTTTATATATATTGGATATTAGCCCTCTGTTAGATGTAGGGTTGGTAAAGATCATTTCCCAGTTAGTTGGTTTCCGCTTTGTCTTTTTGACAGTATCTTTTGCCTTGCAAATCTTTGTAATTTAATGAGGTCCCATTTGTCAATTCTTGATCTTAGAGCATAAGCTATTGGAGTTCTACTCAGGAAATTCTCCCCTGTGCCCATATGTTCAAGGTTCTTCGCTAGTTTCCTTTTTTTTAGTTTCAGTGTGTCTGGTTTTATGTCGAGGTCCTTGATCCACTTGGAATTGAGCTTAGTGCAAGGAGATAAGAATGGGTCAATTTGCATTCTTCTGCATGTTGACCTCCAGTTGAGCCAGCACCATTTGTTGAAAAGGCTATCTTTTTTCCACTGGATGGTTTTGGCTCCTTTGTCAAAGATCAAGTGACCATAGGAGTGTGGATTCATTTCTGGGTCTTCAATTCTGTTCCATTGATCTACATGACTGTCACTGTACCAATATCATGTAGTTTTTAACACTATTGCTCTGGAGTACAGCTTGAGGTTCGGGATACTGATTCCCCAAGAGGTTCTTTACTCTTGAGAATAGTTTTAGCTATCCTGGGTTTTCTGTTATTCCAGATGAATTTTTGAATTGCTCTTTCTACCTCTATGAAGAATTGAGATGGGATTTTGATGGGGATTGCATTGAATTTGTATATTGCTTTTTGCCAGAGGGTCATTTTTACTATATTAATCCTGCCAATCCATGAGCATGGCGGATTTTTCCATCTTCTGAGGTCTTCTTCAATTTCTTTCTTCAGAGACTTGAAGTTCTTGTCATACAGATCTTTCACTTGTTTGGTTAGAGTAACACCAAGATACTTTATATAGTTTGTGGCTATCGTGAAGGGTATCATTTCTCTTATTTCTTTCTCAGCCTACTTATTCTTTGAGTATAGGAAGGCTACTGACTTGCTTGAGTTGATTTTATATCCAGCCACTTTGCTGAAGTTGTCTATCAGCTGTAGGAGTTCTCTGGTGGAGTTCTTTGGGTTGCTTAAGTATACTATCATATCATCTGCAAATAGTGATAGTTTGACTTCTTCCTTTCCAATTTGTATCCCTTTGACCTTCTTTTGTTGTCTAATTGTTCTAGCTAGAACTTCAAGTACTATATTGAAAAGATATGGAGAGAGAGGGCAGCCTTGTCTAGTCCCTGATTTTAGTGGGATTGCTTCAAGTTTTTCTCCATTTAGATTGATGTTGCCTACCGGTTTGCTGTAAATTGCTTTTACTATGTTTAGATATGGGCCTTGAATTCCTCATCTTTCCAAGACCTTTAGCATGAAAGGATGCTAATTTTGTCAAATGCTTTCTCAGCATCTAATGAGATGACCATGTGTTTTTTTTTCTTTGAGATTGTTTATGTAGTGGATTACATTGATGGATTTCCTTATATTGACCATCCCTGCATCCCTGGGATGAAGCCTACTTGATCGTGGTGAATGATCATTTTGATGTTTTCTTGGATTCGGTTGGCAAGAATTTTATTGAGTATTTTTGCATCGATATTCATAAGAGAGATTGGCTTGAGATTCTCTTTCTTTGTCGGATCTTAGTGTGCTTTTGATAGTAGCATAATTGTGGCTTAATAGAATGAGTTAGATAGTGTTCCTTTTGTTTCTATTTTGTAGAATAGTTTTAAGAGTATTGGTGTTAGCTTTTCTTTGAAGGTCTGATAGAATTCTGCACTAAAACCATCTGGACCTGTGCTTTTTTTGGTTGGAAGACTTCCAATGACCACTTGTATTTCTTCAGGGGTTATAGGACAGTTTAGATGGTCAATTTGATCCTGATTTAATTTTGGTATTTGGTATCTGTCAAGGAAATTGTCCATTTCCTCAAGATTTTCTAGTTGTGTTGAATACAGGCTTTTGTAGTAGTATCTGATGATTTCTTGAATTTCCTCAGTTTCTGTTGTTATATCTCCCTTTTCGTTTCTGATTTTGTTAATTTGGATACTGTCTCTGTGCCCTCTGGCTAGTCTGGCTAAGGGCTTATCTATCTTGTTGATTTTCTCAAAGAACCAACTCCTAGTTTTGTTGATTCTTTGTATGGTTTTATTTGTTTCTACTTGATTGATTTCAGCCCTGAGTTTGATGATTTCCTGCCTTCTACTCCTCTTTGGTGTATTTGCTTCTTTTGGTTCCAGGGCTTTCAGGTGTGCCATTAAGTTGCTAGTGTATGCTGTCTCCCGTTTCTTTTTGGCGGCACTCAGGGCTATGAATTTTCCTCTTAGCACTGCTTTCATTGTGTCCCATAAATTAGGGTATGTTGTGACTTCATTTTCATTAAATTTCAAAAAGTCTTTGATTTCTTTCTTTATTTCTACCTTGACCAAGTTATCATTGAGTAAAGTATTGTTCAGCCTCCATGTGTATGTGGGTTTTCTGTTGTTTTTGTTGCCATTGAAGACCACCCTTATTCCTTAGTGATCTGATAGGAGTCATGGGATTAGTTCTATCTTCTTATATCTGTTGAGGTCTGATTTGTGACCAATTATATGGTCGATTTTGGAGAAGGAACCATGAGGTGCTGAGAAGAAGGTGTATTCTTTTGCTCTAGGATGAAATGTTCTATATATATATCTGTTCGTTCCATTTGGTCCAAGGCTTCAATTAGATTCACTGTGTCCCTGTTTAGTTTTTGCTTTCCTGAACGATCCATTTCAGAGAGCGGGGTGTTGAAGTCACCCATTATTATTGTGTGAGGTGGGATGTGTGCTTTGAGCTTTAGTAAAGTTTCTTTTACGAATGAGGGTGCCCTTGCATTTGGAGCATAGATATTCAGAATTGAGAGTTCTTCTTGGTGGATTTTTCCCTTGATCAGTATGTAGTGTCGTTCTGTGTCTTTTTTGATGACTTTAGGTTGAAAGTCAATTTTATCTGATATTAGGATGGCTACTCTGGCTCATTTCCTGGGACCATTTGCTTGTAAAATTGTTTTCCAGCCTTTTACTCTGAGGTAGTGTTTGTCTTTGACACTGAGGTGTGTTTTCTGCATGCAGCAAAATGCTGGGTCCTGTTTACGTATCCATTCTGTTAGTCTATGTCTTTTTATTGGGGAATTGAGACCATTGATATTAAGAGAGATTAAGGAATAGTGATTATTGCCACCTGCCATTCTTGACACTATCTTTATGTTTGAGTGGTTATCTACTTTTGGGTTTGATGGAAGAAGGTTACTATCTCATTTTTTCCAGGGTGTTGTTTCTCTCCTTGTATTGGCAGTTTCCACCTATTATCCTTTGCAGGGCTGGGTTTGTGGAAAGATATTGTGAAAATTTGGTTTTATCATGGAATATCTTGGACTCTCCATCTATGGTGATTGAGAGTTTTGCTGGGTTTAGTAGTCTAGGCTAGCATTTGTGCTCTCTTAATGTCTGCATGAGATCTGCCCAGGATCTTCTGGCTTTCATAGTCTCTGGTGAGAAGTCTGATGTGATTCAGATAGGTCTTCCTTTGTATGTTACTTGGCCCTTTTCTCTTACTGCTTTTAATATTCTTTCTTTGTTTGGTACATTTGATGTTTTGATTATTATGGGACGTGAGGTATTTCTGTTCTGGTCCAGTCTGTTTGGAGTTTTGTAGGCTTCTTGTACGTTCATCGACATCTCTCTCTTTAGGGTTTGGGAAGTTTTCCTCCATAATTATGTTGAAGATGTTTACTGGCCCTTTAAGTTGCAAATCTTCACTCACATCTTTACCTATAATCCTTAGGTTTGGTCTTCTCATTGTGTCCTGGATTTCCTGGATGTTTTGGGTTACACGTTTTTTGAATTTTGCATTTTCTTTGTTGAGTCGATGCTTTCTGTGGTATCTTCAGCACCTGAGATTCTTTCTTCCATCTCTTGTATTCTATTGTTGATGCTTGCATCTATGACTCCTGATTTCTTCCCAAGGTTATCTGTCTCCAAAGTTGTCTCCCTTTGTGATTTCTTAGTTGTTTCTACTTCCTTTTTTGGATCCTGGATGGATTTGCTGAGATCCTTCACTTGTTTGTTTGTATTTTCCTGTATTTCTTTTAAGGTATTTTTGCATTTCCTCTTTCAGGATTTCTGCCTGTTGACCCAAGTTCTCCTATATTTCTCTAAGCGATTTTTGTGTTTCCTCCTCATGGGCTTCCACCTGTTAATCCATCGTCTCCTGCATTTCTTTAAGCAATTCTCGTGTTTCCTTTGTAAGGGCATCTATCCGTTGGTTCATTTCTTTAAGCAATTTTTGTGTTGCCTCCCTATGGGCATCCATCTGTTGACCCATATTCTTCTGCATTTCTTTATGCAATTTTTGTGATTCCTTTGAAAGTGCATTTACCCGTTGAATCATTTCTTTAAGGGATTTTTGTGTTACCTCCTTGTGGGCCTCCATCTGTTGATCCATGTTCTCCTGCATTTCTCTAAGTAATTTTTGTGTTTCCTTTGTAAGTGCTTCTAACCGTTGATTCATGGCCTCCTGTAATTCTTTATTAGATTCATTTGTGTCCTTCTTGTGATCCTCTAATAGCATCATGAGAAATGATTTTAAATCCAGATCTTGTCTTTTGGGTGTGGTGGGGTATCCAGGACTTGCTGCTGTTGGAGAGTTGGGTTCAGATGGTGCCATATTACTTTGATTTCTGTTAGTAATGTTCCTACGTTTGCCTTTTGCCATCTGGTTACCTCTGGTGTTAGTTGGTCCTGCTGTCACTGGCTGTTCGTTGGACCTCCTGTGAGCCTGCAAAGCTATTTCTGGCCCCCCTGGATTACCAGGATTCCCCTGACACCGATTTCTGGGGCCTGCCCTGCTCCTGAGTGACTTTGGAGCCCTGATGTGCCTTGCCCCAAGTGATGTTAAATTGGGGAATCCCTGAACATCCAAAGGCTCAGCGTAGTGGATTCTCAGAGCAGAGGTCTCCAAAGGGAAGCTGGTAGGCTCCCGCCCTGTGCAGGAGTGTGTGATCTTTCCCAGAGGTGGGGGAGGTGGCGTCCCTCTACTGGGCAGAAGTCCCACAGCAGGGCTGGTGCGTTGATTACTGCAGACCTGCCCAGCTCTTGGGAGCAGGGTACACACAAGCTGCCTGAGACCCAAGCAATATTATGCCTGTCTGTCCCTGAGCCTGGTAGTCCCAGCTGCCCTGGCGCTGGAGCAAAGATGGCAGAGTGCACTCTGCACTCTCTCGGTGGCACAGGTCACTCTGCAGGGGGGATGGCCCATAGCAGAGCTGGCGCCCAGATTACCACAGCGCAGTCCCGCTCTTGGGAGCAGATGGAAGCCCCAACAGGCCATGTCCCAAGCGATGTTATATTGGGGAGAACCTGGGTACCTGTCTCCTCAGTGCAGTCGATCCAGCAACAGAGGTCACCAAACGGAAGCTGGTAGGCTCCCGCCCAGTGCGGGGGGGGGGGGGCGGTCCCTCTGCAAGGCAGAAGTCCCACAGCAGAGCTGGCGCGCTGGTTACTGCAGATCTGCCCAGCTCTTGGAGCAGGGTACACACAAGCTGCCTGAGACTGAAGCGATATTATGCCTGTCTGTCTCTGAGCCTGGTGGTCCCAACTACCTGGATACTGGAGCAAAGATCATTTCTGGGCATTCTTACTGAGATAACTTGGTGGCCAGGCTCAGAGACCCCAAAATAGAAGCACAGTAGAGATAAAATGCAAATGCATGTGTTTGATCAGCTGTGTCTGTCTTTCCTTATTGTTTTGGCTTTCTCCTTTATCTGTATAACAATGAAAAATATAATTAGATGTTGTGATGATAACATATACAAAATTCATTAGATTTGAAAGAATTGTCATACTCATTACTTAAAATGTTTATTATCCCCTATGATATATACACACATATATTTATTCTACTGTTGAAAATATTGCAACTAAGTATAAAATTCCCAAGATCACTAAACAACTTATGGCTAGAGTTGTTCATAGAAGTCTATACTGTACACTTAGATGTAATAGGTTGTGGGTTTGTTTGTTTTGTTTTGTTTGCACATGGAATTTCCAAGTCTATCTCACTGTTTAAAGCCTGGACACTGGGAAAGTCCAGGAAACTTTCAAAAAATAAAGATGTCTGTGCCCACAGACATTCACACTCAGTATTTCTTTCTGTGTCCTCTAGAAGTTTCTCAGGCAATTATAATGGCATAGATTTTCTAATATGAAGGTCATCTCAAACCTCCAACTATGCATACCTCTTTGTAATTTGGACAAAGCACACAAGACATTAGCTATGCAACAGCTGTCATGTCTAGAATAATAATCAAAATTCAAACTTTGCTCATGAGGAGCAGTGTTAATAGCAAAAATTCAGAAAAAAAAGACTCAAAAGACCCCTAAACCAAAAGTCAAAGCAAAACAAAAAGTCAAGAAAATTAGATGTTTGTAGATATAGTATGAAATTAGAGATGACAGGAAATAAACAGGTTTTGTGATCTTGGAAAAAGTTGCATGTAGGTTGTTATTCTAGTCTGTGAGTAAGCCCCACCAGCCATCTAACATGGCACTGCCCAAATCCTTAGCAATATACCCAGTTCCGAGACACTCCTTTTCTCCTGTAACTGGTCTGGGAAGATGCTTACAGTGCTATGTTGGAGGATTTTGTTCTTCTCTTTCAATCCAGATGCAGAGCAGCTCTTGCACATCCTCAATTTTAAAGGCTGTGAATGTATGATTTTTTTAAAAGAACAAAAAGAGGAAATTGGTTAATAAAGTAGAACTTGATTAACTTCTGCCCTGTGGTGCTTAAGAAATTCTAAAACAATAGCATTCCTGAGCCATCTCAACATCTAAGAAATTGTGAAAAAGCACTTGACATCCAAATCTGTTATATAGTCCTCTGCCTCTACCCACCCTCAAGTATTTTTCCAGAAAAAAGAAATATATATTGACATTCTAGATGCCTCTGAGCAAGACAGACCTCCTCATCAATTACATGTGCAGGAAGCCTGTGATTTCTCCAAAGGAAAGGGCTTCTCTTGGCCTCAGATGGGCTTGTGGACATAGCTCCTGTGATTTTCAACAATGGATGTACCAGACGTTTCTTAGTAGAAGCAAAGAGAGTTCAATGTTGATTTAGAATGCACCTCCAAGCTTGTTTTCTGTTTGACCAGTGCTGTCTATCCATTGTGAGGGTAAGATATTTTATAAGCTGATACACCATATGTCAAAACTGTATGGAAACCAAAATCATAACAGGGAGTTTTTCAATTAAAAAATGAATGTTAAAATCAAAATTTTCAGGTGTCAACATTTTTTATAGACTATTAGATTTCATTTTATATAATAAATGTGTGGTTCAGTTGCATATATTAATTCTTAAAGGCATCCAATAATCTGCTATATATAAAGAAATCAGTACAAGGAGACACACACATGCATGCATGCACACACACACACACATACACACACACACATGCATGCACATGAGCACATGCATGCACACGAGCTAAGCCTTTCCTAAACAGTGAATTCCAGAAAGTTGAAATCATTCAGTCAACAAGTCCACATGAGCAAAGCCTGTGTTCTGCTAAGCAGAGAGGAAGAAGACAGTGCCCTCCCTGCTGTTGAATAGCTTTCAGTGCTTGAGCATCAGGAAACTTCTCTGCTCACTGCCACTGTCAGTCTTAGCCTTAGATACTTAAAGAGACAGATCCATAAGACAGATGAATAGACAGATGTTTAGGAAAGGTAGCTGTTACATGAAAATCACACGTCACCATCTTTGAACCTGTTCAATTTTGAGACCTCTGGTCTCAGAAGCCCAGTACTTTCATCATGAATCTCCACTCCTTGGGAATTAGAATATAGTGCCCAAAAAACCCCAGGACCCTTGAACCTCTTATTCATCATCAAAATATACCTGCTATATCTTCCATTACAGGGGCCTCAGAAATAAGAGGTTCTGGGAAAGCATGCTAAAAATATTGGAATATATCATCCTCCTGAGGGCATTATTGTTCTGATAGTGGTATCCAAACAAATGAGTACAGTAAACTATATAAGGTAAGTCACTTCACCACTTCAATGTAAGGGATATTGAAGTGAGCTTGATGTGCTGTGTCCCCAACTTATTAGAACTTTGTGTCTGACAGCAAAGACAGACATTGATAGGTAAATACAATGTGTGACTGGCATTTAAAGGGGTGAGGAGAGGATCAGTGGGAATTTAGAACAAGATAATTTAACCAAAGTTATTGAGTCAGTCAAGACTTCAGAGGCAATGGCATTTAATTGAAGCATCTGGGTAAATGGTAATATCTAGGTAAAGGAAGTGAGCCAGAGGATGGATCATTGTAGAAAGACAGATTGCATTCTATTTTTAAATTTGGGAGGTAGAGTGTGTGCATGCACATACACGCGCACATGTACACACACACACACACACACACAAATTCTGTCAAGTATGGAGGTCTAAGGACAACACACTGGAGTCAGTTCTTTGGTTCCACCATATGGGGATCCAGGGATCAGACTCAGGTCATTAGCCTTGCAGCAAATACCCTTACCTGCTTAATTATCTTTAAAGGCTCAAGGCCCAGATTGTCTTTGCTAGTTGTGCATCTTTGGGGAAAAAATGCAATTCTTTTAAGCTTCATTTTTATGTGTACAAATTAAAAATCCAACTTCAGAATTGTACGTGATATGGTTAGTACAAAGCCAGGACTTGATATTCAATGTGAAACCACTAGCAATGGCGGTAATTATTGAGATACCAGCAGTAGTGACAAGAATACTCAGATAAGGAAACGCTGACTTCAGAGGAAGGGAAGAACTTATGTGGCTCTTTACAAATGAGAATTAAGAAGAGAGTTATATAAGCCATAAGCTTTGATCATCTAACTAGAAGCTATTCTAGCAGTTAAAAATCCCTGCACAGGTCCTGGAAAGAGGCATGTCATAAAATATAAGTAGAAGATATGGTGAGAGTTCCTTGCAAGCCTGATGCTCAGACACAACAGCTGAGCATCCCACAACAGTAAAATCCAGGACTTGCTGTAATTTTAGAAGTTGTTGGAATGTGAGACTCCTGATTCGGTTAATTCATCGTCTTCTGTATCACTCTTGACATGAAGCTTTCATCTGTCTTCCCCTACAGAGCCTAAAGACTTTCGAATGTTTTAATTGAAGTTCAGGAAGACTGAGGGAAAAACTAGAACAATTCTGTTTTTTATTATAGTGTTGTCAAGAGATTTTCTGGGTGTCGACCACTGAATGTGACTAGAAAGCCCTTTGAGAAGCCCTAACATGTCTTCCATGGCATTGATTCATTGATAAGCAAGAAGCGACTGCGACTAGTGCTTCACAAGCACCGGTGGAGGCCAATACTTCAAAAATGGTTCATCCTTTTCATATTGAAAGGAAATTACAGTTTTGATCATTATTTCTTAACAGCAGTAATAAACAGTCCATTGTAAACTCTTTCCCATTTAAAGTGGCCTGGCATTAAACATATCCTGCTCGGTGAGTCCTAAGAATGAACCAAAACAAAAGTGTCCAATTATTTCAAATCGTAATAAAAAAAAGTTCAAAGACTCCATAGCCCTAAGTCTTAAATAACTCTTTAGCCTAGGTTGTAGTCTTTTTGTTCCATCACACGCTACCAATTTTGTTTATATATGATTCCAAGACATCCACTGAACTAGATTACTTTGGGTTTCCTTTACTAACAAGCCTCAAATCCCTGGCTTCTTGCCTCTGTTTCATGACATTGTTTCTGCCTGTAACTGTACCATCCATCACATCCATCCCTAAAGTCATCTTCTTTACAAGACCACTGTGCCTTCTTTTTTTTTTCTTAGTTGTGATGATACTTCCTTTCCCATATGTTCTGGGTGAACTCCATCCTTTTTCTTTAATTTTGAGAATTTCATACATTTTTCTCCTTCAAATTTGCCTATATCTCCTTCAACATGTTTCTCTCCCAACTTCACATCTTCTAAAAATATTTATCTTTATTTTATATCTGAGTATTTTTCATGCATGTACACATATGCACCACATACATGTCTGTCACCTGTGAAGGCCAGGGGAAGAGGATTGTATATACCCTGGAACTCAGGTTATAGATGATTGTGGGCTGCCATGTGAGTGTTGGGAACTAAACTGAGGTCCTCTGTAAGAACAGTCAGTGTTGTTAACCATTGATCCATCTCTTCAGCTAGCTTCTTTTTTTATGACCCATGAAATCTAGCTAGGTTGTGAAGCTATTTACTGAAGCAGGGGTCAAATTCTCAATAAAGAATGATTCTTCTTTCTGAGTAACTAATCATTACCATTTGAGTCTGCATTTTTTTTATCTGCCTCATATTCTTCTCTATATGAAAACTCCTAAAACCTATTACCTACCTATTACCTCTTACTGTTCTTGTGTTCTAGCCCAATCTTTCACAATGTCTTCTCCCAGGGCTGTGATATACAGTATGAGAGCACGGACTCTTAGGTCACAGAGCTGGAGGGGTCCTGACTTTGCTGTTTAGACTACATGACTTTAGAAAAAAAGACAAAGCTATTTAAAGCCATCACTATTCATTTGAAAGGTATAATAGTCTCAGGATCACCTGATTAGTTCCATTTCAACACACTGAGTGGCCTTGGACATTCAAATCACCTAAACTATGGTGAGTCACATAACCTTCTTTACTATCTCATGAAGTCCCTGGGAATCCCCCAGGGAGAGAAATCTGTGTGTATGCATTCAGTGTTAGACTGCCTCTATGCACTGATGTTTAAGAGCTGATGGATTAAAAATGTTGTGTATCTACCCTTACAAGTCCTAAGACTCTTTCTGGCTGTATAAGAGACCCATTCTCATGTCCTAATTATGTTTACAATAATTACATTTATTCCTAAATTAGCATTAGTATTGATTCAAAAGTCTTAATAGTAGATAAATTCATGGGCCTGTCATGTGAATCAAGTCAACATTGTATTCTTTATTACTTATTGTTTTACAGTGCACTTGAAATCCAGAGTCAGTGCAGTTTGAGAAAGTCTTTGATGAGATTGTGAAAACTATTAATTTTATGAGCCTTCAACCTTGAGCCACACCATGTGGATGAAATGCTAAGAACATGCCCGGCTGCTGCTCCATACACACAGTGGTTGTTTTGGGGAAAGGTAATTGTGTTTGTTTGAGCTGTCCCGAGTTAACTGCTTTTTTTTTTTAGAACACAGTTTTCACTTGGAAGAAGTACTGAGCAAAAGACTATTGTTATGCAGGTCATAGCTTGTATATTTGGCAGAGATTTTCTTTAAAAATGCGTAGATACTACCATTTCAAGAAAAAAGAATCTGTGGAGTTGAGATCATCCAGTTCAAAGTGACAATACGTGGGGAGCTGACATAGCAGAAAAATATCAGAAACCTGAGATTTATTTAGGAAAGACTTTCAGAGTCAACTCAGTCCTTGCAAGCACAATACAGTAACTTTGAGTAATCTATTGTTTAGAAAGAGTCTCCTGGAAGGGTCAAAAGGAAGACAATGGGGCCTGTGACTAGACATTGTGCCTTTTGAAGTATTGTGCTTGCTGGGCAGGCAAAGAGTATAAGTGAACGAGTATGCCCCCTGCTCCTTCACTGAAAATTCCTCTTCATGCAACCCAGCCCTAGACCACAGGTTCCCAGCAAGCTTTCCCATCGTTCTTCACAATTTGGCTGCATATGAAACACGATGAGGGTAAAATATGGATGACTACATAGTGTCAGTTCCAAAGACAGTTTCATGTGATTCACTCAATGACTCCTGATCTTGGAGCCAGATCCAATTAGACATCCCAGGAATTTTGCCCCAAATCTGTGCATGTTAAAATGAAGTGCAGCAAGGGTGATTTTTATGATACCATAGCTGGAAATCGCTACCACAGTATCTCTCAGAGACTGAAAGAAGTCCATAGTATTGTACTTTATCAAGAAACGTGAGAAGAGACACCAATACAGGATGGCGAATATCATAGAATCATAAAATATTTAAAATGCTTATATTTAATGAATAGGCATTAATAATACAATATATAAATATGTATTTTGTAAGCTATTTTTTGAAATTATCCCATAAGAATACAATATGTAAAATATTATGGTGTTATAAGATACAGGTGTGTGTGTATATGTGTGTGTGTGTGAGAGAGAGAGAGAGAGAGAGAGAGAGAGAGAGAGAGAGAGAGAGAGAGAGAAAGAGAGAGAAAGAGAGAGAGAGAATCATTATGTGCTGATAGTATTCATATGTGTTAAGTTTCAAACCTTTGGTGCAAAGTCAACTCTGGTTTCCTAAGCTGCCAGGATTTCTCCAACAATCTTCTTAGTCTTTAAAATACTGGAAGTTAATTATTATTGGTCTGGTCTAATAGTTGTTTTATTAGCTTGGATATGTGACCCAATTCTGGTAAAAGAGAACTTTAGGAAAATTAAGAAGGGGAAACTGAGAAATATTACCTTCCTTACAAATGAAGGGCCTCCTAGGAGGTGAGGGATGGGGACCAAGACAAATGAGGGTACAATGTGTGGAACTATAGCAGCCATTTTGAAACAGTGAAGTAACTGTACTACAAACAAAATCAAGTATTGTTGATGGCGTAGAAAAAAAGAAGAGATGGTCTGGATCTGTCCTTGATGACTTGGTAGCCTACAAGACAGACACTTTACACCAGTTTATTTATTTGGCAGTTACTTTTGTAAAACATTGAAAATTGGAACATTTTATCATTCATTGTCTGTATTCGGAAGCATCTAACTGCTGCCACCTTCATTTCAGTCTTGTTTGTGATAATATGTGAAACTGCTCTTGTCAGAACAGTGCAATACTGACTGCAGGCTTTGGGGAATCTAAAACTCCAATGGTCTGGTCTCCCTTGTATAAGATTTCTCTTCCTATGGAATTCTGGTTAGGGGAGATCAGCATCCAGATGACAAGAAACAATGACTAGAGATCTCTGCCATCAACAAGAGATACTGGCTGTCCTATGCTCCGTGGACCAAAATCAACCATCAGACATTTGCCTCTTTTCAGTAGTTCCATGAATACAGTGACACTGTCAACCTCATGGCCATGAGAAGCTCCCTCTGTACCCTTATGGTGATATTATAAGTCATTTGAAGACAAACAGAAGTTCACAGAAAGCAAGGTAACTTCTCCTTCATGGTTGGATATACAATGAAGACAAATGGGAAGCCACTTCAGATGAATGCAGAATTCTGTGAGTACATTCTCACAATCTCCTAACAGTTATATAAAGAATGCTCAGATTCACGTTATAGATAGGTATAATACATATGAACTAGGAAAAAGCTAAGCTCACTCATAGTTAAGGCTCTCTACTCACTTTGTGTAGTGTGTGGTGGGCGGTAGGCGGTGTGCGGTATGTGGTATGTGGTTTGTGGTGTGTGGTGTACTTAAAAAGCATGCCTATTTATATTCAATCACATATGGATGCTATATATGAATTAGGTATCTATAATGCAGATATTTTAAATATTTGTTTACCACCAACTGTTTAACTGGGATTTCCTTGAATAGAATAAAAGATGTATGTGCTAAATACACAATGTAGTCGTACATGAGAATCTGGTACAATTTACTATTATTTCTTTTTATGGTCCAAATAGGAAAAAACACTAAATTTCTTAAATAATATTTTTTTCAGCAATTTTTATCTCAGACAGTATACATCACACATTATTTTCAGGAAGATGGAGAGGAAATTATCCGGAGAAGGGAGGAATCCCAAAATAAGACAAATTGTCATGATAGAAAAGTAATTGTCCCTTCTTGGTAGGAAATATTTATATATTTAAGTCCAGCAAAATAAATGTAAATACTTTAAACAAACCACAACATGCCAGGGATAACAATAAACTATTTCTGAGTTGGGGACAAGAAGAACCTGCCAGGAACAGGCATGTATATTTTTAACCATACTGCTTCAAGAGGCAGGATGTCGGTTGTTGCATCTTTAATTTTTTTGTTAATTATGGATGGAGCATTGTTGTGAATCTTGTCCTCAAAACCAAGCTCAGAAAATAAGAGCAGATGCTCATCCCCAGGTTTGGCTCATATGGGAATTGAATGGAACATATTGGTTTATAATTAATGTAATTTGTTGGATTATCTTTTGTGAAGGAGCGAAGGTAAACAACCTTGCTGCATTGTGCTAATAACTTTGGAGCTTGGAGCTCCTGGAGATATAGGGGAGGAAATAAAGGATGACTGAGAAAAGGGGGGAAAGGGGCTCCTGCTGGCAGATTATGAGGAATTTGGAGATGTCTGTCACATTTAAATATACTTTAATTCAAAGGAAAAAATCAGGTGTGAGACCCTAAGGAAATTTATAAGTTGTGAAAAGTAGGAGTCATTAGTTATTCCATGGAGAAATTTTAGATGAATTCTCTTCTCCACATGGCTCACTTTTATTGTGAAGTAAACTAGAAAATGAAAAAGAAATATTTCCTATCTCAAAACAGAAAATTAGGCCCAATGCAAAACTCATTGATTTGGCTACTTAGCATTTTGTTGTTAGTAAGAAATGCATAACGCCATTTTCTCAAGAAAAGGCTTTGCATCCTTTGCCACATGCCCAGTGGTAAAAATGTCATCGTCATTTTTGCATAAACACTTTCGTGAAAAAGAGAACAATATTCTAAATCTTTTCTACATTTAGCCTAGTCATAACACATGTCCTTGGGAGTGACCTTTTATAGCCCCCCCCCAAAAAAATCCTGTTTTATATTATCATGGGCAACTGTGTATAGTTTCCAGAATCTTTGAACATTAATTTTGATATTATATTCATTAACTCTTTATTAGTTGCTTGGCTTTTAAATAAATTGAATTTGAAACTTGATGTTAACTTTCAGAATATAAGAAGGTTTTAATTCACCATTTTCATGTATTTATCTGCTTAAAAAAGAAATTGCTCCTCTCAACATCCTTTCTAAGAGTTCTTTTACTTTTTGAATAATGTGTACATGTATGTATTTGTATGTGGATCTTTGAATGAGAGTGCAGGTCCTCAGAGAGCTTAGAGACAGTGGATCCCTGGAGATGGAGATGGAGGTTATTGGGAGGCTCCTTTATATGGGTGCTAGGAACTAAACTTAGGCCTTCTAAAGGAAGGATATGCACTCTTAACCAAAGATCCATCACTCCAGTCACATCCTTTCCAAAGTATTTTAATTAGTTTAAGGCTTAATAGTTTCCTACTCCAGTACTAATTTCAAAGGGTAGGCACACATGTGATTCAAGACTAAAAAATTTATTTAAAGACAAATGGCATGCATGTGTCTACAAAAGCAATTGCATAAATAATAACAATAATCCTATCATATTGTCTGAAATGAATTTTTGAACCTTAGAAATTATGCCTTCTGGAAGTATTTTTAAAAACACCAATGAAATGATGGAAGCACAACTTTCTTTATATACCACTAACCAGTTCTTACACACATACAATTGCTTCCAACACATTAATAGGAGTGTGTGTCTCTCTGTGTGCTCTACTAAGCCATTGTTTGCTTGTTTTGAGCACTGAAGATTGAACCCATGACTTTAGACATACCAGACAACATTCTACAACTGAGCTACACTCCCCATATGCAAAGAATTATTGTTTGTTTACTGCTATGACTCCATTCTGGATTTTATTGCAATGATAGTTCTTTGTAATAATGGAAGTTTAGGTTTTCATCTGACCTAGGAATCTAATGATTAGGAGTAACTTTATTTTCCTATCAGTTAGCACTTCTTGTATTTGTACTGTGACTTGTGGTAGACTAGAGATGCCAGAGAAGGTGATACTGCAATTCTTGCAAGCTTATAGTCTTCTGGACCACTTATTACAAACATGACAGGGCAGAAGAAAGGGCTCCCAGCAGCTAAGTCTCAGGGATCTTTCATCAACAGAAAACTGGCTTGTTTGCCAGGTACACAGGAGACCGGCTGCTGGTGGTCCCTGATTTATTATTAGAAATACACAACTGACTCAAAATTCAACTACCATGGAAATTGTACTACATAATTTGTACTCTCAATTTCTAAATATAGGATTTTACAAAGTATGGTGATCTAAGTAGAAGAAAGATTTTAGGACCAGAATTAGCCTGGAAATGGTCATGGAGATAAAAACACACATAAACAGTAGATGACCTACCTAGATAGCCCTGGGCAGCCACCAGGGTTAGGGCACTTACTCAAATTCTCTTCTAACCTCTACTGGCTCTGTTCAAGTCAGGTACTTAACTTCACATAATATAAGAAACAATAAAATAAGTAGCTTCCCCGTGGCAATGCCACTAATTAATGGCAGGTCTAGCTCTAAATCCTGATTCAATAAGAAAATATGCAGGAAGGAACAAAGAAATTGAAATGATTCATTAAAGGAAAAGGTCTACTTAAGTATGTGAAGCAGAGATGGTGAGATACTACAGAGGCCAAGGTGCAAAGCTTCAGGGGGAACTAGAGAACAGTGACAAAACTACAAGAGGGCCAAGGTGACTGCATTCACTTAGCACTGTTTTAGAGACAAAAATGGTAGGGTTTTCCCCTAGAGTCAGTGAGGGAAGATGAAGTCACAGAAGTTAGGAGGAGGTGGTACTGTACGGTATGGGTCTATCATAAAAAGAAAGCAGGTCAAAAGGGCTGTAGCAGAGTGGGGCCAAGTCCATGCAAAGATTTTCCTTGAGATATAGAAATCTATCTATGAGTTAGATAAATCATCAGAGGGAGAGACTGACAGGAGCGGATCCAGAGGGCAAGCACTTAGCAGGCTCTTGTGAGGTTGGTGAAATGTGAAGAGATGTCTGCAGAAGCAGAGAGAGGGTGAGGTGAAGAAGTAAATCAAGGAGGGATAGTCTTGATCCCTTTATGTGAAGAACAAGGTGAGCTCACCAGATGAGAAGAGGAATGGGGAAGAAAGCCTTGAAGGCTGCAGGAGAAACAGTCTGCTGCAGCTAAGAAGGCAAGGATGAAAATCTTCCTTCCATGGTTTCTCTACATAAATCTAACTGCATCTACTGTATCTTCCTTCCTGATCAAATAACAGAGTCATTATGTGGCTCTCACACATCCCCAAAGGACGTCAGGACAATCTGGAGGCTTGAAATGGCAAACTCTTCAGAGAAGTGGGAGAAAAGGAAGAAGGAAGAAAAGAAAAAAAAACCTGTAGACAGATTGACCAATATAGAAATCCTGGCCCTTCTCCAAAACTACAGCATGTCTTTGGTAAAAATTGGAAGTATGAGCCAGATCTCTATTTAGTTCTATTTCTGCTACACTCCACTGCTTCTCATAGAACATAGGTATTTATGCGCATGTAAAACAAAAAGCTATTTAAAAAAAAACTTTATTATATACTTTTACAAAGCCGTGGGAAGCATCTCTAATACCCTTTTACAGAAGTCTGACCAGACTCTTTATGTTATTGTATACAATAAGTTATGCATTTCTTAGGATCAAAATTTTGCCAGATGGTTATTTGTGGTTGTAAATAATGAAATTCTACTAACCTCTCATCCCTTCTGATATAAACTCATTTTCTAAAATACCAAATTCTCTTTAGTCTGAATTTTTGGTTGAGTACTAAATCACAGATGATAGAAAGTTAACAGTGTACAGCTTCCAGGCAAATATGTGCAGTAGGTCAGTCATGCTCACTTTGGAGAATTATCCTCTGAATATGTTCCTCTCACAGGGCTGGGAAACCCTTCTCAATTCTCAGAATCCTAAGTCCTTCCGCACATTACCACTGCACTCTATGGGTCAGTCCATTGTAAGAAAGATGCTTTGAGCAAATCACATATTGTTATTGTCTTGATTTAGGATACTAAATCTTATAGATTATTTACATTTAATACTAAAGATCACTATTTTCTCCTTTGCATCCAAGCAAACACAAGCAGTAATAAAACACATTGTACACAACATCAAAGCAAAAATTACGATCTTGGGGGAAATATTTGTAGGAAAGTTATCAAAACCCAAGGGTGATCACCTTGCTATAAATAAAAGACCAAAGTACCAAAAGCAGAAGTGAAGAACTGAGAGTCTGAAGAGGTGATTTAGAGTCAGTATGTATGAAGAGACATGTATCTCTACTAGCAAAAAGAAAGAACAGTGAAACCCAGCATTAAATGGAAAATCTTAAGTATTGATACCATGCTAATTACTACTAAATATGAAGAACACCACACTTCATGGCATTGCTGTTAGTAGTGTTAATTACTAAAACTTATAGCTTGGAGGGCATTTGAGAACATATATAGCAAGTGTATATATTCTTTGACCCACCAATTTCTCATTTAAATATTCAAAGAAGGAGTGGATTGTTCATAAACATGTAGAAAGAATAGACCCAAAATGTTTGTCATAGGATAGTATATCAGAAGGTGAACAGTACAGCAGCCTAAATGTCTATCAAATAAAAGCTGTTAAGTGACTTCAAAACATATACATGCTGGACTTACTTATATTCCTTTACAGGGATGATGTACATTTGTGTCCATCATATGGAAATTCTTTTGAACATTTTTAAAGTGTGTTGAAATATAAATGCATTAAATATATGTATATATACTAAGGGTGTGAGAGCAATGTTTATTGAAAGGTGTGCTCTGGTGAGTACCAAGCTATGTTCTGTTCTGAAGAAGGGTCTTAAGCAACTTCTAGAAAATGCTAATTGTGCTTCCTAGGAAAAAGGGTGAGTTTAAGGTCTTTTGATTTAAATCTTCTGTATAATCTCTGTATTGATAAAGCTCTTAATGAATAAAGGCCTCACATGGAAGATTAATTAGAGCTTGAAGGAAACTACCATCTCACCAGTGTGTGTTTTTCGATAAGACAAATCCAGAGGATGGAGTGCTTCAGCTAAAACAGATAAGCCAGCCTCCTTGCTTGCATACTCTATTTCTTGTCTGACAGTGAATATAAATAGATAGATAGATAGATAGATAGATAGATAGATAGATAGATAGATAGATAGATAGATAGATAGATAGATAGATAGATAGATAAAGCAAATCCACAGGGGGAAAGACTAATGTAGACATCTGTGAGTAATGGATGCGTTTGGTTTTTACTTCTTTCGGTTTAGCCTATCAACCCTCTATTCAAGAAAGAGTAGGCCAAAGTTAACTCAAGTAAGATGTGTTTGGAAGAGAAAAACCACAAAAACCAGTGATGATCGCCAGAAGATTTACATCTGCTGTTTTCAGGAAATCTTTTGAGACCCTATGAAACATATAATTCTCAGAATCTTGAGTGAAGCCACAGTAATAGCAGTAGACTTTGTGACCTGAATGCTAGGCTTAATGTCATAAGCTGAACTACGTTTTCAGTTCAGAGATGTGTGCTTCTAATGAATCACAAATGCAACCACTATAATAATGCAATGCCATAGTCACAGGAGAACTGTTCAAACAGAATGTGAAGCTTACAGCAAATTCATGACTTTCTGATACGTGATGTCCGAATTTCAAATCCTTATAAATTAAGAAGTACTAGAAAAAAGTGACCAGATGCTCTGCTTCCTTTCAGGAAATTCAATTGGGTGTGTGTGTGTGTGTGTGTGTGTGTGTGTGTGTGTGTGTGTGTGTGTGTAACCATTGCTCTGATGAGCAGAGATTTCTTGTCAGAAAATATGTGTCTCTTCTTAAGCTGCCATCGGCCTCAGTCATTATCCATAATGCTTACATTTCAGCACTTGGCAGTTTATGTCTTCTTTTACACAGCTACACAGACTTCAGAAGTCATTCAGAAAGTAATGCAACTGTGTTTTCCCCACTAGAGCATAGAAAACTCTAAGGAAAGTTTTGGGGAGCCACGTATGAAGGTCAAAATGTTTGGAAGACAGTGACTTTGCTCACATTTGTGTTCTGGCATCACCAGACTGAAAGGTAGATGACAAAAGAAATGGAGGAAAGTGGGCTGGTCCCCATCCATGATCACTGCTTTGGTTAATGTTTACTGTCACCTTGACACAACATAGAGTAACCTAGAAAGAGGGACACTTGACTGAAGAATTGCCTCAATCAGATTAGCCTGTGGCCATGTGAGATTGTCTTAATAGACACAGGCGGGCCCAGCCTATTGTGGGTGGTCTCATCCAGAGGATGGTGGGCCAAGTTTATACCAGAAAGCTAGTTGAGTATGAGCCAAGGAGGGAGCCAGGAGGCAGCATTCTTTCTTGGTTTCTGCTTCAGTTCCTGCCCTGTCTTCCTTTAATGATAGACTATGAAATGGAAGTGTAAGCCAAATAAAAACTTCCCTCCCAAGTTGCTTTTGCACAGAATATTTTATCATAGCAACAGGAAGCAAACTAGAACAATCCACAAGCACCCATTCTCTATAATGCCTTTAGCTAATCTGACACCATAAGCATCAGAAAAATCGGACTGTTTCTCAGAAAGAAAACTATAGCATATTTTCTTTCTGTTTTCCCTTTTTCTTACATCCTAATTATATCCTAATTATGGTTTCTCTTAACTGTACTCCTCTCAGGTTCTTCCAACCTCCCCAAACACCTGAATCCCATCTTTTCTGTATCTTATTTAAAAACAAACAGGCATCTAAACTATATTAACAAAATAAAAAATAATAGGATAAAACAAAAACTAACACATCAATATTGGACAACATAAGCAGAAGGATTAATGTCCAAAAAAGTACAAGAAACAGAAACCCATTCATTTGCACTCTTAGGAATCCCATAGACACATTAAGCTGGAAGCCATAGTATATATGCATGCACAGGAATTGCATGTGGCTGTATCTGGTCCTTTGCATTTAGGATCTGTACTGATTTGAATGAAAATGCTCCCTATAGGCTCACAAGAAATGGTACTTTTAGAAGGTGTGGCCTTGTTGGAGTAGGGATGCTGGAAGTGTGTCACTTGGGGGGGGGGTGTGCTTTGAGGTTTCAAATACCAAGCCTCTCTCCCCTGTCTTTCTCTTTCCCACCCTACCTCCCTCCACCCCCCAATCTCTGTTTTCAGTCACCCAAGGAGTATTGAGTATGGGTTTTATGGGTTTTATCTCTTAGAGTGACCCTTAAGTTAAATTAGATGTTGGTTGGTTACTCCCACAAGCATTGTGCCAGCATTAGACTAGCATATCTTACAGGCAGGACACCACTATAGATCAAAGCTTTGTGACTGGTTTGGTGTTTACAATTCTTTTTTGATAGCATGCAGAGTAGCTTCCTGAACCAAAAATACGTAGACATAAAAGCTCTCTTAAAGAGTTCAAAACTCTCTATTTTCAGTGAACTGTGTCTTCAGTCATAGGGCCTTGCCATCAACTTGAGAAAAACAATGTATAGTCTTGACAACACCATGCATAGTTCAGGAATTCTCATAGGACACCGTTACCCAACAACTAAATAATGGGGAGACAGAGCCCTAGCTGTACTTCTCCTGTCATTAAATGAAAACTGAAGCTTCCAGCACTGAGACTGGGTTGTATCTAATTGAGTTGTTGGCTAACGGGGGCCCAATTTGCATGGTTGAGCAAGTGCCTCTCTGGTAAGATTAGGAATCCTTTGGGTAGGACTGGAGAGATGGCTCAGAGGATAAGAGCACTGACTGCTCATCTGGAGGTCCTGAGTTCAATTCCCAGCAACCACATGGTGGCTCACAACCATCTGTAATGGGATCCAATGCCCTCTTCTGGTGTATCTGAAGACAGCTACAGTGCACTCATATACATAAATAAATAAATCTATATTAAAAAAAAAAAAAAAGAACTGTTTTGGGTATCTGTCCAAGAATGGTATAGTTGGATCTTGAGGTAGATCAATTCCCAACTTTCTCAGGAACTGGCACACTGATTTGCATAGCGGGTGCACAAGTTTCTACTCTTCCAAACAGGAGATGAGTGTTCCCCTTACTCCACATCCTCACTAATATTAGCTGTCACTTCTGTTACTGATTTTTAGCCATTCAGTGGGTATAAGATGAAATCTCAAAGATGTTCTGATTTGCATTTCCCTGCTGGCTAAAGGTGTTAAACATTTCTTTAAGTGTTTCTCAGAACTTTGAGTTTCCTCTTTTGAGAAGTCTCTGTTTGGATCTTACTTCATTTTCAAATTAGTTTATTTAATTTCTTTATATCTCTCTTTTTGTGTTCTTTACATATTTTGGATATTAGTGCTCTATCTGATGTAGAGTTGGTAAAGATATTTTCCAATACTGTAGGCTGCCACTTTATCTGAGTGACAGTATCCTTTGCCTTACAGAAGCTTCTCAGTTTCCTGAGGTCCCATTTATTAATCGTTTATCTTAGTGCCTATGTTATTAATGTCCTTTTCAGAAAGTCTTTCTGTATGCCAGTGAGTTCAAGGCTATTCTCCACTTTCTCTTCTTCACTGAAATGAATTAAACAGAAACAAAAGATAAAAAGTCAATTAAACAAAAAGTTGATTTTGGAGAAAATCAAGAATATTGGTAAATCCTATCCAAATTAAGTAAAAGGCAAAGAGAGAGAATATTCCAAATTAACAAACTTAAACATGAATCAGATTCACTGTATCTGGTTTTATGTTGAGGTCTTTGGTCAACTTGGACTTTTGACAGGCTGATAGATATAAATCTATTTACATTCTTTTACATGCTGACATCCAGTTAGACCAACATCAATTTTTGAAGATGCTTTTTTACAATGAATATTTTTAGCTTCTTTATGAATATCAGGTATTCATAGGTGTGTAGACTTATATCTGGGTCTTCATTTTAATTCTGTTGATCAATGTGTTAGTTTTTATTCTAACACCATGGTATTTTTATTGTTAATGACCTGTAGTATAACTTAAAATCAGGGATGGATGTGATACTTCCAGCAGTTCTTTTATTATTCAGAATTGGATTAGCTATCCTAAGATTTTGTGTTTCCATTTGAAACTGAAAATTATCCTTCAAGTTTGTGAAAGCTAATGACATGTATTGATTGAATCTGTAGTTACTTTCTATAGGATGGCTGTTTTTACAATATTAATTGTAGCAATCCATAAACATGGGAGATCATTACATCTTCTGACATCTTTAGTTTTATTCTTCAATGTCGTAATGATTTTATTATAGAAGTGTGTTATTTACTTGGTTAGAATTACCCATGAATATGTTATACTATTTGAGACTATTGTAAAAGGTATTGTTTCCTGATATTTTTCTCAGACCCTTTGTCATTGTATATAGAAGGGCAACTGAATCTTGAGAGTTAATTTGTGTCTACCTCAGTTGCAGAAAGTATTTATCAACTGAAGGAGGTTTCTGATAAAATTATTATGTTCACTTAAGTATGCTATCAAGACATCTGCAAATAACGACAATTGACTGCTTTCTCTCCCATTTGTATTCCCTTGATCATCTTCAGTTGTTTTATTGCTCTAGCTAAGACTTCAAGTATATACTAAATAGATATGGAAGGAGTGGACAAATTTGTCTTATTCCTGATTTTTGTGGAATTGCTTTGAGTTTTTCTCCATTTAAGTTGATGTTGACTATGGGCTTGCTATAAACTACCTTAGTTCCAATATTTCTCTTATATCCCTACTCTCTCCAGGACTCTTATCATGAAAGATTGTTGGATTTTATCAAAGGACTTTTCTCCATCTAGTGAAATAATCATGTGGGTTTTTTTTAGTCTTTCAGTTTGTTTATATAGTGGATTATATTTATCAATTTACATATGTTGAACTATATCTGCATTTCTAGGATGAGGCCTACTTGATAATGTTGGATGACTTTTTATGTGTTCTTAGATATTAGGCTTGCAAGTAAGTTATTTAAATTTTGTCTGCTAGGGTTTTTTTGTGGTTTTGTTTTTGTTTTGCGTCTTTGTTTCTAAGGGAAATTGATTTGTAGTCTACTTTCTTTGTTCAGTCCTTATGTGGTTAGGTATAACTGTGACTATTAAAATAGGCTGGCAATGTTCCTTCTGTTTATATTTTCAGGAATAATTTGAGAGGTATTGCCATTAACTCTTCTTTGAATGTACTGTAGAATTCTGTACTAAAATCATTTTGCCTTGAGGGTTTTTTTTTTTGTTTTTGGTTTTTGGTTTTTATTTATTTATTTGTTTATTTATTTATTTATTTTTGGACTGGGAAACTTTTCATTACTGTTTCTATTTAATCAGGAGTTACAGGTCTGTTTAACTTTTAACTTGTTTTTGTTTTTTATCTTGATTTTAACATTGGTAAGTGATATATACCAAGAAAAATTTCCATTTATTTCAGATTTTCCAATTTGGTGGAGTACAGTTTTTAAAGTATGTCCTTGTGATTCTCTTGATTTCTTTAGTATCTATTATGATATCCTCTTTTTTCATTTCTAAGTTTGTTAATTTGGATAGTTCTCTCTCTCTCTCTCTCTCTCTCTCTCTCTCTCTCTCTCTCTCTCTCTCTCTCTCTGCCTTTTAGTAGATTTGAATAAAGTTTGTCAATATTATTGATTTTCTATTAAAAAAACCCAACTCTGTGTTTCATTGATTCTTTCTATTATTTTTCTTTTGTTTCTGTTTTATTGATTTCAGTCCTAAGTTTGATTATTTCCTACCATCTCCTCCCTTTTGCTGTGATTTCTTCTGTTTTAGAGCTTTCAGGTATACTGTGAAGTTACTAGGTCTCTCCATCTATTTATTCATTTATTTGTTTGTTGTTTAATGTAGGCATTTAGTACTATGAACATGCCTTAGAACCACCTTCACTGTGCCCATAAGTTTACATATATTATGTATTCATTTGCATTAATTTATAGTAAGTCTTTAATTTCTTTCTCAATTTCTGTCTTTGATCTGTTTTCAGTTCAGTAGTGAGTCCTTTAGTTTCCATAAGTTTGTAAGTGCTCTTTTGTTTCTGTTATTTTTGAGATCCAGCTTTAATACATGGTGTTAGATAGAATACAAAGTATAACTTCAGTTTCCTTGTATCTATTGAGACTTGTGACCATTTATGTGGCCAGTTATGGGGAAAGTTCCATGAAGTACTGAGGAGGTATATTCTTTTATATTTGGTTGAGATGTTCTGTATATAAATGTTAAGGTCATTGAGCTTATAACACCAGTTAGCTCCAATATTTCTCTCTTTAGTTTCTGTCTGAATAAGGTATTCATTTTTTAGAGTGGGACACTGATACCTCCCACTATCAGTGTGGCAATGTCAATATGTGATTCAAATGGTAGTAGGATTTCTTTTACAAACTTGAATGTCCTTGTATTTGGCGCATAGATATTAAGAACCGCAATGTCCTTTCTATGGACCTGTCTTTGATGACTATGCAGTGTCCTTCCTTTCTCTTCTGATTGGTTTTAATTTGTAGTCTGTTTATTCAGGTATTAAAATGCTTCATCAGTTTAGATCTTTTTGCTTGGAATACTGTTTCCTATCCTTTTACCCTGAAGTGATGTCTGTTTTTAAGGTTAAGGTGTGCTTCTTCAGCAGAAGGATGAGTCCTATTTTGGTGTAGATTCTATTAGTCTGTGTCAGGGGGTTATTTTTTGGGAAGGGCAGTAATCGAGACCATAGATGTTGAAAGATGATTGTTGATTCCTGTTACTTTGCGCTCTCTCTCTCTCTCTCTCTCTCTCTCTCTCTCTCTCTCTCTCTCTCTCTTTTTCTCTGTGTGTGTGTGTGTGTGTGTGCACATGTACCTTGTGTGTGAACATGTGCTTCTCTCTTGATTTCTCTATCTAGGATTATTTATTGCCTGTGTTTTCAGGGGTGTAGTTAACCTCTTCATGTTGGAGTTTTCCTTCTAGTAACTTGTGGATTAATAGGTGGATATTGTTTAAATTTCATTTTATCATGGAATATTTTATTCATTTATGGTGATTGAAATGTTTTTCTGAGTTTAGTGATCTGGGCTGACATCTGTGATCTCTTTCAGTCTGTAGAACGTCTATCCAGGCCCTTCTCACTTTTAGAGTCTCCACTGAGAAGTCAGGTAGTATTCTCAAAGGGTCTGCCTTTATATGTTAATTGGCCTTTTCTCTTGCAGCTTTTAATATTCTTTCTTTGTTCTATACATTTAATGTTTTGATTATTATGTGCTGAGGAAACACATTTCTCTGGCCCTGTCTATTTTGTATTATGAATGCTTCTCATTCTTTAATAGGAATCTCCTACTTTGGTTTAGTCATTTTTTGTTGTTGTTGAAGACATTTTCAGTGTCTTTGACCTGGGTTTCTTCTTCATCTAGTCTTACTATTCTTAGAATTGGTCTTTTCATTGTGTTCCCAATTTCCTGACTATTTTGTTCCGTGAATTTTTAGGTTAAATGTTTTGTTTCAGTGGGGTAACTATTTCTTCTATTGTGTTTCAATGCCTGAGATTCTCTCTTCTATGGTTTGTATTCTAGTGACTCAACTTGCCTATGAAGTTCCTGTTAAGAGGTCCTAAAATTGTCATTTCCAAATTTCCTTCAGTTTTAGTTTTTTTATTGATTCTATTTGCATTTTCAGGTCAAACTGTGATATATACTTCTTTCCTTTTTGTGTGTGTTTTCATAGATTTCTTTAAGGATTACAGAGGAGCTGATAGCAGCAGGGTTCCACCAGGATCTGATTAGCGGTATGGGAATGGGGGCAGAGTGAGGAGAGGCTGAAGCAGATGGTCTGCTACAAATCTGGGGCTGAGACTTGGGATTATAGTTGGAGGAATGGAGGGAGAGGTGAGAATCTACAGTTAGCCTTCCAGTTTGCTTGCTAGAGTGATCTTTGGGTTCCTAGGAAACTGTTTCAGGAGTTGGGGGATGGGATTAAACAAAGAGTTGGGGAGGGAGAAATTTGGAGGAGAAATCTGCAGCTGGGATGAGGGAAAGGAAAGGGGGTTGTAGCACATGATTTGGTATAGAACATTACTGTCTCTTCCCCATGCAAACCACAACTACCATGAAAACTGAAGAAATTTCATGGGGGGGGGGGTAAAAAGGATGTATGAATCCAGGTATAAAGTGGAGTGCTTTGAAGTGCTGTCCTGTGTGATTGCAACATTAATGAACTGTGATAAACCATTTAAGCTATGGTTTCCTGCACAAGATCAATTCAGTCAAAATTTTGGCAGAGATGGAGGAGGACCTCCTGAAGTCCCATTCGCTACTGAGGAACTACTGGCAGTTGATAACTGTCAGGACAGGAGGATTTATACTATTTTGAATCTGTGGCCATTGCTAGGCTTCCACCCTCCAGTGAATGGTCCCACACTCATATATATAGATATGAACAATTCTACCTGAAGGTGGATTATCAAAATGGGGTGGGCTGAAGTTTGGAGAGTATCATGGTTGAGGGTATTTTGAAGTAATTAGAGGGTGAAATGACATGAATATGATCATGTTTCATTACATATGAGTGTGAAAATTTTAAGAACAAGGAAACAATATATAAAAAAAGAATTCTAATCGCTGGTAGTAGTTTGTGAAATGCTTGTGGGGCTGCATGACTGTATTAGGAAATGTTTGTAAGGACAGTTTTATAATACACTTCCAATTTTTTTTCTTAAGTTTAGCAATTGGCTTTTTTTAAACTTAAAAAATAGCACATATTATTAAGTAATAGTCATGGCAAAATCTCCCCTCAAAGCATATCCTATAATAGTCACTACGGCTTTATTTCCAACCCTTTTCTGGTCCACAACTAAATCTTTATTTGTCAAATTTTTGTCAGAAATAAAATGAAAAACAAGTTCTTTCTTGGCTGAGACAATGAATTCTTAGCAATTAACATAATAAAAATAAATTCACCTTTTATTGATTTACACAGACTACCATAAGAGGGAAACAGTCTTTTTTTTTCTTTTAAGATGTATCTCAAGTAAGTGTGGAACACATGATTTATGTGATTATGGGGTGTCTACTCTCTGCCCCATAATGCTGCATTCCAGAGGTGACAGTATAGACTATAGTGGCCTCACTTTTAGGTTGACTGATTTGAGAAGCAGAAAAATCTGCTATGGTTACCACCCTGAACTCTTCCCTATTTGAAGCCAAAACTCATATCTTACAATTGCTTTATGTTTAGTTTGCAAAACTGTTGACTAGTTGTGAAGCAGTTGACTTAATAAGTGAGAGGGTAGACAGACACTAAGATGCAGTAGGATTATATACACAAGCTGCCCAGCTAAGGCAGAAGGAAGAAGAGCAGGATGTAACGGCGACCCAAGCTTTGAAGAATTCAAAGTTCACACTGAGGAGGAACATTGCGTAGCTGGTGCTCTGGGTGCCTGAGAAAGCTGTTTCTCTAGTGGTTGAGTCAACTGTAATTGGATTTAGAACATTGCTCATACAGCTGCTGCCATGGTAAAATCTGATGCGGCTTACACCATAAGGCCAGGCCAGAAGTGCACCAAGAATGTCATATGAGGAGACCATAAGCTATAGGATGGAGTCAGGAAGTGTTAAGTTGTCCATTGTCCATCCTTGTCCTCCATCTAGTGTCCTTCACTGCCTGAGCAGGATCGATTCAGCAGTTTAAGCACTATTAGCAGAGTCCCTGCACCAGAGTCATGAAACAATTTTGAAGGGGACCTTTTAGGTGAAAGAAAATAACTTATGAACTGGCACACAACATTTTTAAAAAATAGTTTTTCAATTGCTTGTTATTCCTAAAAGAAATCAGAAAATAATGAAAAAAGTTAAATCCTTTTCTAGAGTTATTACCTCTTTCAAATAATCCATTTTTTAAATACTAGGATTTTTAAAAGTAATAATCATTTGACTTACAGCAAGTTTTATGAGATTTCTTCCACTTAAATCTCCCTTTCCTACTTTTCTTCAGCAGATGTTTATCAAATATCTGTTGAATATCAGAGTATTCTAAGGTGTTTGGAATATACCCGGGACTGAAAGAAATGATACTGTTAATTTCTTAAAAGATAATTCCTTTACACATGTGAGTTTCACATCAACAATCAGCAACAACCAGCAGTTGATTTTGTGAATATATTTTCCATAGTCTGCAATTCCTCGCACTGACCATTATGAATCTAGACCCATATAGGAGATAGTAGATGCTAGAACTACATTCAGGTATACCCATTTTTTCTGCTCACTCTCAGATAGAAATGGCCCAACATTTTTTTGGTATATCTAAGAATATGTAGATGTATATTATAAGTGACCAAAGATCTTCAAAATCTTTCTATTTCAATAAACCATACTGATAACCACATCATAAAAAGACATATGCCACTCTTCTTTTTTGTCTACTGTCCAATACGGTGTAAAAGTAAATTTTCAATTGTGGAGCTGGAGATTGAATTGAGAGCCTTACATATGCTAGGCAAGCATTCTCTCAATGATGTAAGGTAAATCAAGTATAGAGGGGGAAACACAGGGTGATGTTAAAGAACATTTAACAGCTAATACATTTTTCTTTAATACATATTTAATATGTATGTAAAACATAGTAATAATTTATAATCTTAAATTTAGTGTCTAGGCGGTTTTAAAATCATCTCTTTTTACCTATACAATCCAACAGCTTCTCTAACTTAGGCTTAGCTTATAATAGTTATGAGCTAAGTTGTCAGAACTATCACAGTAACATGTCTATACATATTAATTTTACAGGTATTCCAAAACTATCTAGCAGGTATAGATTATAAGAGCTCCCCCTAAATAGTCTCAATCCTCTTCTCAGTGACCATAAAAGAACCTAAGGCACAGATGTTACCTTATTATAGTTTTAACATCTTTAGGAGGAAGTCCAAATTCTAAAATATGTGGAAGTAAAACCAGTTAAATTTCAACATAAAATTGTGTCAACAATTATCCCAGAATTTTACATAGTAGTTACTTTAATTAAGACTTGCTACTCATGGATTTTTCATAATTAACTCTAAACATACAAAGAATTTTCAGCTCTCTTCACAGTGTTGCTGTGGTACTGTTCTCATACTTGAAGTGATTTTGCTGTACTTAAAAAATAGCCTCTTGCCTTTGTATGTGCCTCCCTCCCTGACACATAAGCCAGAACTGGGACCCAGGTCCTCCTCCTGCTCCTGTGTTGCTAAGACAGGGGATCTGAAATGTGTCTTTCTGGTAAGGCATTAATAGAAGGCCACTCATAGCCAGACATGGTACTCTGGGTCTCTCAATAAGGAAGGAATGATTTTTTTTTCATGCATAGTGAAAGGCTACTCAATCTTCTGTGTGATTACATAACCCAGAAAATCTTCACCCAACTTAAGGCATTGATTGGGTCACATCTCAGCATCTCTCATCTGTATCTTCTGAATGTCCTTATAGAGCCACCATTACCCATCTTACAGCATGTCCCTCTGAGTGGCAATGTCATTTCAACACTGGCTACTGACTAGACTGAAGAATAGAGACCCCAGCTATTGTTGAAAATTCTATTTCTAAACCTGTGAACATCACTGCTGAATCCTTCTCCTTCTGGTCATCCATGCTGCCAAAGGCTAGCAAATGCAATCTGTTTTAAATTAGATTTTTTCCTTACATAAAACAATATTTAAGTTTCTGGGAGAAGCCTTAGTCTCAACTGTGTCCTTCAATCATTTTGGATCTTCATAAGTGAAAGAATACTGGGCAGCTCCTGTCTTTTCCAAGCTTATAATTAACCATTGGTTTATGCTTCATTCTAGGACTAAGGTAGGAAGTCTTTTTAAAATAATATTTTCATTTATATATATAACATATAAAAGTATAAATGATGTTTTCTGGGGCAATGAAGGCTAATAGTGAGAGTGGAGGGAGAAATAGGGGGAGTCCACAGGGTGGACCTGACTAAAGGATATGAGACACCTGACTAAAACAATTTTATGGAACTCTATAGAATGAGTGTATGCCAACCCCCTCCCTTTTTATTCTTTAAGAAAGAAAAGATATTCTTCCTACAAACAAATTCTGCCAATATGGGGTTTACTCTTCTGGTCACATGGGTAGGCTGCCTGTTGTCGGAATGGTTAGAAAGTGGGAAACAGGAACTTGGAAGAAAAACAGACTCGGAGTTTTGTTTAGCAGGCAAGATTATTAAAAATAAAATCCCTTTGTAGCCGGTCATGTCAGGGTTATGAAACTCAGTAGCATGTTTTTTTTTCCTCTTTTCAAATGATTTTTGTTTTTAATAAGTTTGGCTAAAAGTATAAATGCTTTTGGCGAGGTCAGCTTGAACTTGTGGCTTTCCTCGGCCATTGGGGTCTACACCTCAGAGACTTGTCTCTGTTTTTACTGGAAGTCTCCGTGTTGTTGACTGAGCTGGCAGCGGCCTTGTGAGAGCTCTGGAGCCCTTTAATGTTTTCTTTTTTTGTCTCCTTTGCTGTTTAAATGACTTGAGGATAAATTTGGTGCCTTGGGTAGATAAATAAATCTGACAAAATTATAAATGACTGAGTTAACTGAAGCAGGAAGGGAGAAATAATAGAGAATTAATTCTAAAAAGAAAACACGCCCCTTGGTAAAAATGCATGAAACCATAACAAAGACAAAGACACTTTAGAAAAAAAGTCAATATTTTAAAGAAAGGAAACAGTCAATTCTTCCTCATGCCAAAAAGAAAAAAAAAGTAACAAAGCAGCCACTAAGAAGTGCATGGTAGTTCCATACATTTGATATAAAGGTTAACTTTCTACTTTAGGGAACATTTCATGTACTTTAATACAGCCAATGAATATTAGCATATTAACTTAATATAAGAGTATGTATTTTCATTAGAAACTTATAGCAAACAAGCAATCATTGAAAAGCTGTGGGCCACAGAGACTCTAATTTGTGATTAAAAAAAAAAAAAAGAAGAGTCAATTTTACAGATTTAGAGCCGCTATAAAAAGGACTCCTAATTCAGGTGGTGGTGGCACACGCCTTTAGTCCAACCATTCAGGAGGCAGAGGCAGGTGGATCTCTGAGTTTGAGGCCAACCTGGTCTACAGAGTGAGTTCCAGGACATTCAGGGATACACAGAGAAACCAAAGAAACCAAGAAAGAAAGAAAATAATGCCTGGGCTGTGTCAAAATCAGAATATTTATCTGATGCCAGTGACATGCAGTGTCCGTGCATGAGTTGTGTATTCTCAGAAGGGTGTGCTGGCTGACTGAGAGGGAGTGATATTGAACGCATATGTCCTTCTTAGGCATCAGGAAAGAACTATCTAAAGGAATTATCATCTAACTCCACAATTATTTTTCAGATATCGTCTTCTTTTTCCTTTTATTTGTTGGCAACTGTTTTTGAGAGCTGGGATCCTCAGATTATTCAGCACTTACCAATTCTGCACCTGGAGCAACAAAATGCCACCAAATTTATCATTCATGCAGTGTTGATTTATAAAGAATATTTAAATAATATTTGAAAAAAAAGCATTTTCTTCATGCCTTGGTAGACATTTAAATAGTTTCAAATACAGGGTAACTCAAACCATAATTTTAAAGTTATTTACTTATTGAGTGAGTGTGTGTGTGTGTGCTTGTGTGTGTGTGTGTGTGTGTGTGTGTGTGTGTTGATTACATGTCACCATACATATGTGGAGGTCAGAGGATGAGGAGCAGGAGTTAGTTGTTTTGTCCCAGGTAGATCCAAGGATTGAACTTGGAGACTCAGTCTTGACAGCAGGTGCCCTTACCTACTGAGCTATCTTACTGGCTCAACACTGACAGTTTTTTTTTTTTTTTTGGTTTTTCGAGACAGGGTTTCTCTGTGTAGCCCTGGCTGTCCTGGAACTTACTCTGTAGACCAGGCTGGCCTCGAACTCAGAAATCCTCCTGCCTCTGCCTCCCAAGTGCTGGGATTAAAGGCGTGCGCCACCATCGCCCGGCGACACTGACAGTTTTTGAAACATGTATTGTTGATCCCCATATTTGTATCCATTTATATATGTACATGTATGTGCATGTATATATATATATATATATATATATATATATATATATATATATATACACACATATATATATATAATGTGAGAGAGAGAATGGAGCTAGGAGCATAATTAAAATTTTGAGTTAATTCTAAATATTGAGAAAAGCATAAACCAGTATCAAATTAGTATGAATATCATACTCTGATTTCTAAGGTGCAATAATAATTTCCTCATGTAAACTTTGGAGATCAAGATAAAATATGTTGAAATGTTAGGCAATAACCTGGTATACAGTAGGTGTTCAGACAGCATGATTCTGAGCCTCTGCTTCCGTTTCCTTTCATGAAAGAGACTCCCCTTTTATTGGAGAGCATGTGGACCTTGGAGGGCTTCATCATACTTTGATACTTTGAGTACTTCCCCAGTCTGCAGTTCTTAACTTTAGTCAAGAGACTCCCTAAAGGCTAGATTCCCAATCTGTAAAGGAAAGATTGGGAATCCTTGCCTTATAAGGTACTTGTGATTGTTGTGAAGACAGATGTAAAGGCTGCACCTGAGGCATGATGGGGGCTCACCAGTCTCTCAGAGTTCAGTCTTTTAACAAGAACCATACTACAAGTTCAAATTGATATTTTACACACTAAGCTTTCTGGAACCACTTGTAAGTATTACTAGTTATTTGGCTATTCCATTTCATTTTAAAGATATTTGTAAAGAACATTATTGGATTGACTTTGGCTTTCTGTATGTGTCTCTAGAGCAGTGGTTCTCAACCTTGGGCTACAACATACATGCAAGATATCCTGCATATCATATGTTTACATTACAACTCATAATAGTAGCAAAATTATAGCTGTGAGATAGCAATGAAATAATTTTATGGTTGGGAGTCATCACAACATGGAAAACCACAGCTGGACTCAATGCAAAGATCAACGGTGATGAGGAGCACAGTCCCAACACTTACATCTGTATCACGACTCATGCAACTATGGCTGAGGGAACATCCTAGAAAAGGGGTGCAGAAAGACAGTATAACGGGAGGACCAGAAATTCTGCTGTGATACAGTTTGTCCTAGAAATGGATAAATAAAGGAGGTTGGAACAATGACAGTATCAATGGATAGGAGATCATGGAACCTTTACAAGGTGAATCCTGGCTGGAGAAAGTATGTCATTGGGAGGAGGCTTTGAGAGTTCCACCTTCAGAGTTCACTCGCTGTTTCCTGCTTATGGATAAAAATGTGATCAGATACTTGCTCCTACCATCTGTCAGCCTGTGGCCATGCTTCCCCTGCCATAATGAACCTTAGCCCTCTGGAACCGTATACCAAAATGAACATTCTTCCTTGAGTTGCTTCTAGTTATGGTATGTTATCACAGCACTAGGAAAGTAACTATTGTGATGGGTGAGGCAGAAAAGTAAAACAACAATGGGACTGTGGACTAAAACTGCAAAGGACAACTATTTATCTTTTGTTCTCATGTTTAAATCACATGGCAACACTGTTTGTTCCTACAGGTATTACAGGTATTAATGCAATTTGTCAGTTCTGGATCATCTCTTTAAATAGAAAACAGAATGCAAAAAAAAAAAAATCTAGTCCTGCACGAAGAATTATTCAAACCTATCCAGTTCCTCTGATGGTATATAGTTAAGTTCAACAGCACAATTCCATCCAGACAGGCAGATACTTTACTAAGAAAGCAACACATCTTTGTTATTTGGAACATCTAATAAGAGATCAATAAATCTAATGCTGAAATAATTGGCAAAGTGCTTTCAGTTTTGTCAAATCAAAACCTCTAAAAGAAAATTACTAAAAGCTATTTTAAAAGATTTGTCATGACCTGCTTCTCTGATATGGACTTTTACTAATTTACACCACAAAACAAACAAACAAACAAACCTAAAAAAATCAGATCCCTTTTTGCTTCTATATGACAGCAAAATTACCAAAGCCTTTGCTTCAACATGATTGGCACTAGAGATACTCTACTCCAAACGATTGATGTGCCTACTGCCAGAAAGTTCCCTTCTTTACAAAGGGCAGAGCCTAAGTAACAGCCATCTTGGTTAAGGGCAGTCACTTAGTATACATCACAGAAATTAAAGCCTCCACTTTATGTGCTATTCTTTCCACACATTTCATGTGTGCTGCTCTAACTGGTTCAGTTTTAGAAGTTCTCACCCAGTTATTAGCCTATGTAAATTAATAAAAAAAATCCTGTTTTGAAAAATGGAGGTACCAAGATCTAGGATATTAATCCCAATATATTTTTTGAGATGTATATGTTGCCCAATGTCCTTACAAGCTCCAGAATATTCCATTTCTTCAGCAAATATCAGCAGAGAACTTCAAATAATACATCTACTAAGATTGCATATTGTGCAAAAGATTCAGTCTGAAAAAATGTAAGAAATAGTCATTGAGTTTTTTATAAGTATTCTGTTGGTCACAGCACTATATTGATTGACAGAGAAATGCTGGATTGAATACATCTGAAGGCTCAAGGATTCCTTCTGTTCTGTGGTCACAAACATAATCCCTAACTCTAGCCAGATGTCTTCTGAATGAGCAAGACCACAAATCTATCACTTAATACTAGAAAAACAACCCAAATGCCTTATATACCAATGATAGTTCATAAATATCATTTTAAATGGGAAAAAAACTTTTCCTCAGTTACTGAATGGTTTAATTTTATTTTTTCATAGTACTGAGGGGGTAACAGTTTTAAATGACTAGTGATTTTGACTCATGACAACAAACTCCCTTTCTCTAACAGTTCAATATATTATATAAATTATTAATGTTAAAATTATATACAATAATGCATTTTGTATGAGACTTGTTGAATTAGTTTTCATTTATTTCTCTAGTATTTTGCATTCATTCCCATTTGTTGTATTTATTAGGATGAAAATACTAAATATTGACACTTCATTTCCAGTTAATATTTATTAAACATTTATGTTATACTCAGAATGTGCTATGAAGCAATTAATACTCTCTAATGTCATTATAATAATATCTTCAAATTATTTTCTTTTACCAAAGAATTTGTCCTTTTCACAATTTCAATTTTAAAAACTAAATTTCAGCTCCATAATGGACAGATGAGTAAAAGAAACAAATATATTAGAATCATTTTAAGGTAAGCATATAATTTATTATTAGGATTTGTAATAATTAAAAATATCTAATAACATCCATGATAGTTACAAAAATATCAGACAGAATTATAATGTGGTCAGAGCGGAAGGGAAAAATACTTTAAGTGTGCCTGTTTTAGATATTTTATCCACCTCCCAAAGGCATTAACACATCTGTACTATTCTTTTTTTTCATAGATTTACTCTTTATTTACACTTCAAATGATTTCCCCTTTCCAGGTTCCCCCCTCCCCGAAAGTCCCATAAACCCTCTCCCCTTCACCTGTTCCCCAATCAACCCCCTCCCACTTCCCTGTCCTGGTATTCCCATACACTGCTGCATCTAGCCTTTCCAGGACCAGGGCCCTCTCCTTCTTTCTTCTTGGGCATCATTTGATATGTGAAATGTGTCTTGGGTATTCCAAGCTTCTGGGTTAGTATTCACTTATCAGTGACTGCATACCATGTGTATTCATTTGTGATTGGGTTACCTCACTTAGGATGATATTTTCCAGTTTCACCAATTTGCCTAAGAATTTCATGAATTCATGTTTTTTAAAAGCTGAGTAGTGTTCCATTGTGTAAATATACCACATTTTCTGTATCCATTCCTCTGTTGAGGAACATCTGGGTTCTTTACAGCTTCTGACTAGTATAAATAGGGCTGCTATGAACATAGTGAAGCATGTGTCCTTATTACATGCTGGGGAATTCTCTGGGTATATGCCCAGGAGTGGTATAATGGGGTCCTCTGGTAGTATCATACTCAGTTTTCTGAGGAACCACCAGACTGATTTCCAGAGTGGTTGTACCAGCTTGCAATCCCACCAGCAGTGGAGGAGTGTTCCTCTTTCTCCACATCCCCGCCAGCACCTGATGTCTCCTGAGGTTTTGATCTTAGCCATTCTGACTGGTATGAGGTGGAATCTCAGGGCTGTTTTGATTTGCATTTCCCTGGTAACTAAGGATGTTGAACATTTCTTTAGGTGCTTCTCAGCCATTCCATATTCCTCAGTTGAAAATTCTTTAACTCTGTACCCCATTTTTAATAGGGATATTTGGTTCTCTGGGGTCTAACTTCTTGAGTTCTTTATATATATTGGATACTAGTCCTCTGTTGGAGGTAGGGTTGGTGAAGATCTTTTCCCAATTTGCAGGTTGCTGTTTTGTCTGATTGACAGTGTCCTTTGCCTTACAGAAACTTTGTAATTTTGTGAGGTTCCATTTGTCAATTCTTGATCTTAGAGCATAAGATATTGGTGTTCTGTTCAGGAAATTTTCCCCTGTTCCCATGTGCTAAAGGCTCTTCCCCAGTTTCTTTTCTATTAATTCCAGTGTGTCTGGTTTTATGTGGAGGTCCTTGATCCACTTGGACTTGAACTTAGTACAAGGAGATAAGAATGGATCGATTTGCATTCTTCTGCAATGCTAGCTACCAGTTGAAGCAGCACCATTTGTTGAAAAGGCTATCTTTTTTCCACTGGATGGTTTTAGCGCCTTTGTCAAAGACCAAGTGACCATACGTGTGTGGGTTCGTTTCTGGGTCTTCAATTCTATTCCATTGATCTACCTGCCTATATCTGTACCAATACCATGCAGTTTTTAACACTATTGCTCTGTAGTACTTCTTGAGGTCTGGGATACTGATTTTCCCAGAAGGTCTTTTACTCTTGAAAATAGTTTTAGCTATCCTGGGTTTTTTGTTATTACAGATGAATTTGAGAATTGCTCTTTCTAACTACGAAGAATTGAGTTGGGATTTTGATGGGGATTGCATTGAATCTGTATATTGCTTTTGGCAAGATGGCCATTTTTACTATATTAATCCTGCCAATCCATGAGCACGGCAGATTTTTCCGTCTTCTGAGGTCTTCTATGATTTCTCTTTAGAGACTTGAAGTTCTTGTCATACAGATCTTTCACTTGTTTGGTTAGAGTCACAACAAGATACTTTTTATTGTTTGTGGCTATTGTGAAGGGTGTCATTTCTCTAATTTCCTTCTCGGCCTGTTTATCCTTTGAGTATAGGAAGGCTACTGATTTACTTGAGTTAATTCTATATCCGGTCACTTTGCTGAAGTTGTTTATCAGCTGTAGGAGTTCTCTGGTGGAGTTTATTGGGTCACTTAAGTATACTATAATATCATTTGCAAATAGTGATAATTTGACTTCTTCCTTTCCAATTTGTATCCCTTTGACCTCTTTTTGTTGTCTAATTGCTCTAGCTATAACTTCAAGTACTATACTGAAAAGATATGGAGAGAGAGGGCAGCTTTGTCTAGTCCCTGATTTTAGTGGGATTGCTTCAAGTTTCTCTCCATTTAATTTGATGTTGGCTACCAGTTTGCTGTACCTTGCTTTTACTATGTTTAGGTATGGACCTTGAATTCCTGTTCTTTCCAAGACTTTTAACATGAAAGGATGCTGAATTTTGCCAATGCTTTTTCAACATCTACTGAAATGACCATGTGATTTGTTTCTTTTGAGTTTGTTTATGTAGTGGATTATATTGATGGATTTCCGTATATTGAACCACCCCTGCATCCCTGTATAAAGTGTCCTTCTGTGTCTTTTTTTGATGACTTTTGGTTGAAAGTCTACTTTATTGGATATTATAATGGTTACTCCAACCTGATTCCTGCTACCATTTGCTTGGAAAACTGTTTTCCAGCCTTTTACTCTGAGGTAGTGTTTGTCTTTGATGCTAAGATGTGTTTCCTATATGCAGCAAAATGTTAGGCCTGTTTACATATCCAGTATGTTAGTCTATGTCTTTTATTGGGGAATTGAGTCCATTGATATTAAGAGATATTAAGGAATAGTGATTGTTGCTTCCTATTATTTTTGATATAATTTTTATGTTTGTGTGGTTAACTTCTTTTGGGTTTGTGAAAGAGATTAATTTCTTACTTTTTCTAGTGTATATTTTCCCTCCTTTCGTTGGTGTTTTCCATTCATTATCCCTTGAAGGGCTGGATTCGTGAAAAGATACTGTGTAAATTTGTTTTTATCATGGAATACCTTGCTTTCTCCATCTATAGTAATTGAGAGATTTGCTGGGTATAGCAGTCTGGGTTGGCATTTGTGTTCTCTGAAGGTCAATATGACATCTGCCCAGGTTCTTCTGACTTTCATTGTCTCTGGTGAGAAGTTCTGTGTAATTCTGACAGGTCTACCTTTATATGTTACTTGACCTTTTTCCCTTACTGCTTTTAATATTCTTTCTTTGTTTAGTACATTTGGCATTTTAATTATTATGTGACAGGAGGAATTTCTTTTCTAGTCAAATCTATTTGGAGTTCTGTAGGCTTCTTGTATGTTCATGAGCATCTCTTTCTTTAGGTTAGGGAAGTTTTCTTCTATAATTTTGTTGAAGACATTTACTGGCCCTGTAAGTTTTCACTCTCTTCTATACCTATAATCTGTAGATTTGGTCTTCTCATTTTGTCCTGGATTTCCTGGATGTTTTGGGTCAGGAGCTTTTTGCATTTGCATTTTCTTTAACTGTTGTGTCAATGCTTTCTATGGTATCTTCTGCATCTGAGATTCTCTCTTCTATCTCTTGTATTCTGTTGTTGATGCTTGGATCCATGACTCCAGACTTCTTTCCTAGGTTTTCTATGTCCAGAGTTGTTTCCCTTTGTGATTTCTTTATTGTTTCTACCTCTATTTTTAGATCCTGGATGGTTTTGTCCAATTCCTTTGCCTGTTTGGTTGTGTTTTCCTGTAGTTCTCTAAGGGCTTCTCCCTGTTTTCTTGTGTTCTCCAGTATTTCTTTAAGGGAATTATTTATGTCCTTCTTGAAGCCTTCTATCAGCATCATGAGCTGTGATTTTAAATCCAAATCTTGGTTTTCTGGTATGTTGGGGTATCCAGGACTTGCTGTTGCGGGAGAATTGGGTTCAGATGGTGCCATATTGCCTTGATTTCTGTTAGTAAAGTTCCTACGTTTGCTTTTTGCCATCTGATTATCTCTGGTGTTAGTTGATCCTGCTGTCACTGACTGGTGTTTGTCCCTTCTGTGTGCCTGTAAGCCTATCTCAGCACCCCTCGGTGACTGGTTTTCCCCTGGCACAGAGTGCTGTGGGGCTGCCCAGCTCCTGAGTGCATGTTGGGGCCCTGCGGACCGAATCCCAAGTGATCTTACACTCAGGTGTTCTCTGTGTTCCTGGTTGTAACAGCCTGCTCATTTGCAGGCGTGAAGATGGTGGCCTCACCTGTAACCACGGGACTCCCTGCAGAGCAGATGTCCTCTAGCAGGATAGGTGCACAGATGGCTGTGGCAACACTGCCTAGTTCCTGGGTGAAGGTGGGGCCCTGGCAGTCCAAGTCCTGAGTGATCTTACACTCGGGTGTTCTCCGCATTCCTGGCTATAACAACCTGCTCAGTTGCAGGAGTGAAGATGTAGGTCTCACCTCTAACCACAGGACTCCCTGCAGAGCAGATGTCCCCTCTGTACTATTCTATAAATATACATATTTATGGATATTAAAGTCAAAGAACAGAGTCAAATGGACAAGTTAATTCTTTTATCAAGATTTGTTTTATGGTTTCTTAGGCATTCTCATTGCCATAGCCAATCACCATGACCAAGGCAACAGAAAGAAGAAAGCATTTAATGGGATTCCAGAGGGTTTGCATTCATGACTCTATAACAGGAAGGAAGCGCATGGTAGCAGACAGGCAGGCTGGGGCTTATATTTGATCCACACGCGTGAAACAGAGAAAAGGCTAATTGGTTTTGAGGTTGGAAAAGTCCCCATGACAGAGTTCCTAATCTTCCCAGAAAAGTTCCACCAACTGAGGACCATATATTCAAACACATGAGCCTATGAGGGCCATTATCATTCATGATCCCACAAATGGAAAAATTAAGAATGTTAAGAAAAAGTAAAATTTTATGCTTTGTGATTGGCAAATTACACCTTCACAAATTCCAGGTATGATGGTGGACTCTGGGATCCGGAAGTGAGCTTAGCTAATTCATGAAATGGTTTCCATTCATTCAAAATAAATGTGTAACATAAACAATGCTCTCCCACTAATGCATGTCTATATGCACAAAACTGTGAGTTCACCATATAAAATTTTTTATTTATATAATGTAGTGAGAACAAATTGGTGTAAAAACATTTAAATAGTGTGACAGTGTTTGCTATAATATTCTTCCATGGATAGATTTTTAGTATTGTGTTCATATTATTATAACTTTATATATTTTCCAAATGTCATTTATAAGCTTTTCTGTCAGGGAAAATAAAAATATATTTTCCAAATGTCATTTATAAGCTTTTCTGTCAGGGAAAATAAAATCACTAGTCTGAGCCACAAACAAAACAAACAAAAAAGACAAAAAATACTGACTTTTGGGAACTTTTATATCCCCATTGTGATCCACCCATTCCCATCTTCCCAGTGAAATTCTGACGATAAACTCCTACAAGTAGAAGAGTTTCATAAGATGATAAATGAAAGGAAGGATGAGTTATATGTGCCTTCTTTCAACCATCAGTCTGCTCTGAAGCAAGAGGTGCTAGGACAGGAGTGTGTGGTTTCGACCTACTTTTGCCTGCCTCCATCAAGCTTGGAGAGGAAGGCCTCCATAATACAGTCAAGGGAAGATGGCCTAACATTGTGTGAGGTCTCAGTTCTGCCTTGGTCTTCACCCTTCACCATTTCCCTCTTTATAATTACATTACAGATACCATGGAGCATGTGAGGGACAATCTCATCTTGGAAAAACAAACCCAACCTATTACAGGGCAACACCGTGGAGTATTAGATAGTGGAGAACTCCAATTCTACAGTCTCTTGTCTTCTGCCAGTAGACAGAGTTACATGGTGCATCAAGGTCCTTGGAAGCGAATCATACTAAGTCTTTGTCAGGAATCTTCTCAGTCAAGTAGAGCAATGCCCAATAATTAAAGCCTACAAACTGGACATTATGCAGAGAATGTATAGAGAGAACTATCTTCCAAACCCATATCATTCTGTTTTCACAGGAAGCATGTGAAACATACCAGGAGCCATAAAAAAAAAACAGAAATAACTAAAGCACACACAAGTGGAAGGGTCATACAAGGAAGAAAACAGAGTCGCTAACTGGAAAAAAACACATTTTTGTGCAAAGTTTTGCTAAGGAAAGTGAAACTTAGTTTATAAAATATTGTGCCTGTGTGTATTTCTGATACTGTATTTATCTAAAGAAAAGAACTGATAAATGAATACATGCATATATGATATGTATGCTTGAGTGAATTATATGTATTCTCTCTATATAAACAAGGCTTTTAATAATAATAAACAACATACAGAAAAATAATAAACAAGACTATATAATAAGACTTTTAATCAGTGTAATCAGACCTTCATGCCAACATTCTCAAAGCCACATGATAGAACTCAGAAATAGAATGAGCTTCCCTATTGAATGAACTTAGTCAATGCTTGCATGTAAACAACATAGTCTAAATCTTACCCTGTCTTTGCTGTTCATGGTGTTTTGATGCCTACTAGGCCAAGTCTTTTTACTTTTCATTTAGAATTTTGGTTATTGTAGTACATTTCCTTTCCTAGAGAAGCTTTCAAAGCAGTTTACCAAATCTTATTGGGACTTTAATAGGTATTGCATGGAACCACAAAATGATTAACAAGTCAACTTGGGGAGATAAGCCTTTTCCTTGGGATTACTATTTCTCCATGCATGATGTGTCTTCCTACATCCTTCCTTTGATTTTTGTGGCTTTCAATGATAAACTTTACATAATTCCATTATAATGTATTATAGATATTTTAGATTGTGCAGGCTTTTTGTCATTTCAGATTAATTCTCCAATACTTTTTTTTTTCTAGTTATTTCACCAAGTTACCAAAACTTCCAATAGTGGACGATATATGATATTTTATAAACACACTATGGTGTTGACTCTTATTTGCCTTTTAATTATTTGTCATACCTCACTAATTGCCTGACCAATAATAGTGCCCATTGTGGTGAGATTAGGAGTAATTAGATGAGCCATGAGAAAATTCTTAGAAAAGTAACATTCCAGTATGTTTTTGTCCTGTGCATCAGCTTAGGTGATTCTCACCATGACATGATTCTCTATAGCAAAACCTTTCAATTCTTCTATTAGTGAAAGCTTTATAAGATATTATATATCAAATTAAGACTTTGTTGCTGTTACACTGGTCTCATTGGCAACATGTAAACTGTCTTTCAGGTTGACATTGAATTGTTTCCTATAATTGGCTAAAAGAGCCAGTTACAATTTACATCCCGTACATACATATATACATGCATGCATACATACATACATATATAAATAGCTAGATGATTGATAGAGTAAGGAAGAGAGAGGGGTGATAGACAGACAGACGAACAGACAGAGATAGATGATGGTGAACTAAATTTTAGGCTCTTTACTTTTATTATTTTATGATTTTTTTTTGCTATATTCTTAGTGAGATAGCCCTATTTTTATGTACATATTTCTTATGTAATTTAAATATAATGATAACTTTGGCATGTAGAAAGATTAAGAAAGTTTCTGCATTTTTATAACACCTGTTGTGTTTATACAAGTAGAGACCTTGTCAAGTCCTTCTTTGTAGCTATGTTTGTGGCACATAATGTGGATTAGAACTCTGAAGACTTTCTTAATTTCTGTATGAACATTTGTTAATCTAGATTTCTATGTTTTTGGAGACACATAGTAATTTATATTTTTTGAGAAATTAACTTTCTTAAAAAATGTATTTTCTATCTGTAGTCCTACATTCTCTATACAACTTTGATTCCTTTTATATTGTACTTTTTAAAATTCAAACTTGGCCAAGATTTGTCTGTTTTATTACATTAAGAGAAACAGCTTTTAGCCTTATTGATCAAGTCTGCTTTTAAGTCTGGTTGTTTGTGTTCTATTTTATTAATTTGTGCTTTTATCTTTATTAACTTCCTTCTGTGTTCGTTTTGTTTACTTGAATTCTTCCAGCTCTCTGACTGTAAGTTTTGATTCATCCAGTTTTCATTTTTCTTGTTTCCTAATAAACAAGGTTAGGGTCATAATTTTCTCCTCTTGGCAGCCATTTTGGTCCAGCCACAGGGTTTTATTTGCCTGCTCACATCATGCCTCATTTCAAAACACTTTATTTGAATTTTTATTTTCTCCTTAACCTAATAATTATTTATTGGGTGTTTTAAAACATTTCAGTTGATTGATATTGTTTGTTTGTCTTTGTTCCTAATCCCTAATTTTATTGCACTGTGGTTAGAAATCATACTCAGTATTATGTCTGCTTTGAAGTGCTTAGCATTTGTTTGAGGCCTAGTACAATGGATAAGAGAGCATTAACTGGCAATTAGGAATAATACCTGGCACACGGAGATAAATGTACTCAGAGACGATACTTTTGTGTTTTGTATACACATTTAAAAATAAGTGTAAAGATTGATTGCTTTATTGATACTTATTTATACTTGTTACATTAATTCTAAATCCTTATCTCTGTGAACTTGACTTTATAAACCTTTATTATCCTAGATCAACCTCTCATCTTCTTTAAATATTACATTTCTTCTTGCATTTCTGACATTTTTCTTCCTATTCTATATTACTTTCTGTAGAAAATTATCATCATTTTGCCTCATGCTTTTTTGATTGATTGCAGAATTTATGACCTGATTCACACAATTATATCTATTTGTTTTTCATTAGAAAGTTTCTATTCATTTTCAAACTTTTGATGCCATTTCATCTTTACTTTTAAGTAAACTGGAAATTGATGCGTAGCACCCTTTTGTGTATCTCTTCCAAGTTGCATGGGTATGTATTCACCTTACTGTCAACATAAATGTGTTAATTATTGAATTTGTTTCATTTACAATTACTAGTATCTTGATATGTTAAATTTATTCTTACATCATTAAAGTTTTGAGTCTGTTAAGCTTTCTCACTTTGTGTTTCTCTACTGTCAACACACTGTCAGCCTGTCATGTCTATCTTGTACTCTTGCCTAACTGAATCCTGCTTTCTTTCACCTGAGTTCTCCTTCTATTCTGCACCCCCATGCACTTCAGGAAAGGTATATCACACAAGGATCCTTTGTTATTATTGAAAGACAGTTGTCCTGCTTCTTTCCTTTGCAAATGCCTGGATCATGATCATGTCCTTTTTCTTTATTTAGAGTTACTCTACTTGGAATGTATTAGAAAATATTTTCTTTACTGGTTAAAACATACATACACAGAGACACATTCAAACACACACACACACACACACACACACACACACACTGGGGGGGAGGAGTGGAAAACAGAGAGAGGGAGAGAGAGAGAGAGAGAGAGAGAGAGAGAGAGAGAGAGAGAGAGACTCTTTTTCCAATCTGTTTGTTCTAAGAACATAGCATAGGAAAGCTTAAACAAAGGATCTTCCTATTGTTGTATAAGCCCCCTCAGAAAATAGTGAGAAAGAAAGAGAAGCATGATGTTTTAGATGTGTTTAAGTCAACAACTGAACTATGTTATTACTTGGCAAGGGATTGTCATTGAATAATACCTCCAGATTGATGGCTGTAGTTTTGCCACTCACAGAACATGACTTTAATCAGCACCTTTCCTCACTGCCCTGTAGAGTTCCTCTATAGTCTTTTAACAGCAGGCTCAGTAATAATTAAAAATACTTATAGTTATTGTTTCATTTATTTATTTCCTCTCTCTGAAAATGTTGTATATTTTTTCTTTAAGAAAATTTGGCCATATTGATTCTGGATATATTTTATATTTTCTGTGTTTTCTTTTCAGGGTTTTTTGCCATTGTTTTAGATTTGTCATAATTAATGTCCATATCAGAAAACCACATTTTCTTCCTTGTTGGTTTTCTTCTATTACTTCATGAATCATTGCTTTTTTTTCCACTTTCTTAGACTTTTCTTCTTTAAAGCCTATTGGGTCTACCAGCTCTTATTTTCTCCATTTTTGTACATATTTGTCACATTGGATTTGCTCCTACAACGGTATCAACATTCAATCTTGAAATTCTTTTATCTTTTACTTAGTTGTACTTCATGTAGTCCATAAACCTATCGTTGGAGGAAAGGGTAGGTTATCATTCTGTCTCCTTAAACAAGAACAGGCTACATCAACATTAATTTGAAAGGTGAGTGAATCTAATGAATAGTAGACTTCCTCCTACTTGCTGTTCCACAGAGGTGTAGACTCCTCACTCTATTAAAGACCTCAAAGAGTAGAAGTCCAGATAGGTTACCCACCTGGCAAACTCCCCACTCTCATCCTCTTCCCACACTTTACCCTGTCTCCCACCCTCCTAGTCACTATATTTCAGCCCCTAACTGGATAGAGATTCCATGCTATACTAGGGACCAGTTTGGAGCAGAGGTTCCACTCTCTACAAGAGAACTCCCAGACTGGGAGAAGCCCAGGTAAGTTGCCTGCCTACCAAACTTCCCAATATTTCACCATGTTGGTGTCTCCCACACTGACCAGAAGAGCAGAGAAGAAACAGAAACTAAGGAGCAGAACACCCATCCAACAAAGACAAACTTGGAAATTGGTACCTAGAACTTTAATTACCCCAAGTATAGATGTCTAGGAGCAGGAATAAGACCACAAAAACCAACAGCCAATGCATAATGTTACAATCATAACCTAGCTATCCTACTACAAGCAAGACCTGAATATTCCAACACAACGGAAGCACAAGAAGACCTTAAAACCAACTTTATGAAGATGATTGAGGTCATTAAGGAAGAAATAAATAAATTCAGAAAAACACAAACAATTGGACCAAGTAAATAAATCCCTTCAAGAAAGCCAAAGGGAAAATAAAGAAACAAACAAACAGCTGAAGGAAATGAATAAAACTGTTCAAGATATGAAAGTGGAAATAGCAGCAAAAAAGAAAACACAAATTGAAGGAATTGTGGATATGAAAAATCTAGGTATATGAACAGGAACTACAGACTCAAGCATCACTAACAAAATATAACAGATGAAAGAGAATTTCAGGGGTAGAAGACAGGATGGAAGAAATAGATTAGTCAAAGAAAATGTTACATCTAAAAGTTCTTGACACAAAACATACAGGAAATATGAGATATCATGAAAAGATCAAGCCTAAGGATAATTGAAATAAAAGGAGAAGATGTCCAGCTCAAAGGCCCAGAAAATATTTTTAACAAAATTATAGAGAAAAAAATGTCCTAACTGAAAGAAGTAGATGTCTATAAAAGTATAAGAAACTTATAGAACACCAAATATAAGAATAGAAAAGGTTCACCCCTTGCCACATAAAAACCAACATTAAATATTCAGAACAAAGAAAGAACACTAAAGTCTGCAAGGGGGAAAGACCAAGTAACATATAAAGGCAGACCTATTTGAATTACACCTGACTTCTCAATGGAAACTCAGAAAGCCAGAAGGGCCTAGATGAATGTCTTGCAGATTCTAAGAGATCACACGTTCCATCTCAAACTACTGTATACAGCAAATCTCTAAATAACTATAAATAGAGGAAAAAAGATATTCTATGACAAAACCAAATTAAATCCAATATCTATCCACAAATTCAGCCCTACAGAAGGTACTGGAAGGATAATTCCAACCTAAGGAGGTTAACTATACCCATGGGGAACAAACACACAAACACACACACACACACACTCACACATACACACACACACACACACACACACACACACACACACACACACACACACGATGACCACCACCAACACCACCACTACAAATACCAAAATAACAAAAATTAATCATCATTGTTCATTGATATCTCTCATAATTAATGGATTCAACTTTCCCATAAAAAGACATAGGTTAACAGAATGGATGTGAAAGCAGGATACATCCTTCTGTGTCATACAAGAAACATACTATCAAAGATAGACATTACCTAAGAGTTAAGGCTTAGAAAAAGATTTTCTAAGCAAATGGTCCCAGGAAGCAAGGTGTTATAGACATTCCAATATTTAAAAATTAGACTTCAAACTAAAATTAATCAAAAGAGATGGGGGAAACCATTTCATACTCATCAAAGGAAAAATCCGTCAGAGTAATGTTGCAATTCTGAACACTGGACCTGTGAAGGCTCATTGCCCCAGTGTAGGAAATGCCAGGTCAGGGAAGCAGGAGTGTGTGGGTTAGTGAGCAGGGGGTGGGGATGGGATAGGGGGTTTTCAGAGGGGAAACCAAGAAAAGGGATAACATTTGAAATGTAAATAAAGAAAATATCTGATAAAAAAAAAGAAAAAGAAAAAATCCCCATTTTCAGATGATATGATACTATATATAGATGAACCCAAAAATTCTACCATTGACCTCCTACTGTTGGTAAACACCTTCAGCAAACTGGCTAGATACAAGAGTAACTAAAAAATTATCATTAGCCATACTATACACAAGCAACAAATGGACTGAAAAAGAAATAGGGAAACAACAGTCTTGACAATAGCCACAATAATGTAAAATATCTTGGGGAAACTCTAAATAAGCAAGTGAAAGACCTGTATGATAAGAACTTCAAGTTGTTGAGGAAAGAAACTGAAGAATGTATCAGAAGATGTAGAGATCACTCACACTCATGGATCTGTAGAATTAACATAGAAAAATACCCATCTTACCAAGAACAATCTACATACTCAATTCCCATCAAAATTCTTTAAAGCCCTTGAAAAAAAATAATACTCAACCTCATATGGAAAAATAAAAAAAATCCAGGAGAGTGAAAAAATATCCTGTAGAATAAAAGAACTTCTGGAGGAATCACCATCCCTGATTTCAAGCTGTACTGCAGAGCTAGAGTGATTAAAAAAAACTGCATGGTATTGGTATAAAAACAGACAGGTTGAACAGTGGAATTGAATCCAATACCCAGAAGTAAATCTGTAGACATATAGATGCTTAATTTTTGACATAGAAACCAACATTATACAATGGAAAAAAGAAAGCATCTTCAACAAGTGGTGCTGGTCTGACTGGGTGTCTGCATATAGAAGAATGCAAATGATCTATCACCTTGGACAAAACTCATGTTCAGGTAAATCAAAGATTTCAACATAAAGCCAGATACATTGAACCTAGTAGAAAAGAAGGTAAGGAATAGCTTTGAATGCATTGGCACAGGAGATGGCTTTGTGAACAGAACACCAACAGAAAAGGCATTAAGATCAACAATTAATAAATAGGACCTTACGAAACTGAAAAGCTCCTATAAAGGGAAAAGACACTATCAACAGGACAAAATAGCAGCCTACAGAATGGGAAAAGATTTATACTAACTATACATATGACAGGGGGTAAAATTCTAAAATATGTAAAGAACTGAAGAAACTAGACATCAAAAAAATCAATCAAATTACAATTGGGGTACTGATGTAAACAGAATTCTCATCAGAGGAATCTTAAGCACTTGAAGAAATGCCCAACATCCTTAGCCATCAGGGAAATGCAAGTCAAAATGACTCTGAGACTTCATCTTACATCCATCAGAAGTGTACTAGTGACACTAGAGAGAGCTCATGCTGACAAGGATATGAAGCAAAGGGAACACTCGTTCATTTCTGGTGGGAGTGCAAACTTATACAGCCACTTTGGGAATAGTTCTTCCTCAAGACCCAGCTGTACCTCTCCTGGGCATATACCCAAAAAATGTTCCATCCTACCACAAAGACCCTTGCTCAACTCTGTTCATAGCAGCTTTCTTTGTTCATAATAGCCAGAGACTTGAAACAGCACAGATGTCTCTCAATCGAAGAATGGTTTTTAAAAATGTGGTACATTTACACAATGGAGTATTGCTCTGCTGTTAAAAACAATGACATCATGAAATTTGGAAGCAAATGGTTGGAATTAGAAAAAAAAATTCCTGAGTGAAGTAATGCAGACCCAGAAAGGCAAACACGATTGGTGCCTAATCCAATTGTAATCAGAGAGTCTTCATCCAGCAACTGATGGAAACAGATGCAGAAACCCATAGCCCAACATTAGGAAAAGCTCAGGAAATCCTGTTGAAGAGGGGGAAGATGAATTGTAGGAGTCAGAGGGGTCAAGAACACCACAAGAAAATAAGAATCAACAAACCTAGACTCATAGGGACTCACTGAGACCGAACCGACAAACTGGGAACCTGCATGGGTCTAACCTAGGCCCTCTGCATATATGTTGTAGTAGTGGAACTTGGTCTTCTTATGTGACCCTTCTACTGGGTTGTCTCCTGCAGTTTCATTAGGAGGGGAGGTGACTAATTGTGTTGAAACTTGATATGCTAATTTTGTTGCAATCCCTGGGAGGCCTGCCCTTTTCTAAAGGGAAATGGAGAAGTGGATGGGAAAGGAGGAGACAAGGGAAAAGGAGGTTCTGGAAGAAGAGGAAGGTGAAATTATGGTAAGTATGTAATACATGAGAGAATAAATTAATAAAAATGTCTATTAAAAGTATGAGCTGGGACACATATCTGGTCACTGATAATTATATCTGAGCAGCTGCTGATAGATGGAGCTCCTCTGGAAGCCACCTGTTTCACCTGGCATAAGTTAGCTTAAACGTTCTTCTTTAACTTCCTATACAATTGATATAGTAATTTCCTTGTCAAGGCCTGCTTATAACTGATAGTAGTCCATACCTATGTATAAATTTCAACTAAATTTATGTTGTTTGGTTTCCATTAACTAGAATAGGTATGGTGCTCACATAGTTCCTAATAGGTAAAAGGAACAGTCTTTCTTTTTTTTTTTTTAAATTTAATTTTATTTTATTTTTTTAATTTACATTCCAAATCACTTCCCCTTTCCCGTTTCCTCCCTCCCCGAAAGTCCCATAAGCCCCCTTCCCTCCCTCTTTTCTCCGTTCAACCCCCTCTCATTACTCTGTCCTGGCGTTCCCCTACATCCAGTCTAGGAACAGTCTTTCTATTCATGGATCACACTGTATGCACTACTTGAATAACAGGATTTATATGCTTTCACACAACCTTTAAGACTAGAAAGTTTACAATGTTACTGGAGCAAAACAAGAAGACTCTCCTGTCTTTCCAAACATTGTTAAAAATCATTTTTGCTTTTAATGTGTGTGTGTGTGTGTATGTGTAACAAGAAGATGCTATAAAGCACTTGTAATGCAAAACACAGAGATGGTTATACTCTGAAGACAACTTCTTTGTCTGACTAAAAGTAGCATCAGAAATCAAAACATAACACTAGGTAATCACTGAACACAATGTGAGGCCCAGTAGGCAATAAAACTGTTTCTTGAACTTAACAATTACAGGAAGCACAGAAAAGGATTATCACTTATGCCTGGCTTTATAAAATTGATTCTAAATCTATAAGTCTTTTTAAATTTGTATTCTCTTATGATATCTATCCTTTTGACTCAGCTTCAAGTATACACTTCATCAACTGCTCTGAGAAAATTTGACTGGGCCCTTAAACTGTTTTCCTTTCAAAACAATCAACTTTGCCAGTAGAGAGCACTCCAGAGACAGTGTAGACAGAAGCTTTCTTGTCAGGGTCTGATGCAGGAGCTGAGATTTAGTATCCTTTACAGCTTTGTCAACACCTAATCTTGTAGTGCACGGGCTTCAGTGGCCAGCCTCTTCTGGTGTTGTCATTGGTACTTTGGTGCTTATGTGATTTCAGAGCCACCTTTCTCCAACAACTTAGAAGGAAGATGTGCAATAAGTTCCACTACTGTCCATCCACATCTAAGCCTCTGAGTCTTTGAGTCAGCCCTTCACTATACCCTCCCCAACAAGATCTGAATTGGCCCTTGACAAGGAAGAGGGGGGAAACGCTTGCGGGAGGTTATGGAATCTTCACTGGGTGGTATAGTGATTGCCACTTACATCTGTGCTTTCTATAGTATTTCAATTTGTCCTTAAGTCCTGCTGACCAATCTCCAGTCCCAACTGCTTATTAATCAGTGCATTAAACTTTCCATCCTTAATACTTTATGCACTTTCTATCTCTTGATCAAATCCTGACTAGTGAAAAAATAAAAAAAAAACATAGATTCCTGTATTTTGTAACTTATTTCCTACATTACAAATATGCAGCATTCTGATGAGTAATATTCTGTTACATATACACAAACACACATACACACATATGCACACATGTACATACACATACACACTCATACATACACATATGTATAAACACATACACACACACACATACACACACACACACACACACACACACCACTCATTGCTTTTCATTTGCTCCCCCTTTCTTTTGTGGCTCATAAAACACACCCCATGAACTACTGTTGCTAACATCAGCAATTTTTTAACGTCTCCCGGACACAATACTAAACTCTACCACCAAATAAAAACGAGTATTTACAATGAACAACAAGATACCAAATTAAATTTTATGAAATTGAATTTAGATTGAGAAAAACACTATCTTAAGGTCTTTGATTTGAAGCTCTAAAGAGTAAAAATATTCAGTAAATGTTTAATAATCACGATGTTATCTTTCTTATTAGAAAGAAAACAAACAATAAAATGGTCTAATGTGTTGAGAAGGAACGCTGATACTACCAACAAATAAATTAATCCTGAGAACAGGAAGAATAGAGTTGAAAAATAAATTGAAATCTTGATTATTTCAGGAAAAGGCAACAAAAATTTATATTTCAAATTAGGTAAGTAAAGAAAAAATGTATCAATACAAATATCAATAAAGAATGGTAGGAAAAGAAAAGATGGGTGAAAGGAAATGATGTAAGGAAATGAAATAATAGGTAATTTGGACATCTTTACTCATAAGCAAATTAAGCATTTTTCCCTGGATGAGATTCTAAGAAAACTGAAACAGCTACCTCCTTACAACCATAGAGATGTTGTCTGTAGTTGCAGCACTCAGTGTAAAATTATGGAAGAATCTCCATGAATCCACAAATCTTGTAAAAAGTAAAAGAAAAAAAGGGGGGGGAGGTTGAATGGTTACAAAAGTGAAAAGACAGAAGTGTTTTATTGTATTATAAATTGTAGAACTTGGTAGACATTTAGATTGGTCAGTGTGGAAAACACTTTATCATTAATGAAATAAATAAAATCCTATAGACGATTTCATGTATTCTTTAATATGAAATTTATTTACAGTGAAGTTCCAAATGTTCAAGATCATTCTGTGAACTAAGAAGTTTTGAACACTATTGAGAGCCACAGACCTAGCAGAAGAAAAGACACCTATGATACAGTATACTTTTCAAATACAGCACAGTCAACAAAGGAAGCCAAGGGTGATGTTCCTGTAAGACTTCAACATCCATTTTCCGCTGCTCTGCAAACACAGAGCTCCCAGCCCCTTACTCTTACTGTGGTCACTGACTCTGACCAATGAGATGAACAGAAGTGCAGAAGTAGGGCACACTCTCTTGGATGCTTTCCCACTGGAGCTTTGTGGACTTAGGTATCCGCTGAGCTGACTGGGTAAGGAGCCGCTGCCTTGACCTGTATCATGGAAGTGCTGGTGTTTGGTGTCAAGCTCAAGTATGGCGGGTACCAAGAGTCAGAACTAGACTAAATCTTCAAACCAGCACATAACTCTAATATGCCTACATTTCTGTGCATACTACATCCTGTGCTTCAGTCTTCTGAGTTGTGTTGGAGTTTTAGTCTTTGACTTGTGGTTGATCTTGAGTAACACACGAGCTACAGTCCTTGCCTAGCATCTCCTCTCTGCTTCCATGGAGACATCACAATCCCTCACTTCATTTTTGAGATTCATATAAGCCAGTTTGATCACAACCACAACTCACTTTAACATTGTGAGATCTTTTTCATAAGACGTGGAAGCAGAAAACCTGCTCGTGCTTGTAATTCAACTCTTTGTCAACCAATCAATCTCTGCCCTTTGTTTGTTTATTTGTTGTTTGTTTGTTTTGCTTTTCATTTGCAACATCGAGGATGACACCCACACACTACTATGAAGTGGATGTTAGAACAGATGCTTTGTAGATAAGCAGAATTTCTGGAAAGTTCATTTTTCTAGTTTGCACAGGTATGGATGGAGCGGAATAGAAACCCAAACTCAAGTCCATTGTAGCTGCAATGTTCCTTCCAGGACAGTATTGTCTTCTGTTGCTCCAGTGAACCAGCAGTAACTAAGGGAACCTGTGAAGGTTGATTGCTTGTTACAGGTCAGCTATACATTATGTCAGAATTAGATTCTACTCTGCCCCCACGTATTGAAATTGCAGCACTTTGTTTTCATTCTTCTTTCTCTCTAAACTTACCTTTGGAGAGCTCTGTTGAAGAATGGGGCTGGATGAAGTCCATGTTTAAAGAAAATATCACCAAAAACCGTTTTACTCTTGAGGAATCCCAGACTTGGTAATTTTTCAACAGATTGAATGCATTAAGCTTTTGTGTATATATATATATATATAGAGAGAGAGAGAGAGAGAGAGAGACCCATGCTGAAAGATATACAAAGTTAATCAGAAAGTAGCAACTCCTACCCTTTAAGAACTTATAGCATAAAATATGCCGTGAAGACATGACTCAAATGCACAAATGCACACCAGCATCAACATGTGAATAAAGGAGAACAAACTGTGGACTTTCAGGGTTTTGTGCAGAGTTGCCTTTAACAAACACACATACACACACACACTCACACACACACACACACACACACACACACACACACACACAATATCTGTCATATTTAAACAAGAATCAGCACATATCCTTCATAAGTCGCAGGATGGAAAGTCTTTCTGAGGAAGGCATCCTCCCAAACAGGTTCACCACCCAGTTCTTCTAAGAGATGTAATAATATCTGTCTCTCTCTTCCCTTGCAAAATGACTTCAGAAGCTAGGGTGCAAAATACGCTTGTCAAACTAATTTTTAATTATTTGGCAAAATCATTAGAATCATTTCCTTTAAGACAATATAAAAAGAAGAAAAAGTCAATTGACTTTTTTTTTCATCAAAAAATAGTCATAGAGAAGCAACCAGGCAAGGATTTTAACCTTTGCCAGTCTTCCATCAGGTGATTATAAATCAAGAAACTCTTGGGAAAACAGTCAATGCTAAGGAACACTGACTGCTTGATCACACAGATCTTGGTCATTTCCTTGATTCACTTCTGGAATGTCCACAATGCACACAGCAGTAGCAAATCTGCACTGGTTCGGTTACACCGACCCCCCATGTGCCTTCCCATTTCTCTGCTGTTCACATTCACCCCTCCTAGAGGCTGGCTTTCATTTAGGAAAAACTTCTCACAGTAAATTAGAGTCCAGACAATTCTGCCTGACCGTCTTCAAAACTCAAAGGCAAGCCCAGTTTCAATTGCAGCCCCTGGCTAAATCTACCACCTGTGTATTGATAGATTTAAAAAATAAATAAATATAGAGTCAAACTCTACCTCCTCTCCTGCTTATGAACCATAGGCTGGTAGATTAACCTTAAATTACAAGTGGGAAGGATCCTGCAGAGATCCAATGCTGAATTTAAAGACAGCCCCAAGCTGAGGGTTTTCATCTTCTTTGAGTTATTCCTTCCTTTCTCCATCTATTTCATTCCCAAGGCAGCGACTCAATCTTTTCTTCTATTGAAGTCATTGAAAGAGTGAAATCCATCTCATGCAAGCAAAACAATTTCATTCATCATATTGTATTCACATTGGTTAGGAGTTAGAGGGTTAAATAAAGCATCAAGAAGCACTCATTTGACTCTTGAAATATTTTTTAACCACCCTAAGACCTCGAAGTATAATTTCTTTACTATTGATTTATTTATTAAGTACTATTGACAGCCCATTTGGTGAACGTGCAGTGTACTAGGCACATGTTGTTTAATATATACTTGATACTCTGTTGGTACAGTCATAGGCTGAGGGTTCATTCTATCTCTTACCTTCCAATAAAATTATCAAGAGCCAGGGTGTGAGGAGTAAAACAGGCCATTCTCTTTGGTGCCTATCCTAGATTCTAAACAATATTTTCCTCAATAAATACTTTATATATGGAAGACCAGGTTTAGACTACCTGTGTAACTACCTGTTTATGTCTTTTCTGTTTGAAGTCTCATAAAACTCTAGCCATCTCAATTAAAAATTCTGATGCTTCTTTCTGGTTTATGGAATGTTATGGGCAGAGTTTACCTCTCTACAAGTTAGAAGGAAATGGAATTTCTGCCTTTGGGGAATCTCCTGCATCTCAGACTCTGCCAGATGTATTGGTTCCACATGCCTGCTTTGTGACTACAGCGATCCCAACTTATTTTATCGACTGCATTAAAACAATGGCTAATTTTACTCAAGACTCCATAGTGTGTTACAAAACTGTTTGTGCCATAATAATATGATGAGACCTTGACTATGTTAGCACAAGACTTGCCAACTGTAAACACACTTCAATGAAGTCAACTGCTTGTGACTCTAGTTAGAGAGGAAATGCCTTTCCATCCTTAAGTCTTTGATTTGCTGTAGGTATACAATCATGCCCCCTTGAATATCTATGTACTAAAATCAAGTAATTTACAGTGCTCAATTATGTTCATATATTAAAGGATGCAAAGTGGAAGTGGTCATCTTCCTTGCTATTGACTCCTTAATACTGAGAATAAGTGCTAAGTTCTCCTAAGTCCCTACATCTTCTATTTAATGCTAACATATATATATATATATATATATAGTTTATATATATATATATATATATATATATAGTTTATATATATATATGGTTTATTAATTTAGTACAGACATATTAGTTCTGTGGCCCTTGGCCTGTTGCCCACCTCTGATCCAGGTAAATGAAAGAACATGATAAATGAAAACAGTTCAATTAACAGAGAGAATCTCTGTGGAGTAAGTTACTCATTACTTATAGTTACCTCTCTTTTCATATTAGGAAAAAACAATGATTTCCATCAATCTCAGACCCATTGAAGGAAAGAAAGACTTCATATTCTTGGATGATTTTTGGCAAGTCTTTGGTTATATGAATCCTGACAACCTTTTCTGGTTGGAAAATCCTGAAAGACAGAAGCCATCTCTAAAGACATAAGAAAGAAGTACAATACAGGGATACATTGGCCCTACAGTAACAAAGAGGAATGGGATTGAGTCAACTGAGTCATTAATTCAAAATGTTACAGAAAACTCCTACTGATAGTGTGCAGGAGGTATACCACTGGAAATGAGCTAAAGCTAGAATTTACAAAGGACCAAATAAGGATATATCTTCTGCTTAAGGAAAAAGTGCAACAAGTTCCCAGGGAGAAGGCTCTCTTAATTCTCACAAAATGGCCTCCAAAGACAGATAGTAGTGTTACATTGGAAAGCTTAAAGAGTCTTTAGAACATAGGATTTAGCTGGATTAGAGGCCACCAGATTTCCATGATATGAACATTTCCACTAACATAGGCTGAGTGGCTCCAACATGTGTTTGTAGCATATGTGAAACTTTTGAAACCGGGAACTCAAATAAATCTCTTCTTCCTTAAGTTATTTCCTTCTGGCGCTATGGTCATAGTAACATTAAAAGCACTTGCACCCTTTAATCAATCAAGACTCTCCCCACTTCTAGATTCCTCTCTTTCTTCTCATTTATTCCTAGAAAGTCAAGGATAGCCTAATGAGGGTAGAGTCTTTTGCCTCTGCTCTTTTTGAGGAAGAGACACAGACCTTTATAAGGAAGTTCAAACACCCTGAACACCAGTCCTGTGCAGAAAGGAACTAAGTCATGGCCATAGTTCCAGCCACACAACAGAGTTGTCTTGAACTAGACTAGTCAGTCCCCAGTTGACTCATGCCTCCTGACAAATGTAGAGCAGAGATGGTCCAGCCTTGCCCAGATTGCAGACTGATAAAATGAAATTCTTGCTGTGGTGTGAAGTCATTACCTCAGGAAGTATATTGTTACATAGTAATAGTAACTGGAACAGATTACTCAAATTAAAGAATATAGAAGGAACTTTAGATTGAGAGATATTAACACTTTGATCACAGGTGCACTGTATTTTAACGTGCAGAAAATGACCCACTGAGTCATCAAACCAGAGTCTGCTTAAGAAGATGTGCAGAAATGAAAAGAAAACTCTTGTCTCTTTCAAATAATTTAAAAATGTACCAATAAGGAACAATAGATTAAAGCCTTTTTCCAGGATAGCCAGGAACTCAGAGAAACCCTGCCTCGAAAAACCAAAAAAAAAAAAGATTAAAGCCTTTTTATCTACTCACATCCCTTCCTAAGTAAACAAGTTACACACTAGACAAAAGTGAGGATGGTCATTTCATAATGTTGGAAAGGGTTGGTGGATGAGTTGGAATGGTAATGTAAGGATGTAAACATGGCATTACATTGAAAAGGCTATTTGCAGAACCACCTATGATCTTCTATTTCAAACTTATCAGTATACATTAAAGTAATCATAAAATTGTGAATATTTCAGAATATGCATCCCTATCTCAAACTTCAGCAGGGTGATGACTGCTGAATGAATTAAAGAAAGAAATGGCTTAGTTTTTAGAAAATTAATCTATCAACATAGTTGAAAATTACAATACCAAAATTAGAAACTTGTGTCTATTATGGAATTCATCTTGGACTTCAATACATTGACTCATCATGCCACAGAATATGAACAACTTTCCATGTCTATGTTTCTGGTTGGAAGCATAAAATATCCTCATAGATGTCATAAAGACAAGACCTTCTATATATACCCAGGCAGGGAAGAATTAAGCTAAGGTATCGAAGAAATTTTTTAATAATATGGCTTTGTTACAAATTCTTTAAAAGTAGTATTCATGGTAAATGTTATTGAAACTTCATTTTTCTTAAAACCATGGTACCTGAAAAATGTACATACTTGACTTTCAAGTGATTATTTGATAATATTATTCATATTATCCATTCATTTCTGTCATTTTGAGAACTCATTGTACTACAAATAAATCCACTTCATACAGAATTATGAAATGTACAAGCCAAAATTGTCTTTATGATTTATGATTAAGGGAATTAAATTATAGAAATGAGAGATCACTTATTGATAATTCATATTTTAAAACGCAAAAGAAATACATCTCTTTTATTATGAGGTTTTTATTTTTCTTAATATATATTTCTATTTTATGTGTTATGAATATTTTACCTACACATATGTGTGTGCATCACATGGGTGCCTGGTTCCCTCAGAAATCAGAAGAGGTCATTGGATCCCTTGGAACTCAAATTACAGATGGCTGTCAGTTGCCACGTGAGTTCTGGGAGCTGAACTCAGGTACTCTGAAAGAGCAGTGATTGCTCCTAACTATAGAGATATCATTCTGTTCCTATATCTTTTGTTGTTTTTGTCACTTTGTTTTTCAGAGTCTCTCTACCTAACTTTGGCTATCCTGGAACTTGCCACTTAGATCAGTCATCCTTGAACTCACAGATCTACCTGTCTCTGGCTCCTAATTCCTGGAGTTAAATGAGTGTGTCACCATGCCTGGCTTATTCTGGGATTTTTTTTCTAGTATCTTATGTCTGATAATTGATTAAATATAGAACTTTAATAACTATTAAATTTTAGAGACATATACTAATAAAAAAGCTAAGGTTATGAACATGAATTAATGAAATATGCTGAGAAATACCTAATTCAGAACTTGCATGTATGCTTTAATGAAAAATTATTTCAAATTATTTGAAGTATTATCTTACATGATAAAATATAGTTTTCAAATCTAAATAGCACGTTTCACAACTTTTCTCTCATTCTGTAAACAACAACTGGATATTCTCCATGTGCCAAAGATTCAGAGAGACACACACAGCTTTGAATCAAATAAAAAGTCTAGAATTTAGAGTTCAAAAGAAAATAGAGGTGATAAAAATATGGCATTATATGGTAACTCAACTATTCCGTGGCAGGAACACTCATACTGGTCTAAGAAGTACATGAGACTTACTTGCAAAAATTACACCATGAAGTGAGAATTAGCCAAAAAGGATTATCAAGGTGTGTTATAGGAAAAAGAGTAGACTATTATGAACTGGAAGGACTGGATATCAGAACAACTGCACCTCCCTTGCGGGGCCATGGTTGTGCTGTTCTATTCAACAGCCTGTAATCACATGTACATAAGTGTAAATGGAAGTGTATGGCAATTGCATAAAATCCAACTCTTTGGTCATACCAATCACATTGCAAATTCTTAATAGTTGCATGTGGCTTCTGGTTAACACACAGGAGAGCACAGACACACCATTTCTCCTACCAAGATAAGCTCTGGAGTGCACTGAACTAGATCTTGAAGAATGACAATCCATACAGCTAGAGAATAAAATGGGGAAAGAGACTGTCATACTATTTACAGTTGTATCAGTAGGTGGAGGCATTACAGAAAATCTAAGTCTTAACAATCTATACACTTAACAATCTATATAATCTCACAGAGTAAATTAAAATAAAATTATTTTATATCAGTAGACATTGATTAATTATTATATTTCTAGTGAGGAATTTAGAAGTAAAGATGTTAAGACAGTCTTCTTAACTTTAGTTTCACACTGTACCTTGCCCCAAACCCAACCACAGCTATGCAAATTTCAAAATAGAATATGTCTCCTGCCATTCCCCAACAAGCATATGTGACTAATTATAACCACATCATATTTTCTGTTTACTTGTAGACAAATACTTATGAAAGACATTGATATTTCTGTCTACAAATTTTATTTAAAGTTATTGAAGTAATAAAAATGCTGATAGCAAAATTGAAAGGATTGTTTCAGGATTACTGTCTACAAATAGCCGAATTACCTCTGTACTTTTTCTATCCAAGGTCTGTTAGAGACACTTCTCCATAGATAGTGAAGTAACCTTGAGGAGAGTAAATCATTGGCACAATTAAGAGTGGCATTGAGAAATGTGAGGAAGACACACACAAGGTCCATCTAATATTTTGTCTTTGCACAATGGGCATCATCATAGCTTTTAAAAGTACAATGTAGTCTTTTATTAATTAACTTGGCAGTTTTAAAAATTGTTTCTATTGTGTTAGCAAAGAACATTCCTTACATTATCAATCTCTCTGAAGTCTTCTTGTCAGGCCTGTCTTATGATAAAAAACACTTAAGAAATGATAAAATGCAATGAAGTGCTGCACTGCAGGCTCAGAGGAATGCTACCTGAAGTCCATGACTGGAATGAAAATATTTCCTATATTGTGAGGTAGACAGTATTCATATCAAAGCCACTTTACAGTGGCTGGTTGGATGGGTTTTGTTCATTCCTTTGACTTGTCCCTTCTCAAGAGCTTGTGAAGGTTATAATGCTTATTCACAAAAACTCTTCATTATAAATAGAGTGATATGTCAAGACCAACAAAGCAATTTGCAAATTATTAGGTATTATACTCAGCTACGTAGTTATAATGTACAGCCCTCAGAAATGTTGAGAAGTGATGGCATGTTCAAATGAATAGATTAAATAAATAATTTACTATCAGAACTCTGGTCTCACAGTATATTGATTTCTTCAACTTAAAACTTTCCTATGAAAGCCACCAATGTACAAGCCTATTCACTGGCAGTCATTAAATTTATTCATTTTAAATCAAATACATATGAATATTCTTATTCAACTTTTACTAGACATATTCATTTTTCCCATTATTGTGGCTAAGGATATCTATCCCTATATTTTAATAAGGAAGATTAATTGTTAAAAGTTCCCATGCTGAGTCACTGTGTATAATTCAACAAAGTCCATATCATTGTAATTTTTCACAAATTAAGTATTTATTTTAAATATACATGTGTGTGTGAATAAATGTATATAAAAATAGGTTGAAATTTTGTCAACTAGAGGGAACTTTCTAGAAGACAGAAATACATGAGTCCAGAAATCAAGGATACATAAAAATTGACTGTTTATACTTGTAATTTATTTACTACTAAAGCTTTCCCCACATAAAGAGTACTATCATCTCTAAAATTCATCTTAATGTTTTAATGCATTCTAACTACAATCATCTTATCCATCGAGTAAAATGGATGCTTTATTTGCACACAAAGAAACTGGAACCAGGGATCTAATCACCTCCCTGGGTTATTTGGAATTAGACTAGTATGCAAAGCACAATCTTTACAGTGCAATTCTGGTCTTTCCAGAATATTTTATTGTGTCTTATATTGGACAAGTTTTCATGCTTCCATTAGCTACCAAGATGCCACTTACATCAGTGTCTTCCTTAAAGGACATAGCTTCCCAAAAAAAAAAAAGTATCCTAGAATCTCCCTTGTAAACCATGTAAAAATAAGATTGTATCTGAACTGAGCAGAAGTAATGTATTTCTTCAGGTTAAAAAAAAAAATCCCTACCGCCAAATCATTTCATATTCCATTGAAAGGGATAAAATATTACTTAAATTGCAATTATCTGTAAAGAACAATCACCCTCTAGGTGCCACCTCAATGGATTGCTTCTTTATGGCCTTGGTTTACACATTTTTCTTATACTTAATGGCTGACTCGTGACCATTTCATTATCCCAAGATGCTTCTCTCTTTTTACCAGCTGATTCTTCTCTTTCTTGCGCTTAATAGTAGCAGTAGTGTTCATAATTAGATCCAACTTCATTTGCAATGACCAAGTGATTTTGTAGATGATTTCTTGACCATATCAGGCTTTCTCAAATGTTTTGTTGTAGTTAGAGACCTATACAATTTGTTGGAATTTGCCCTGGATGTATTTGTCTTGATCTCTCTTAGGGGTAAGTCATTCCAGGCCAAGAAGGTATAATGAATAATAAGAGGCTCTGTCTTATAAGGAGGATGAGTAGCTGGAGGGAGAGAAGTCCGTGAACTAGAGGGATGTTAGGGTAGAGGAGGAGATGAGAAGGCTAGAATGTTCTTGTGAAGTTTTGAATGTGTAGGGGGGTACTAGTGATGCCGAGGGAGCCTGAAGTCCAGCACAGGCTTTGATATGCTGGCTGGTACCATGGGTGTATGTCAAATGAGAGCCAAAGGAAATTACTCCTTTAGGAGAGGAAAACTCACCTCACATGATTCTGAGGAATACTGGCTTTGATCCAACCACCAGGATCCTTCTTCAGTTCACCTTGAGCTCATTTCTGGATATATGGACAGCCTAAAACAAGTTCATTTTAGAATGAACTTGTCAGAGGAGGCGTGTTACAGGGAAAGGCTTTGAGGTTTCAAAAGTTTCCTGTCAGTTCCAAGGCATTCTCTGCTTCCTACTTACAGTTTTGGAAATTGAGCTCTCAACTGTTCCTACCATCGTGCCTTTGCTCTGCCGTGTTGGACTCAAACACTCTGGGATGGTAAGTCTTATTAAATGCTTTATTTTATAAATCAGATTGGTCATGTTATTTTATCACAACAATAGAAAAATAACTTATACAGTGAACTTGATTGTTTTATCTTAAGTGTTTTGTGTGTGTACTCATGCATATAGATGCTCATGAAGGCAAGAAGAGGGCATTGAATCTCTAGAGCTGGAGCTTCAGGTAGTTGTGAGCTACCTGATGCAGGTGGTAAGAACCAAAATCTTGTCCTCCACAAAAGGGGCAAGTATTTTTTAATAGAAACCCATCTTTCTAACTCCCTAAGATATTTTATTTTACCTTAATGTCTTTACCTTTAAAAATTGATACTAATGATTCCTACCTTATAGATCAATTGTGATAAACCACAGAGTAAGGATGGTAAGCAAGGTGGTTATCAGTATGGATCCTTTTCCCTTCACCTGAAAAGAACCAACAGTCACCAACTGCCCACACTTACATAGTTTGTCCTCAACCAAACTCAGCACTTTCCACAACCTCCAGGACCAAGGACCTTTTCTTTTCTTTTTTTTTTTAATTATTTATTTTATTTTTTTTTAATTTACATTCCAAATCATTTCCCCTTTCCCGTTTCCTCCCTCCCCGAAAGTCCCATAAGCCCCCTTCCCTCCCTCTTTTCTCCATTCAACCCCCTCTTGTTACTCTGTCCTGGCGTTCCCCTACATCCAGTCTTTCCAGGACCAGGGGTCTCTCCTTCCATCTTCTTAGAAATCTATTGATATGAGAATTGTGTCTAGGGTATTCCGAGATTCTGGGTCAATATCCCCTTATCAGTGACTGCATACCATGTGTGTTCTTTTGTGATTGGGTTACCTCACTAAGGATGATATTTTCAAGATCTGACCATTTGCCTAGGAATTTCGTGAATTCATTGTTTTTAATTGCAGAGTAGTATTCCATTGTGTAGATATACCACATCTTCTGAATCCATTCCTCCGTTGAGGGACATCTGGGTTCTTTCCAGCTTCTGGCTATTATAAATAAGGCTGCTATGAACATAGTGGAGCATGTGTCCTTATTGCATGCAGGTAAAGCCTCTGGATATATGCCCAGGAGTGGTATAGCTGGATCCTCCGGGAGTGAAAGACACTGTCAAAAAGACAAAGCGGCAACCAACTAACTGGGAAATGATCTTTACCAACCTTACATCCGACAGAGGGCTAATATCCAATATATACAAAGAACTCAAGAAGTTAAACTCCAGAGAGGCCAGTAACCCTATTAAAAAATGGGGTACAGAGCTAAACAAAGTGTTCTCACCTGAAGAATATCTAATGGCTGAGAAGCACCTAAAGAGATGTTCATCATCCTTAGTCATTAGGGAAATGCAAATCAAAACAACCCTGAGATTCCATCTCACACCAGTCAGGATGGCTAAGATCAAAAACACAGGAGACAGCAGTTGTTGGCGAGGATGTGGAGAAAGAGGAACACTCCTCCACTGCTGGTGGAATTGCAAGCTGGTAAAACCACTCTGGAAAGCAGTCTGGCGGTTCCTCAGAAAACTGGGCATGACACTCCCGGAGGATCCGGCTATACCAAGGACCTTTTCTAAGCTTCCTGTACTGGGGTTAATTCCAGGGGGAAAATGCTGTGTACTAGTGCTTGGTGGGAACCAAGATTATCCTTTGCTGTTGTTTCTCAGACATTAGAAAGACTCAGGGGATTCCTTACAACCCAATAGGCTTGATGAATCCAGGAAGGAAACTTAACGGCAACAGTGAATGTTATGACACAGGTGGATACCAGCCTGAGTACTTGGCTGACTATTGTGCCACTAAGCTGGTAGCTGTTACCTGAGTTGATATGACAGAAGGAGTGCAAGACTGGAGATCTGGAAATTCAGAGGTCTGCTATGTAACAGTTATTTTCTGTTGTTGTGCTAAATATCATAACAAACACAACTCTCTTATTTTTCTATTGCTGTGACCAAGGCAATTTATAGGAAAAAAATTGTGTGATTTGGAGATCATGTTGGCAGAGGTTTGAGACCATGACCATCACATTGGGAAACATGGCAACTGGCAGAAAGGCATAGTTCTAGAGCAATAGCTGAGAACTTTATCTTGATCGGCAAGCACACAAGTGGGGAGGGGGAAGGGTGGTAATTATGTGATCTTTTAAAACTTCAAATCCTGCCTCCAGTGACAACACCTCCTCTAACAAAGCCATATCTCCTAATGCTTCTGAAATAGTCTAGTCAACTGGGAACATATATTTAAACATGCGAGCCTATTGGTATCATTCTCATTCAAGCCACGACAACTTAAGACAAACATGGTTTATTTTAGTTTATGGTTTCAGAAGGATCGAGTCCATGGTAAAAGAACCAGGAAGTTAGCTAAACATATCTTCATCTTACATACAGGAAGCAGAGAAAGAACAGGAAGTGGAACAAGGATATAAAGCCTGTCTCTGGTAATATACTTCTTCCAGCAAGGATTCATGTTGTAAAAGTCCCACAACCTCCCCCAAACAGTGCAAACAACTGTAGAACAAGTTTTTGAAATCATGAGTCTAATTGGGACATCTCTCACTGAAATAATATCTTCCCCTTAACCAATTCATTATGCAAAATTCATTTAGCCTGATTTCAAAAGTTCCTATAGTCTCTAAATAATCTCTCAATATTGTTCATAAATCAAAGGTCCAAAGTCTCTTATGAGTCTCACAGTAACCTCTTAACACAAATTATAACACAAATTATATATAGTCTGACTTACAATGCACAGCATTTATATTTCCATTTAAAAAAGGAAGAATGGGGGCATAGGGCAGAAAAATTGAGCCAAAGCAAGACTGAAACGCAGTAGAACAAGAGGCAACCTCTGTAGCCCTATGGCTGTTATCTGGGTTCATGTTCAAAGGCTTAGATAACTCTGCCCTTCCACCTTTGCTGCACAAAGCAGACATCTCACTTTGGGCTGGTTCCCCTCCCTTTTGAATCTCTCTACAGCAGGCTATCATACAACTCTGGCATCTCAGGGTCTCTATTGCTTCTCCATAGGCTTCACTATAGCAGCTTTACGCATTATCCTCTCAGGAGGTCTTCACAGACCCTTCTACCCTCCTACACATTGCCTGGCCTCTGCAGCTCTCTGAAACTGCAGGGAAATATTCCATGACCACTACCGTGTTGCCTCTTTCTTGTCTCCAAAACCAGGACCACATAGATAGCCTGCCAAGTATGGCGGCCAGCTTGGGATAGACTCTGGAACCCTTGGACCACCTTTGAAGTAGCTTATGAAGCTACTGGAAAAACAAAACAAAACAAAAATCCTTTCTAGGCAACTGCTTTCTAGGAGCAAGCCACCCCTTAGGGTATTTTTCACAGTTTTGAGACTTATCTAGGTAGGGTCTCGCCTTTAGCGCACCTTTCCTATTGTTCCAATGCAGATCTGTTGGACTCTCTATTATGCACTAATCTAACAATTATAGTCTCTGTTTTCAGCATGTGTCTTGGCTACATCAGTAAGCTTTCTGAGTCTCCTTTTTCTTCCAAGCTATACATTTTAATTTTTTCCTTCCCTTATTGTTTGTTTGGGTTTTTTTGTTTGTTTGTTTGTTTGTTTTGTTTGTTTGTTTGTTTGTTTGTTTTTTTCGAGACAGCGTTTCTCTGTGTAGCCCTAGCAGTCTTGGAACTCGCTCTGTAGACCAGGCTGGCCTCGAACTCAGAAATCTGCCTTCCTCTGCCTCCCAAGTGCTAGGATTATTATTGTTATTAGCTTTCAGTACACATATACATAAGACTAATAAGAAATATCCATGCCCTAGACTCAGTGTTTTACTATCGTTAAATTTCCTCTGCCAAAGATATTCATGCATTGTGTTTTAATTTGTCCCCACACAAATTCTCAAGATATAGACAGAATAGGGTCTGATGATTTGCCAGAATATCATATGAATAGTCCAGTAGTTCATATAGTTCTTGTTCCCTTGAGGTTGAGTTCTAAAACCTCATAAACTAGTTAATCTTCCACCACCCACATTACTTTCAGCCCCACTGCCTTCCCAACCTTTGCTGGAATGGCCCACTAAGCTCTGCCTATAGCATTCACTGCTTTTTCTACTACAAATTTACAAAATGCCCCACATTATTTCAAAAGTAGCATAGTAAGGGGTTTTACAACAATGGTCTCACTTTCCTGGTACTGATCTGTGTATTCAATTGGTGATCAAATTACCCTGACAAAGGAAACCTAAGGAAGAAATGGTTTCAGAGATTATCTCAGCAGGGAAAGTGTGGCATGGTGGCAGGAGCAGGAGGCTGGCTACTATTGAGCTATGAAGCTATAAGTGATAGTGCCCTATAAGAGACAGAGACAGGGCAGAGCTTTAGACAGACAACAGATCTAAACATTTAGAGATCCAGGCTTTGAAACTAAGTCCTATTCATGGTTGGTTCCTTTATCACTGTTATAAAGATTCATGCTATATAATTTTTTCTTTTTTTTTTTAATCTTTTTTTTTCTTTTTTTTTTGGTTTTTTGAGACAGGGTTTCTCTGTGTAGCCCTGGCTGTCCTGGAACTCACTCTGTAGACCAGGCTGGCCTTGAACTCAGAAATCCACCTGCCTCTGCCTCTCAAGTGCTGGGATTAAAGGCGTGCGCCACCACCGCCCAGCTGCTATATAATTTCTTAAAAATAGATTTGGTTTATTTACAAAGTAACAGCTATGAAAACTACACACATTGTGTGTTTGTGTGTGTGTGTGTGTGTGTGTTAAGAGAAACATAATACTTATTTTTTATTAATCATTTAATTCATTTACATTTCAAATGATATCCCCCTTCCTGGTTACCCCTCCATAACCTCCCATTGCATTCCCCCTCTCTGCCCTCCCCTTTGCCTCTGTGAGAGTGATTCAACACCCACTCACCCACTCCAAACTCACCTCTCTAGCATCCCCCTATGATGGCGCATCAAACCTCTACAAGATCAAAGGCCTTCCCTCCCATGGATGTCAGATAAGGCCATCACTGCTATATACTTATCTGGAGCCATGAATCCCTCCATGTATTCTCTTTGGTTGGTGGTTTAATCTCTGGGAGCTGTGGGTGGTTCAGTTGCTTTTGTTCTTCCTATGGGGCTGCAATCCCCTTCAGTTCCTTCAGTCCTTCCTTTAGCTCTTTCATTGGGATCCCTGGACTCATTCTGATGGTTAACTGTGAGTATCTGCAACTATATTAGTCAGGTTCTGGCAGAGCCTCTCATGAAAAAACCATACCAGGCTCCTGTCAGCACATTGTGGTTTTTAAGGCCATAGTACAGAAGGCTTTCACCAACATACTTAATTTTTTCAGTGAGTATAATTACTCAAAGAATATTTACTTAAGCCCAGATATATTGTAGGAAATATCCTAAGATCTGAGAATTTTTAAAATGCAAGAAAAATTGTCCTTTTTCACATAGAGTTGACGTGAGAATAAAGAATATAAGCATTAATCAAGCAAGCAAAAAATATTTTCAAAAGTAAAATAAAAGCAGTTTAAAAGATTAGACAATAAATAGATATGGCATGCTAAAAGAGATATGTATAGGTGTATAAAATAAATAAATAAAATAGACTATGATTAGTTATAGGTATAGATTGATATAGATAACCAAATGTTCAGTCATAAATAAACAATGACAAAATTTATTTCAAAACAATTCTTTGGTATTTTTACAGTAATTTCACTATTTATTAAAGACAAAGCAAAATTGAATACTAGTGAGATAGATGTGCACCCTCTGTTTCTTTGACTTCTCTTCCCATCTTCCTCTCCCTCTCTCCTCTCTCATCATCAACCATGAACAACAAATCCATTCCCAGATGCCAATGCTTAGTTAGTGGATCTCCTGACCCCAGAACTGTGAAGGATAAATTTGTCCCCCTATAAATTCTCTTGAATCTTGTTATAGCAATAAAAGTAGACCAAATCAGAGTCAAAAAGAGAAAACTTCAAAAATAGTGCTACAGAAAGAAAAGGAATGAGAAGGGACCATTTGAATAACTAAAATCCTGGGAAGAATTGTGGACAGATGATATACCCATGAGCCTTTGAGTGAGATTCAGCCTTCTTGAGGCAGGATTCCTCAAACCATTTTCAGGAAGTCTGTAAAGTGAAAACTATCTTCATAACAATAGCAACGTGCTGTCCTCTGTCTAATAACCTCATAATACAGACTTGTTGTTATGTTTTCTGATTCTGCATTGCAATTCACCTTTAAGTAGCTTACTGAGTTTGAGTACACTATCAAGGCTGAGCATTCACAGTATGTGGTTACTGTTTCTGCTCAAGAATGCATCCTAGATCACCATAGAAAACAATGAAAAGTTTTTTTCTTGTTATGAAAGTCAGCAAGTCTAAGATCAAACAACAGAGAGATTGAGCATCTAATGAGGGTCTGCTTCCTAACTCTATGTGACCTCAGATGGTAGAAGGTGGGGAGTTTCTTTTTTATAGTTTGTTTTAAAGAGAAAATAATGCTATTGTGAGGACTCCAGTCTCAAGATCTAGCCAGATCTCAAAGGACCCAACAGACCAGAGGTGAATGTTGCAGTATATGAAACTGAAACACAGTCAATGTTGCTATCAACATGGAAATACCCACTCTTGAGCTCGGTTGTTTAGCACCAATTGACACAGTCAAGGCAATCAATCCCCTACAGACATCAACTGACCAACCCGTTCTAGGCAGTCTCTCATTGAGACTCTGTTGAGTTGCCGATTAAACTAATCATCACAGGCTGTATCACAAAAAGATTGAGGACTGTTTATCTAGGCAGTTTGCTTCACACTTTGTTCAATTTAGAAGTTAAGAATTTACACAACGTCTATAATCTTTTTTGCAACTACTCAGTCTTTTCAATTGAAAATCTGCTTAAATCCTGTGACAGATTGTATTTTTTTAAGTTGTTCTCATAAATGATCATGGTCCTCAAAGTTTTGATATCCTTCCTATTTAAAAGGTAACATCTCATTCCATCACCAAATTTGAGCCAACTTCACTGGCTTATTTCCAATTAAGGGGAAGTAGTGAACAGATCTGGGTGAGTCTCACAAGCAGCCTCAACTATGCCTGGAATTCTCACTCAATATGCCTGGTATGTTTTCACACACACACACACACACACACACACACACACACACACACACCCATTACATTCTAAAATTCCCTAGCCTCATTTGGGGAAGATTCCCTGAAGAGGATACATGAAAGAAGAAATCTATCTGTTCTACATTCTGGACCACATCAACTTTCCTATGTAAGATGGTCTACAATGCCCTCCCCCATCCTCAAACCACGTCTACTGTATCAAGCAAGGACAAGGAAGAGCGACCTCCACCAATGTTCACCCAAACTGCAAATGTGTGCAAAGTTAATGTTGTCATCATTGAATTTGCTACACAACCTGAACTAACTGAAAATTCAATTTACTATACAACCTGAACTAACTAAAAAAATAAAAACCCTTTGTGGGTGCTGAAATTGTCAGAAGGCACAGTGGGATGTGCAGAAGGATAGTGGTAAGGAGTGGAATGTGCAGTAAATGATAGTGGTGAACAGTGTGCTGTGCAGTAAGAATAGTGGGAGAAAGTTTTCTTCAGCATCTTCTTACTAAGGACCACTGGTCATGGAGGAGCATCAGTCAGACAGCATCAATGAGGGACAGTGAGGTCTCATGTTCACTCTTCCATGTCTTAGAAAATGCTGATCACTGGAAGCATAGAAGGCAAAGCGAGTGAAAGAAAAACTTGCTAAATTAGGTATCAGAACCAGTGAGGGAAAAGAGAAACCAGCATAGCAGGTACTAGAAAGAATGGGAATCCATTCCATACACAGTTACCAAACCCAGACACTATTGTGGATACCAACAAGTGCTTGATGACAAGACCTTGATATAACTGTTTCCTGAGAGGCTCTGCCAGTGCCTGACAAATATAGAGGGGAATGCTCTAAGCCAACCATTGGACTGAGCACAGTGTCCCCAATGGAGGAGCTAGAGAAAGGACCCAAGGAGCTGAAGGAGCTTGCAGCCCCATAGGAGGAAGACCAATATGAACCAGCCAGTACCCCCAGAGCTCCCAGGGACTTTACCACCAACCGGAGAGTACACAGGGAGGGATCCATAGCTCCAGCTGCATGGGTAGCAGAGGATGAACTGGTCAGACATCAATGAGAGGAGAGGACCTTGGACCTGTGAAGACTCATTACCCCAGTGTAGGGGAATTCCAGGACAAGGAAGCGGAGTGGGTGGGTTAGTGAGCAGGGGGAGGGGGAATGGAACAGGGAGTTTTCAGAGGGGAAATTAGGAAAGGGGATAATATCTGAAGTGTAAATAAAAAATATCTAATAAAAAAGATAACTAAAAGAAAGAAGTGCAAGGAGGTATTGTAGATGGACTGGAGAAGAAATGTGAAAGAGGAAAATCAAAAATAAATTTGTTTGAAAATCTCAAAAAAAAAGAATCATTGTTTTATAAAGCTTACAATAATGATTATAGCAGCTATAGATTCATACTCACACATATATTGCATTAGATGCATTATGTATTATCTATTACTTTATTGGTTTTCCTCTTTACTAAGAAGACTTTACCATTTTTCTTTGATAAATGACAAAATATATGATGCCAAAGGCTGCTTAACACTGTCCCTGACAGCACAGACACACGATAAGCTTAGAAATCCTGACAATTTCATCTATTAAGGTAAGTCTCTCTCTCTCTCTCTCTCTCTCTCTCTCTCTCTCTCTCTCTCTCTGAATAAGTAATGTGACTTCAAATTTCATGCTCTAAGATACAGGGAGAGTAAATATGCCAAACTTCAAAGGCAGTATTTCTGCTTCCCTCCTGAGGGAGAACTGTCTGCAGAGCCATGTGAAGCCTTGGCTAATGGCAGGTGGCATTGGGGACAAGATAGGACAAGGAGAAGGCTAACAATTTACTATAAATGATTTTTCAATTGCAGAGAAACAGGAAATGTGCCAGAAGGCTGTGGATCAGAGGTCAACACCTGCTCCTCCCTCTGTGTGTCCACAGATTCTGACATCTCATCTGCCAGGATGCCAGCCAAGTCAGAGAACACCAGGATCTTTCTGCCAGCTACTGCCAGGTCTCAGCCTCTTGAATGCCACTCAGCAGTGTCCTGCTCCTTGAAGTGACTCCCACCACCCTGATGTACTCTGGTGAAATAAAGGCTGAGTGTGATTTTGCTTGGGGAGCAGATGCCCAGATGCCTCTCTTGTATGTGTCACAAGTAGCATATGTATTGCTTCATTGCAAATGCGCATTTGCAGGAATCTGTAGCAATTGGAAAGGTGCTTGTTCCTTTGGAAAGGACTGAAACAGAAAATTTTAAGCACTCACCATGTCTAGGAGCTGGTATTTACTAGTGAACATTGGCTTAGGGTTCTGTTTCTAGGGTGACTTTCATGCCAAGTCTTAGGCCCGCTCCGCTACTTTCATTCTCCTCATTCTGGTACAAGATAGAAATGTCTAGTGCCCACTCCATGCTAACAAATCTTTCTTAATACCTGGTATACATTAGGAGCTCAAGGTGGTATAGATCTATGATACCTTTCTTGAATAGGAACTAATATGTAAATTCACACTCAAGCAGTCTACATCTGGTTCTTTATCCTATAAGTCAGTCAGCTCCAATTATTCTCTTACTTTGTGAGTACATGATTTTTTCTTTCCTCATCAGGTTTCCCCATCCTGACTTAGAACTTAATTAATTAATTTACTTTTGATATCAGCGTCTCACTAATGATGCCCAGGCTGCTCAAACTCCCAAGTTTAATACATTTTCCCACTCGCTTCTCAAGTGCTGGGATTACAGGTGCATATCACATGTCCAGCTTTAATTATTCAATTATACTATTTGATTAGCATTTATTTAATTTTGCAAGCATTCAGGAGGTTTTCTGGTAGCTCAAGCTGCTGAGAGGATCAACATGGGAATGGTTCATTGGGTCTTGATTTTCTTTATTGAATAGAGCTATGGAAAAATGAAATTAGGCAAAAATATAGACTTTACTAATCACTTCCTCCCTTTATGTCTCTTAATAAACTGTTTATTAATTTTAAATGTCTTTTTCTATGTCTTACTGTCCAATAATATTCTCTTAGGATCAGTATTTGTTTGTTGACCATGAAAAATTAATTATCTGACAATATATATTATCAGATGATCAATTTATTATATATATATATCCAATCATGTTTATATATATATATGTATGTTTGTATATATATATATACATTCACTTAACCAATAAATAAGGGACATCAACAGCCATTAAAGAAGGAAATCAGAAGTCAGAGATGCTATATTTGCTAACAAGTGTGGCTTCCAACAAAAGTTATATGACACACAAACAGTAACATATTAGCCTTCATACTTGGAGAAAGAAGGAACAAGAGAACAAATTTAAATTATCTTCAAAATGTTCATTATAAATGGTCAAGGCCATAAAGGGAAAGTATCTAAAGAAAAATTTAAAGACATGATGTCACATAAAATAAATGTTATTAATGAAGAAATAATGATACAATAGAACATACTTGAGCTAAAGAATGGAGACAAAAACTGAAGAAAATTAAGCAGTGTTATAGAGAAGATGGACATCACAAAACACACAAGTACATACCTGGTTTAGAAAAAAAGGAAAGGAAAAAACCAGACACAATGATGAGTTATCTATTACCCAAGAAGTTCAGTGAATTTACAGTAGGAAAACGTCAAGGATATCTAAAACAAAACAAAGCAAAACAAACAAAACATACAAAAATAAATAAGCTCTCCCCCTATTATTGAAAATATAATCTCTTTTCATACAATAAGTCCTGATTACAGTTTCCCCTCCCTCTACTCCTCCTAGCTCCTCCCCACTTCTGCTTCTATCTAGATCCACTCCTTGCTTGTCTCTCATTACAAAAAATAGGCTTCCATGAGATAACAACAAATCATAACAAAATAAAAGATGATGGAAAAGGCAAATAAACAGAAAGAAAAGAGTTCAAGAAAAAGCACAAGAATAAGAGATACACAAGTTGATACACTTGGGAGTCCCATAAAAATAGTAAACTGAAAGCCGTAATATAAATATTTTTATATGTTTATGTTAAGAATACATATGAACTAATAAAGATAAAGAAATAAAATTGCATAGTTTTAACAAGCAATAGGTAAGGAACATGAATACTTTGAAATACACAGGAATAAAGATATATCATGCTAAAATATATGAGATGCAAATCTAGGATTTCTTAAGTGATATTTATAGCTTTTAATAACCAGATTATTAATAAAATTACTGAAATTGATAACCTAATCTTTGATCTGAGAAAAAGTATAGCAGATTAACCTAATGCAAACAGAAGGAAGTGCAATAAAATATAGAAAACAAATTCATAAAATAAATAACGAAATATAGAAAAATCCAGTAAACAAAAGCAGTTTTGAAATATTTATTATTTATTCAGTAGGAAGCTCTAACTGTATAGACAGGGTTGGCCTGAAGCCAACAGTTGTCCTAGTTCAGCCTCCCAAGTGCTGCAGTTACAAGTGTGTAACATCTAGGACAAAGGTAATCTTTTGCTTCTTAAATATTCACTTAATGTCTGTTAGCATTTTAAATCTTCTGCAATATTTTAATACATTTAAATTTCCATATAATATATCTTGATCATATTCTTTCCTTTACCTCAAGCCTTTCAAGATTCTTCTTATCTCCCTCTACCCACCTAAATTCATGTTCTCTCTCTCTCTCTCTCTCTCTCTCTCTCTCTCTCTCTCTCTCTCTCTCTCTCTCTGTCTCTCCCTCTCCCTCTCCTCCCCCGCCCCGGGAAAAAATTAGAAAACCAAACAGAAACCAAAAGGACAACAACAAACAACAGCAAGCACACAAACAAGCACTGAGTCTCTTTCAAGTTGGTCAGTTACTGCTGGGCATTAGGCTTTTGATAGGTCAAGAAAACTGGAAGCACTTAGATATATTGACCAACATAAAGAAAAAATACCAACAAATTATTGACGTACGAAATAAGAGAGGGGTCAATGTTAGTTTTGACCTTACAAAAATAAATAAAAGACTTTAAAGGAAAGTAATAGTTAATAGTATGACAGTAAATGAAATTTTTGGGTTTAATGGAAAAATATCTAGGATAACCTAGACTGCAAAAACTAACTCAAAATGTACATATTGTGAATATGAATATAATATATATACATAATAATGTATAAAAATCCACAAAACCTTTACTACTGAATGCTACTAAACATTTGGGAACTAAATGTCAATTCATCACAAAATTCTCCACAAAAAAGTAATGTAATCATTAATTATTTTATCACATACTGTGATATTATTGCTGTGATATCAAAATTCTACTTGGAACATCATAAGAAAGATATGGACCAATATCACTTATGACTACAGTAAGAAATATCAGCACAACAAACACAGCAAAATGAAAAAACAAACAAACAGAAAAAGAACTCCATGGTTTAAGTGAGAACAGTTCGCTGAGCAGAGTGGGTTTGTTAGTCCTACTAGACTATACCGACACACAAGAAATAAAACTACCTCCATTTGAAAATGACATAATTCTAGGAAAGCCACTGAAAACAACTGGAACTAGGCAGCACATTGAGCAGAGTTCTGTGGCACAAGATCAACATATAAATATCAATTACAACCATTGCACTTACAATGACTCATCTGTAAGTAAAAGCGCAAAAGCAACTCCATGTGTACTAGCATCAATAGGAATACAAAACATAGAGATGAAGGTACATTTAGCTTCAAGTTGAGCTACAAACTCAATGTCACCCTGATGCAATTATATAAACTGCATGCTAAAATATATGGAACTATAAGATACCAAGAACTAGACACAATCTTCCAAAAAATGAAAATATGAAAAATTCACACTTTATAATTTCAAAACTTACTACGGTGGTCAAGACAGTTTTCACAATGGTTGAAAACTAATAGAACAGAGCAGAGTGTATAAATAGAGGTTATATACAAATGCACACACACTCACACACACACACACACACTCACACACACACACACTCACACACACGCACACTCACACACACACACACTCACACACACACTCACACACACACACACTCACACACACACACACTCACACACACACACTCACACACACTCACACACACACACACACTCACACACACACTCACACACACACACTCACACACGCACACACACACACACACACACACACTCACACACACACACACTCACACACACACTCACACACACACACACACTCACACACACACTCACACACACACACACTCACACACACACACACACACACACACACACACACACACACACACACACTCACACACACACACACACACACACACACACACTCACACACACACACACTCACACACACACACACTCACACACACACACTCACACACACACACTCACACACACACACACACACACACACACTCACACACACACTCACACACACACACTCACACACACACACACACACACACACACACACACACACACACTCACACACACACACTCACACACACACACACACACACACACACACACACACACACACACACACACACACACACACACACACACTCACACACACACACACACACACACACACACTCACACACACACACACACACACACACACACACACACTCACACACACACACTCACACACACACACTCACACACACACACACACACACACACACACACACACACACACACACACACTCACACACACACACACACACACACACTCACACACACACACACACACACACACTCACACACACACACACTCACACACACACACACGCACACACACGCACACACACACACACACACACACACTCACACACACACACACGCACACACACACTCACACACACACACACACACACTCACACACACACACACACACACACACACTCACACACACACACACACACTCACACACACACACACACTCACACACACACACTCACACACACACACACACTCACACACACACACTCACACACACACACACACTCACACACACACACTCACACACACACACTCACACACACACACACACACACACACACTCACACACACACACTCACACACACACACTCACACACACACACACACACACACACTCACACACACACACACACACACACACACTCACACACACACACTCACACACACACACTCACACACACACACACACACACACACACACGGACACTAGATAGCTGCATATGGAACAATAAAGTTTTAGCCTGATTTCATAATATTCCACAAAGTAATTGAAATGTATTAAGAATGTACTGTAAGGCTAAAGCTATAAAATCCTAGAATAAAAACATGGGAGTAAATGGTAAATGTCTGGTCTTGAATTTGGTAATAGTTGGTCATATAAAAGAAAAGCATAGGCAACAAAAGAACAGATAATCAGGTTGCATCAAAGTCAAAAATCCAATGCATATAGGAATCATTAGGAAGATGAATATGAGAAGCCCTACAATGAGAAAATAAACTTTAAAACCACATATCAGATGTAATTCTATCATTCAGAATATAGAGTTATAGCTAAAGACACAAAAATCCTATATAAAAATGAGCATAAGATTTTGTAGAATTTTTTCCACAAAAACTATATAAAAGGACAACAATCACACAAAATATGTTCAATATAATTTGCCCTTCAGGAAATTCTAATCAAATCGCTTTAATGAAATATCACTTTACATAGGACAGATAGGAATACAAAATATACCTGCCACTGTGAAAATTCATTTTATGGCTTCTAAAAAGTCTCAATATATAGAATTACCATCCAACCAGTAATTCCATTTCTGGGTATATACAATAAGACACTGTGAAACTTAAAAATAATTCTTTGGAGGTAAAAATACACATTTCCTAAAGCTTCTAATAAACTATAACAAAACAAAATCTAGCTAAATAAATCAGCACTAGAAGTAAAGGGAAAATTAAGTTACGCAAACAAGGGGATGAAAAGAGAAAAAGAGAAACAAAGAGCAGATCTCAGAATGAGGAAACAGTAAAATGCATGTAGAGTCCGGACCACATTTGGAATTATGGTAAGTGCAAGTATTTGACCGGTGAGATAGCCAGCGGGCAAAGGCATTTGCTATCCAGGCTGTTGACCTGACTTCAAGTCCTCCATCTATAGGATAGGAGTAAAACCAAAGTGAGGAAGTTGACTTCTGCCATCCACACTTGCAGGGCACACACACACACACACACACACACACACAGAGAGAGAGAGAGAGAGAGAGAGAGAGAGAGAGAGAGAGAGAGAGAGATATGAATAAACAGACAAAATAATGTAATGACGTTGAACAATAGCATAAATACTTCAGTTAAAAGGAAGAGTGGTAGTTTTCTAAAGCAAGATCCAAACAGGCCATGCCAGAGATACTCATTGGTCTTTGTTAGACTAATGGCAAAGAAAAGGTCAACCTGTGCTTTTGTTCTGTGACAGACTTTCTTCCAGACACACAACACACTTGTCTGCTCATCCCAGAAAGGGAACCAGAGTGCATACTTGCAAACCAGGGAGTTTTCATGGGCTTAGCAATGAGTGAAGGGATTCTTTTTTTTTTTTTAAATTACATTCCAAATCACTTCCCCTTTCCCGTTTCCTCCCTCCCCGAAAGTCCCATAAGCCCCCTTCCCTCCCTCTTTTCTCCATTCAACCCCCTCTCCTTACTCTGTCCTGGCGTTCCCCTACATCCAGTCTTTCCAGGACCAGGGGTCTCTCCTACCATCTTTTTAGAAATCTATTGATATGCGGATTGTGTCTAGGGTATTCCAAGATTCTGGGTCAATATCCCCTTATCAGTGACTGCATACCATGTGTGTTCTTTTGTGATTGGGTTACCTCACTAAGGATGATATTTTCAAGATCTGACCATTTGCCTAGGAATTTCGTGAATTCATTGTTTTTAATTGCAGAGTAGTATTCCATTGTGTAGATATACCACATCTTCTGAATCCATTCCTCCGTTGAGGGACATCTGGGAAGGGATTCTTATAGCAGTGGGGTTGACGTAAAGCAGATGCATCACCAAAACGACCATCCCAAACAGGGATTGGCAACTCAGAAAAACACAGAGCTCTCTGTTGAGCTTTTCCCTGCAGCTCAGTTGATCAGTCTCCACCACAGTACTGGTTGCTCCCTCTGTAAAGTGGTTAAGGCCTTTTTGAGAATCTTTCTAGTGTCTATCCTTCCCAAACATGGGTCAGTTTGTTTACCTCCTGAGTCTCAGCAGCCTTCCCATTTCACCCGCAGGGACTTCAATTAGAGGAAACTGCTATACAAAAACTATGTAAATGCTACTAATAATTTTATGAATTGAAAAATAAAATGGCTAAATTGATTGCAAAATTTCAGAACCAGGAATATTGCCGGGAACATAGACATTTGTAAAGGAATGGGAATCCATTCGTCACAAATACAGAGTTACTCCAAATGTTTATATATCCAGTAATAGAACTTCAATTTTATAAATAAAAGAGAACCCTAACATTCCAGAAGAAATACAAAGATGTATAATTACAGTTGTGAACCTGATACTTCTCTTTCTGTAATTAATTGAAGGGAAAGAAGATAAATCAGTAGGTCTAGGGCAATCAATTTGACTTATAGGTTATACATTCAAAAGGTATCAGAATGTACACATATTGAAGATTTATTTCCTTTGTATGTCTGTGTGTGTGTGTGTGTGTGTGTGTGTGTGTGTGTGTGTGTGTGCATATGTATGAGGACCATGTACATGCAAGTGTTGGTTGAAGCCAGAAGAGGATATCATGCCCATCATGCCCATGTAACTGTAGTTCCAGGCAATTGAGAGCCATCCAGCACGGATGCTGGAAATCAAACTCATGTCCTCGACAAGAGCAGCAAGTGTTTCTCCTCCAGCCCCATGAATGTACATTATCTTAAAGTATACATTGAGTTCCCCATAATACCAGTCAGTAGTCTCTAGAAATATGGATCCAATAGATCAGATACACTAAAAGATTTGCTCTAGGAATGGCTCATGCCATATAGAGACTGCTAGGTACCATGATGTGAAATGTGCTGCCTTCAAGATGCAGAGCAAGAAAGCTGAGATGTAGCTCACTCTGAGTCCAGTGATCTGAGAATCATAAGAATCGATTTGATTCACAGTCAGAAACTGAAAGACTGAGAAACAGTTACCCAGTATACCTTCCAACTATCACGAAAGATGGAAAATCATCACAGCCTTACAGGGAAGTAACATTGAAATGTGATATGGGATACAGGAAGAGAAAAGATTCGTTAGTGGGAGACACTGACAAATTTCCAATAAGTTCTGTAGTTAATGTGGCTACCAAGGCTTCTTTCTTTCTTTCTTTCTTTCTTTCTTTCTTTCTTTCTTTCTTTCTTTCTTTCTTTCTTTCTTTCTTCCTTCCTTCCTTCCTTACTTACTTCATTCTTTCTTCTTTCTTTTCTTTTCTTTTTTTCAGAATGTTATTTGATTTTATTTAAAAGTGCCCCATACTTAATACCATAATGAAGACCTAGGCAACAGATGAACCTGTCTCATGCCAAATGGATGAATAACAACCTGAACAGCCCTTCCCTGGGAACTGTCCTTAATAACTCCTCTAGATGAAATTTTCAGTGTCCCATAAGTGAAGTCTGTGTATTTACAGAAAGCAAATCAGGTAAGGGATAGTTTCTTAAGTATGTTCCCTGCTCTGAGAGGTTATAACACGGTGGAAGTGTGCATGAACAGCACAAGAGTCCTCTGGGCATAGTCTTTGTGATCTTTTCAAATGTACAATAATCTCAAATCAAGAATTCAAATCAAGTGTTGCTACTGGGACAGACTTCCCTTCCGGCTGCCATCTGCAGCAGGGAACCAGGCAGCTCCAAAGCCTTCTGTGCTTAGCCCGCCAGGAGAGAGTGATCTCCCAGCAGCGATTTCACTTCTTGAGTGCAGAGGTGAGATCTCCACCTTCTCTCTGGAGGGGTGCAGCTAGGAGCGCACAGGGCATAAGATCAGTGTTGCTTTTGGGACAGGAATCTTCCCTTCTGGCCGCTATCTGCAGCAGGGAATCAGGCAGCTCCAAAGCCTTCTGTGCACAGACCCTGCCAGAAGAGAGTTGATCTCCCAGGAGTATAGACACAGGCTTACAGGCCCATAGGAGAGACAAGTTCCAGCTAGAAACAACAAGACCAACTAACACCAGAGATAACCAGATGGTGAAAGGCAAGCACAAGAACCCTACCAACAGAAACCAAGGCTACTTGGCAACATCAGAGCCCAGTTCTCCCACCACAGCAAGTCCCAGGTACCCCAACACACCGGAAAAGCAAGAGCTGGATTTAAAGTCTCATCTCACGATGCTGTTAGAGGACATCAAGAAGGACATAAATAACTCCCTTAAAGAAATACAGGAGAGCATGGGTGAACAGGTAGAGGTCCTTAAAGAGGAAACACAAAAATCCCTTAAAGATTTACGGGAAAACACAAACAAACAAGTGAAGGAACTGAACAAAACCATCCAGGATCTAAAAATAGAAGTAGAAACAATAAAGAAATCACAAAGTGAGACATCTCTGGAGATAGAAAATCTTAGAAGAAAGAATCTCAGGTACTGAAGATACCATAGAAAACATTGACTCATCAGTCAAAGAAATTGCAAAATGCAAAAAGCTCCTGAGCCAAAACATCCAGGAAATCCAGGGCACAATGAGAAGACCAAACCTAAGGATTATAGGTATAGAAGAGAGCGAAGATTTCCAACTTAAAGGGCCAGTAAATATCTTCAACAAAATTATGGAAGAAAACTTCCCTAACCTAAAGAAAGAGATGTCCATGAACATACAAGAAGCCTACAGAACTCAAAACAGACTGCACCAGACCAGAAAGTCCTCCTGTCACATAATAATCAAAACACCAAATGCACTAAACAAAGAAAGAATATTAAAAGCAGTAAGGGAAAAAGGTCAAGTAACCTATAAAGGCAGGCCTATCAGAATTACACCAGACTTCTCACCTGACACGATGAAAGCTAGAAGATCCTGGGCAGATCTCATACAGACCCTAAGAGAGCACAAATGCCAGGACAAATTACTATACCCAGCAAAACTCTCAATTACCATAGATGGAGAAAACAAGATATTCCATGATAAAACCAAATTTATGCAATATCTTTCCACAAATCCAGCCCTACAAAGGATAATAGATGGAAACTGCAAACATGAGGAGGGAAACTACACCCTAGAAAAGGCAAGAAAGTAAACTTTTTCCAACAAACCCAAAAGAAGGTAACCACACAAACATAAAAAGAACATCAAAAATAACAGGAAGCAACAATCACTATTCCTTAATATCTTATAACATCAATGGACTCAATTCCCCAACAAAAAACATAGTCTAACAGAAATATTTTTCATATAAATCTTCAATTTTATCAGAAAATGTTTGTGATTCCTCTTTCAGTTTAGTAATGTTTTTTATGTCTACCATTTTAACTGTATTATTTTCCATGATAATCTTTAATTTTAACATTTTTCTATATATTTCTTCAATTTTATCAGAAATATTTTCCATGTAAATCTTCAATTTTGTCAGAAAATGTTTATAATTCCACTTTCAATCAACTTAGGAATATTTTTATCTGTATAATTTTCCATGAAATAGTCAATTTTAACATGTTTTTCTATATATTTCTTGAATTTTATCAGAAATATTTCCCTTGTATATCTTCAATTTTATCAGAAAATGTTTATAATTCCACTTTCAATCAACTAAAAATATTTTTATGCCTACCATTTTATCTGTAATTTTCCATGATAATCTTCAATTTTAATGTTATTTTATATTTTTCTACAATTTTATTAGAAATGTTTCCCATGTAAATCTTCAATTCTATCATAAAATGTTTCTACTTCCTTTTTCAATTAATTTAGCAATGTTTTATATGTCTACCATTTTACTCTTTAATTTTCCATGAAAATTGTCATTCTTAATGTGTTTTTCTATATGCTTCTTCAATTTGGTCAGAAACATTTCCATGTAAATCTTTAATGTTATCATAAGATGTTTTTACTTCCTTTTTCAATAAAAAATAAAATAAAATAAAGGAATTCAAATCAAACTCAGAGGCCTTGTTTTGATATAAACTGGCAAGCTACTTTAACAATTTTAAGGGAAACTGAAAATAGAGACAAAATGCTTCCTTTGAATATCAAAATTGGAGTAGTTTGCTGAGTTCAGAATATTACAAAGCTCTACAGTCAGGATTTTATTCTATGAGAATAAAAATATGGATTAATAGAGCAGAATAGATTCCAGAAACATATATCCCTCATATATATTGGCAATTGTTTCTTGAATAAATATGTCTAGCCAAATCACTGGAGAAATAAATCTTTATTAAGAAAAGGATATTCATTTAAAAATCAAACCCATAGACACTAATTATGTGTCATTTAAGTATACATATTAAAACTTCATAATTTTTAAAAGAAAATGATAAAAAGGTTTGCACCAAGGTAAGCAAGTTTTATTAAATAGAGCGTATGAAAAATGTAACTTAAAAAGGATGTTGGAATTCACCAAAATTAATTTCACCAAAAGATTATATACCTTTCAAATGTATAATCTGGAAAAAGTTGTGAAGCACTTGTATCCAGACTGGATAAAATCTTTCATACTCAATTGCATGTGTTGGGTGGTAGGTGTTCGTGATGTGTGTGTATATAGAGGCCAAATATCAACACTGAGTGTGCTTTCTTACCTCTCTCTACCTTACATTTTGAGATATTTTCTCATTGAACCTGGAGTTCGCTGATTGGCTGGGATGACTGGCCAGTGAACTCTCATAAGCATATGTCTTTGCTCCCAAGTGTTAGGAGGTTAGATGTGCACTGTAGCACATAGATGGATACTTTTAAGTATGTGCTTGAGATCCAAACTCAGGCCTTCATGCTTGCATACTAAGTATTTTACTAAGTGGGGTACCTCCCATCTCTTAATGTTCAATTTTAAGAAAATAAATGACTCAATAAACATGAGAAAAAAATTAAACATACTTTACAGAAAACATCACATAAAGGGAAGCAAATACATAGGCAAATAGACATTCCACTCAATGACTTGAAACAGTGCTGACTCTGCAGATCTAGGCAAAGGCCTTCTCAACCAGGAAGGAAGGGAACGAACATTGTGTTCAAGAAGAAAGATTTGAGTGTGCCATCTAACAGAAACAAAGAGACAACAACAAACTTTTCCTAAAACCTGTGAATTCTTTATTTTCATCAAATTCAAGGCCGTATTTTTGCCAAACAAATATATTTTAACTAGTAAAATAATTCTAGACCATTTAATCATAAATGGTGATGAAGTAAAAATAAATAAAACAGCAAAAAACAAATATGAAAGAAGCAGCATTAGGAATCACAAAAAAGGGGGGAAATGAGCTATAATAGAACATGCACTATATCCATTTACATGAGTGCCTTGAATACATGGCTGAAGGTGATAGGAAGCAGATCAACAGAGATACACTCACATGGAACACACTCAAATGATGAGCATGTCTCACTGTCTAGAGTGCTCTCCACATTAAAATCTTCATCAGAGATACAAGTAAATTAGGACACAGTCTCTGACAATGTTTACTGACTAATATCAAAGGTATAGATGCTGAATTAGCTTGATTTAATTTTCAAATGGACACAAATATATGTGAATAATAAATTATGCGCCACACACTAAATACTATCAATATTGAGCATACTGACTGTGTATGAAGAAACTGTGCAATGAACAAGTCAGTATCACCAGGACTGCCTTAAGCTTTTACTGTCATTCCTCTATCACCTAATTTTCAATCAAAACATTATCTAAACATAGGCCTCTGGAACTGATGTGCTAAAACATATATTGAAGCTAAAATGCATGTCGACCTTGATTTTTCTCACTCCATGGCATGGCCTGAATCTTAAAACCAAAAATGCATTGGGATGCACTTCTGCAGATCCCAGGATGCCAATGGCCCCATTTCCATGGTAACTTTAATGCTTGAGAAGTAAAAAACAGAAGGAATCTTAAGAAAATTGCACAAAGTGAACAAAATAAATTATTAGATTGAACATATGTGGCATAAACAAAATATGGGGTGCTGTTATTAAAAATGAATTGCCTTTTTAAAGTGAAAACAAGCACAACTCAGGCATGGAACTTCAACTTATGGGAAACATGGTCATTCCACACTCAGCAAACAATCCCAGAACGGCCTTGGATGCAAAACTGGAGCTCATAAAGACATCAAAATAGTCAGTCTCCTTTTACTGTTCAGGTGCATGCTTTCATGCAATTATAAATTATCAATGAATCAAGGTAACAAAACAGGATCAGAAGCCATTAAATTTATGCCAGTAAGAGCAAATGTTTAAAATTTATATTACAACAGCACACGTTATATATTTAATATTATTAAATGTATTTTCCAACCTCACTATGAATACAGTGTCAATTTTATGCCACAAAATATTTTTTAAATGTTTTCATTGAGATGAAACCTAAATGTCCCACTTAAGCCTGATATTTGCAGGTAAGTCACTGACACTGGAAAACTTCACAATGAATTAACCATATGATGACAGATGCTGAATGTAGAATTAAAACTGCCTGCAGTGAAGTAAAATATTCTCTTCATTTATGAGTATGTTTGAATTGGTTGAACTCAAGCTAATCCAAGTTTGCCTTTCAAAGACATTTGTCTTCTTGCTGAAGATTACCTTGAATTTAACTAATCTGTGTTATTAATTCCATCCCATTAAGTCTCACCATCTAGTTCTGGCTTTCAATGTCAATGTTTTTATTTCTACCAATTGTGAGTGAATTACATCCTTGCCACCAAATATCTTTGGAAAGAACAATGTAGATTTCCTGGAGACTCACTTGGCCTAGCTCATCATTTTGTTTTAATAGTATTAATGCCCTAAACTGAAAAATAAAATTTGATTTTGAATGTTCAAGGCCTCTAATCCAATAAAACCATGAATAATAAGATGTGATGTCTTCAGAATTATAAACTAAAATTTGATTTTCAGTTGCTTATTTACCCAACCAATGAGTGAACTCAATGATGACTGTACATGAGGCACTGTCCTCGGCACTGAGAACTCAGGCACGGATCTGATATACCACATCTAATGGGACTACCTGTTTAGATAATCTAAGAGAAAAATATGCTAATAATGACCTTTAATGTGGTAAAACATAAGAGCGATATGTCTAAATTTAAAAAAGTATGGATATAAGAAATAAAACATATGCTAGATATTTTGTGTCTAGGCTTTTTGTTTATAACATTTTCCCCCTAGTTTTAGTGATTAAACCCAGGGCTATATGCATGATTAAAAAAGTGTTTTGTTATTGACCTACATCCCAATCTTCTTGTATATCTAGAAAAAGTTACAGACTATAAATGCATCTGTGCATTTTTGTCTGCGCACGCGCATGTGTGTGCATGTGTGTGTGTGTGTGTGTGTGTGTGTGTGTGTGTGTGTGTGTGTTCCTAAGGTCTGGTCAACATATACAGAGAAATTACACTAGAGCCTGCCTACCTCTCTGTTATATCTGTGTGCATTTACAGACACATATGCTGTGGCTTATGAAAACAAAGTGTGAACTTCACTGAAAATCAGAAAAAGGGGTTTTATATTAGTGCTTTTTCTGGTGCCCCCCAAAATAATACATCATAGATCTGGCATATTATAAGACAAGAAGTATAGTGTGGTTCACAGTTATGATCCAAAATCTAGGGACGACATGAAGCCCTTCTTGCTGACAGATTTCTCTGGTAGCATAGGGCATGATAAAATGGGAGGCAGGAAGAACATGGCATTTTCTTCAGGTCTCCCTCTGATCTTCAAAGCCAGATCATATCCCAAAGACCCAAACTCTAAGCTCTATAATCACATTAGTTTCCCTCCCTTTCTCCATAGCTTACAATGGTGATAAAGCTCTTCTGTAAATTTGGAAGTGGGGAGATCATATTATTCCAATCCTAGACATTCTTGTTTGTACTAATGTATAGGTATGTAATATTGGCAAGATAATCAGTATTTCTTCACCAATAATAGTGTGGCTTCTGTATCTACTACTTAATTTTCCAAGTTACTTTGAGAATTAAATGTAGCAACAGATACACAAGTACTTTGTAAGATTTAAAACATAATGAATTGTAATTTTTCATAGCATTTTACATAATAACTTTGCATATATAAATAAGATGATTAATTTAATTGTGAGGAATTAACTGAATTATCAGAATGAATTGCATAGTTAATTGTAAATTAACAGAATAAAGTTTATTTAAGTTTTGCCCATTCATTATTTATTGTCAGGCTTGAAACATAAATACACAAATCAACAGAGTAGAAAAGCAATTAGCAAATACAGGAAATGTATTTCTATGTCTTCTTTCATTCTCAAAACAAAATATGTGGTTGTTACCCTAAATACAACAGCTAATATATGGAAGTGCACATATAAAATCATCAGAACTGGTACCTGGTGCACTAAGCAAGGAAACATGCCCTACCCATCCAGGTAGCAGCATGCAAATAGGCTATCTCGCCACATACACTTCCCTTCACCATCCCAACTTACTGCAAAATGGCAAGGCCAGAAAAAAATACAGCCAATTCATGACTATTCTGAGGGTTGTACCATGCTCTAGAATAAAGTCTCTTTGAATAATTTTAATAAATATTAGAGATTGAGAGTGTTAACAGCGGTAGATGGAAATAGAGGAAGCAAAGATAGAAACTATAGTGTAGAATCACTAAAACCCAAATTACATGGAGGTAGAGTCCACTATTAACAAAAAATACATATGGCATAGTACAGTGTGGGTGTGTGATGCATGGTATTAGAATAACAACTAGAAAGGGGAGATAACAAACATGGTGTCTCAGCAGTAGTGACTAGAGATAAGACAGCAGCAGCTTTGTCTGTAAGTGGTACCATGTGACATAAGTCAGACGATTTTTAATGCAGATCATCGAGGAAGAAGCCTTCAGAAATAGACAAAGACCTTATCAAAAGATCAGTCAAGGCATTTTAGAAAAATACAATGTTTGAAATTAGGATATGGGTCAAGAAGATGTGAAACACACCACACTGGGCGTTTCACATACCATTCAGATCCATCTTCTCAGCCATGCTATTTATCTAACTACTGTGGCAATCACTGGTTTAATGCAGTTTTGACCACATGTAGTCATGAAATAACTAGATAGCATTTAACCTGGTCCAAATGTACATCATTTACTCACTGTCTTGGGAATTCTGTTGTCATGGCATCTGTAATCTACATAGGAAGGGAGGGTGATAGGTATTCATTTGTACATGAGAAAGACCAATACACAATTACAACTTCTTCAAGCCAGAGTAACCATATTACTTTCTTCAAAATGTAATACATAGGGACCTTGATTATTTTAACATTTTCATGAACATCAGCTTAAACAACCTCACAGAGACCCAGAAGCTTTCTACATGATGAGCATTTCACAGACCTCAAAGACCTGGGCAATCCTAGAGAATCTCTTTTGAAGTAGAAATATAAACTGTTGCAGCTCCCACACCACAAAACAAGAACAAGGCTTCTTTGTATTCTGAAAGCAGCATACTCAACATTTTTACAAACTGTATTTATCATATGACATTAAATCAACAGTTTAAAGTGGGTGTGGAGTGGGTTAGAGTCTATAGCCATGTCATACTATGCTTCCAAATGCCTTAACTCTCAAATCACATTCCCTGGAAGAAGTACAGTCAGTAGAGAAAGGCAAGGTAGATAAAGACACTATGAAGAATATCTGGCAATCCACAAAAGGAAGGCTATGGTATGGCTCTTGCATTCTGGTACAGAGCCATGCTTTTTACTATAGAGGACTATTGTACATTGCAAGATTAATCTTGACTTGTAACTAACCAGATTGACTGTGAAACCAAACCTTCCCATAGTAAACTGGTATAATCAAATCCTTAGAGTCCTAAGTTAAGGAATGTAATGCAAAAACATTCCATTTGATGGAAACCATGTATTTGAAGTCCAGAAGACACAAATAAATCACAAAATTTCTTATCAAAAGCTACTATTACCCAACCACTACTGTACTGAAATCTATCTTTCAGCTCCGAGTCATGATTCATGATGTATTTTTCTAGCACCAATTGTTGGAGGAAGAAAATTCTTTTGGCCTGGCTCATAGTTGATATTTGGTATATTTGTGCTAAGCATACATGGAAGGCTTTAAGAAGTTCCCCTAATAGGTGACACTAACAGTTATCCATTCAACCACATGACAATGGAGGCAATATGTGGTACAGTTATAGATTCCTAGACATAGATTATGAAGTAGGGGAATGGAAATAACACAATTATACCATATAAAATGGAAAAAATGCATGTGACTAGTCTACATGAGCAGGCATATGAGAGTTGAGTATCTGGTTACATCAGCACAAAAGGAGACCTATCTTAGAAGATGCACTCAGTAACTCAGTTGAGAAATTGTCTCAATTTAACAATGTTAGCTAGACTTCCTCCTTAGATGCTTAGTTTGAGAACAATGGTCTTTAATGGAGTAACTATGGTATTATAGGTGCAGGCTATTCAAAGAACTAAGAGCCAGGATTTGCTCACATCACAGTTGATCCTTCTATTATCCCTCAAGGAAAAGTGGTCAGAAGCAATGAAAAGCAACCCCCTGATGTGGCATTACATTTGAAGATCAAGCTAACTTCATGATACCAGATATGTTACCTCAAATCTTTTAGACGGTGGAGTGAACAACAAATTCTCATTATCACATTGCCTTGTTCTCACACAGCAAGAACAATGACCCACAGGCATAATGTCCTGAACAATATTATCTCACATCAGGAGAATCACTTTGTGACAAAAGATGTGTCAATGGGCATATGTCTACAGGGCCTACTAAGGACTTGTGTCATTATTTATAAGCAATTAGTATAATAAAGCAACACAGTAAAACGGTGTAAGTTCCAATTAATCCTACTCAGGGGAAAAACCGTTCAAGCCTGGCAAATTCTTTGAAGGTCACCTTATTTCTACTAAACTGATGATAGTGTTTGGTTTTGCATTTCCCACACTAGAATTTATTAGTCCCGAAATCCATGAGTAACAATAGGAATGGCATCTCTCACCGTCCAAAAATTCTAGTTCACACCATAGATTTGTCTTCTGCTACATTAAATCTCCTAGTTCCTAGGAGGCACTGTTGTCATGTGAAGATGCTTCAGGGGTTCCATTGTTCGTGAGGTAACAGTAGTCCTCTACTAGATTAGGGATTCTTATGACAAGTGTATCACAAGCAACAAAGGGCAAAAATGCTTTTCCAGGGTTAAACTTAATTATAATGTACATGTCAGTTTGCAGGTGAAAAAAAAGTGATCTATAAAGAAAATGATGGAGAGGGGTTGCTAAAGTGTCTGTTAGCACTCCACAACTCATAGTAGCAGTGAATGTATGGTTACCACAGCTAAAACCTGAATTATACTTACTCCCAATTGTCATTGAGGAAGATATGGAACACTCTCCTGTTCCGGCAGCTCAAATGAACAAGTTTCCTCTGAAAAAGAGAAGAATCAAGAGTGATTAGCAAAAGTTTATAGAGATTATGTGCATAAAGCTACATCCATATTGCCTGCTGCAATAAGGCTCATGTATTTGCCTTTTTTGACATTGTATTTGACCTACATGTTGAAGAGAGATTTATGACATGTTGTATTTATGTGGAACCCAAGTGAGTCTGAAGTGGGTCTGAGTGACATCTGTTTCAGAATCAATTCTATAATAGTCACTGATACAGGAACACGTTTAATATCATTTTTATACTCAATTAATGATGACATTTTAACATCATAATCATGACAGTATAATAAATTTCCAGAATGTTCCAATTTATATAAATTTCCAGAATGTTCTAATTTATTTCTTAACCTTTCCCCTTCAAATTTAAAAAATATTTTTTTTATTTTAATTGGGACATAATTGAGGTGCAGTATGATATTTCAACAGTCTGTATAAAGTGAAAGATACATTTTTCCCTACTTTCAGATGCATTACTTAATGTTCTTTAAAAGATAACCTCAGAGGTGTCAGCCATGAATGGCTGAATATGTATCTCTGCATTCCCTAGCAATTCTTCTATAATATATTCTTGCTTTTTCTTTTCTTCTTTTGGTTTTCTTTTCTGCAGTGCTAGGGATTGGACTCATGGTTCAGCCAGTGATGAGAAAGTTCCCTGCCACTGAGTCATGTCTCCAGTCCCCTAGTTGATTCCTAGCCTTTGCTTCTTCCTAGGATTAATTTGAAAATAGGTAGATTGCTTTTCATCCTCTGCCTCTGCATCCATGTTTAGGAATAGCTAGGCTAGAAGAGAAAGAATACTAAACTAAGATTAAGACTGCAATGGAGATTTCATAATTCTTTGTATTAAGACCTGGGATGCTCAGAAATCACTCTTCCTGGATCTCCAGGATTCTAACAAATGGAAAAAATTGCAATAAAAAATTGAAAACCAAAAAAAAATGTCCATTTATAAGAAATAATATAATTGGTTAGTAATGTAAATAAAAAGTTAACAATTTTCCAACACAATTAAGGTAGAAAAAGGAAGCCAAGAGAGAAAGAGAGAGCATGTGTTCAAGGAGATTGCTTAGGACCAATTGAATCAACAAACTTTGCACAAGAAAAAGAATCCTCAGTGGTGAGAAATGTCAAAGAGCACACTGGTCACCAAGTCCAGTGTACAGCAGCAACACATTTAGGAAAAGCCTGTAAGTTGCTGGGCACTGTTTAAACATAAGCTTATTGATATATGATATATCACATCCCTGTGAAAGAAGTGTGGGAGAGCTGAACAGAGAATTAAGCAACATACTTAAATGGTCAGGAAGAAAATAACAAGTTTCGTGATTTTAGGGCTAGAAGATCGACACAGAATCTACTATTACAGCCTTCAAACCTATTTTTAATTGTAGATTATATATATATATATGACATATATAATAATATAAAACATATTTGATACATATACATAGATATATGTATGTATATATATATATATATATATATATATACTCACACAGTATATATCATAAAGTTGACCATTTAAACAAGTTAAATGATCAGGGAGTCCTCTGGGGCACCCCCAGCTGCCCTGAGCCAGCTTCTATCATCTGTGGACTTCCATTATCCCACCACATCTCTATCCACCTTCATCAGACCTGCTGATCCCAAAGCATAGGGAAAGGAGCCTAGCATGGCTGTCTTCTGAGAAGTTCCACCCAGTAGCTGATTAGGACAGCCAAACCTTGGATGGATCTTGGGGACACTTATGGTACAGTTGGGGAAGGATTGAGGACCCCAAAGGGATAGGAACTCCACAGGAAGACCAACAAAGTCAACTAACTGATACTTGGGGACTCTCAGAGACAGAACCCCCAACCAAAGAGCACACATAACTGACCCCTCCCCCCCAAACACACACACATATGTAGCAGATTGCAGTTTGGTCTCAATGTGGGCCAAAAAATGTGAAGTAGGGGCTATCCCAAAAGCTGTTGCCTGTCTAGGGAACATGTTCCCCTAACTCAGCTGTCTTGTTTCAATAGGGGAAGAAGAACCTAACCCTGCATAGACTTGATGTGCCAGGGTGGGGAGATACTCAGTGCAGAACCTCCACTTTCTAGGAGAAGAAGGGGAGGGAGATTAGGGGAAGAGACTCTAAGAGGAGGACCAGAAAGAAGAAAAGAGGAGAGCAACTGGAATATAAAGTGAATACATTTAAAAAAGAATATGGCATTCTTTTTCTTCATCTTTAATATTATTTAATATTCACATTGTTTGCAATTTATATATTTATATAAAGTGAAATTTTATATCTTTTATATTTAAGAGATAAGTAAAATATTACATATAATGTTTATATGTAATATTTTACATTATTTATTATACATGATATAATATAGTATATATGTATACATTACATAATATATACTATATTAAGATATAAGTTAAACATTATATATCATTGAAAAGATATAAGTGAAACATTATATCTTTATAATTTCACTTTAATGACTTTAATCACTATCAACATCCTCCAGTCCAAAAACAATTCAGTTTACAAATCTGAAACCTGTACTCATTAAATAGAAACTTCTTTTTTTGTTTTTTATTGTTTTTTATTAAACTAATAACATTTATTTTAAAATATACAACTCAGTATTGACATTTTTTAAGTAATCAAAATAATTTATACAACTTAAATGCCTCTTAAATATACATGATATCTCTTGAAGCTAAAAGTAATATGCATTCAACCAGTCTTTAAAAATCTATTTGGGCCGGGCGGTGGTGGCGCACGCCTTTAATCCCAGCACTTGGGAGGCAGAGGCAGGCGGATTTCTGAGTTCGAGGCCAGCCTGGTCTACAGAATGAGTTCCAGGACAGCCAGGGCTACACAGAGAAACCCTGTCTCGAAAAAACCAAAAAAAAACAAAAAAAAAAAGTGTAAAAAAAAATCTATTTGGAACATTAAACATGATAGAAGGAGAAAAAATCTCTTATGAAATCCTCTATGAAAGGAAATTGTGAAAAGTTCCTGATTAAACAGAAACCTTTCATCTCCATGGGAGAATACTCAGCCTAACTGTGGCTTCATAGAATGAATTGGGTAGTTTTTCTTTTGTTTCTATTTTGTGGAATAGTTTGAAGAGTATTAGTATTAGGTCTTCTTTGAAGGTCTGATAGACTTCTGCACTAAAATCACCTGGTCATGGGCTTTTTGGTTGGCAGACTTTTAATGACTGCTTCTACTTCTTTAGGGGTTATGGGACTGTTTAGATGGTTTATCTGATCCAGATTTACCTTTGGTATTTGGTATCTGTCTAGAAAATTGTCCATTTCATCCAGATATTCCAGTTTTGTTGAATATAGGCTTTTGTAGTAGGATCCAATGTGTTTTTTTTTAATTTCCTCAGTTTCTGTTGTTATATCTCCCTTTTCATTTCTGATTTTGTTCATTTGGATACTGTCTCTGGTTATTCTGGCTAAGGGTTTATCTATCTTGTCGATTTTCTTAAATAACCAGCTCCTGGTTTTGTTGATTGTTTGTGTAGCTCTTTTTGTTTCTACTTAGTTTATTTCAGCCCTGAGCTTATTTCCTGCCTTCTACTCCTCTTGGGTATATTTGCTTCTTTTTGTTCTAGAGCTTTCAGAAGTGCTGTTAAGCTGATAGTGTATGCTCTCTCCAGTTTCTTTTTGAAGGCACTCAGAGCTGACTTTTCCTCTTAGCACTGCTTTTATTGTACCCAATTTGATCTAAGAAGCCACAATTAGTCTGATACAAAAACCTCACCAAGATCCAACAAAGAAAGAGAACTTCAGACCAATAGGGATTATGAATATCGATGCAAAAATACTCAATAAATTTCTCACAAACCAAATCCAAGAACACATCAAAACAATCATTCACCACTATCAAGTAGGCTTCATCCCAGGGATGCAGGGATGGTTCAATATATGGTAATCCATCAATGTAATCCACTACATAAACAAACTCAAAGAAAAATACCACATTAGATGCTGAAAAATCATTTGACAAAATTCAATATACTTTCATGTTAAAAGTCTTGGAAAGATCAGGAATTCAGGGGCCATACCTAAACATAGTAAAGCAATATATAGAAAACCAATAGCCAACATTAAACTAAATGGAGAGAAACTTGAAACAAACGCACCAAAATCAGGGTCTAGACAAGCCTGCCTTAGAAAAGGCTCTCACTCCCTATCAATTCAATATAGTACCTGAGGTTCTAGCCAGAGCAATTAGGCAACAAAAGGAAGTCAAAGGGGTACAAATTGGAAAGGAAGAAGTCAAACTATCACTATTTGTAGTTGATATAATATACTTAAGTGACTCCAAAAACTCCACCAGAGAACTCCTACAGCTGATTAACAACTTCAGCAAATATAAAATTAACTCAAACAAATCAGTAGACTTTCTGTACTCAAAGGATAAACAGGCTGAGAAAGAAATTAGGGGAAATGATACTTTTCACAATTGACACGAATAATATAAAGTATCTTGGTGTGACTCAAGCTCCACTATGTTCAGAGCAACCTTATTTATAATAGCCAGAAGCTGGAAGCAACCCCGATGTCCCTCAATAGAGGAGTAGTTACAGAAAATGCACTACATTTACACAGTGGGTACCACTCAGCTATTAAAACTGATGAATTTATGAAATTCTTAGGCAAATGGATGGACCTAGAAAATATCATCCTGAGTGAGGTAGCCCAATCACAAAAGAACACACATGCTATGCACTCACTGATAAGTGGATATTAGCCAAGAAGCTTGGAATAACCAAGATATCATTCACAGACCACATGAAGCTCAAGAAGAAGGAAGACTAAATTATGGATACCTTAGTCCTTCTTAGAAGGGGTACAAAATACCCATGGGAGGAGATACAGAGACAAAGTGTGAAGCAGAAACTGAAGAAAAGGCCATCCAGAGACTGTCCCACCTGGGGATCCATCCTATGTACGTTACTGCACCCAGACACTATTGCTAGTGCCAACAAGTGCTTGCTGACAGGACCCTGATATAGCTATCTCCTGAGAGGCCCTGCCAGTGCTTGAACTGAGCACAGGGTCCCCAATGGAGGTGCTAGAGAAAGGACCCAAGGAGTTGAAGGGGTTTGTAGCCCCAAAGGAGGAACAATATGAACCAATCAGTAACCCCAGAACTCCCAGGGACTAAACCACCAACCAAAGAGTACACAAGGAGAGACCCATGGCTCCAGCCACATATGTAGCAGAGGATGGCCTTGCTGGACATCAATGAGAGGAGAGACCCTTGGTCCTGTGAAAGCTCAATGCACCAGTGTAGGGAAACGTCAGGACAGAGAAGCAGGAGTGAGTGTGTTAGTGAGCAGGATGAGGGGGGATGAGTTAGGGGGTTTTTGGGAAATGAAGAAAGGGATTAACATTTGAAATATAAATAATGAAAATATCAATAAAAACATTAAATTTAACTTTTAAACGCGAAATAAAAACTGAAAATACTGAAGGGAAACTATTGGGGAAGTTGTTAAAAGATGAATACCAGGCTGGAGAGATGGCTCAGCGATTAAGAGCACTGACTACTCTTCCAGAAGTCCTGAGTTCAATTCCCAGCAACCACATGATGGCTCACAACCATCTGTAATGGGATCTGATTGCCCTCTTCTGGTGTATCTGAAGACAACTACAGTGTACTCACATATATAAAATAAATAAATCTTAAAAAAAAAGAGAAGATGAATACCTCACCTGTATCACAGTTATACTCAATGCCAAGATATGTCAACTTTACTGAAATCCCATGGGGAGTAGGATTTAAAAAGATTGTGATTTACTGAACTAAACATAATGATCTACAATTTTGCATTACAACTGAAGTTTTGCAGCCTTGATAATATATACTGTATTTAAAAATAAGTCTTTAGAATTATCTACCAGTTTAAATATTTGCACATATATGGTACCTCATGTTCTGTAAAAGAACAAAGTCCATCATTATTGCAGGAACTCCTGTTTGCCAGTCTATATAAATCCCACAAAGAGGAAAGACAGGTAAAATACAAATTTACATGTAATTTTAAAGCTTACTGTTATATTGATTGTTGGGGCAAATTAAACTGCTCAAAGTAGAATACAGTGAACAATATTGCACATGAGCTGACTTCTCAGACTTATGCTGTACATTATTAGTCCATCGGCCATTAGTTTGTCTTTGGATAATTACACACAAGTACCACATCCATGCATTTCTCATACTTGGTAAGAAGAATATCTTAAAATTCAATGATGGTAGCACTGATGCAAGCCAATCGCTATCTATAACATTCTCCATCATATTCTTCCTACCCTTCCTCCACCAGCTCTTCACATCTACTCCTGACTTTATTATTTCCCCATTTCTGTGCTGAAAATTGCTATATGAACAGTTAGATCATTCCTGTGATTATACATTCCCTGTTATCATTGGCTAATTTCCTTTACTTAAAAACATAGCTGGTGATAAGAACATCTCCATCTTCTCTTCTGTCTGACTTCAAACTAAAACATTTTCCCTGGTAACAGATCTCTCAATTACTAAATCCACGAGTTGATTGTTTTTAAAGTAGTGCTGTCTGTGTAATTTTGTCTGAGGCTATATTCTCTGATTTGAAATTGTTCCATACTGTAGTTTTCTATGATGTGCTCATGGTTTCTAGATCACCTTCTTATCTTAAGTGCTGCTGCTGGGTAGTGCCATGTGCTCTTCCACTCTTACCCCATATACTCTTGTCATCCTAAAGTCCATGGTTATAGTTCCCTACAATTACTAGAGAGCCAAGTGGTTCAGAATGAATATCTTACTGTGACAAACAATTTTGTATATACTTGGCTAGGTCATGAGATAACCTTGTATCTGACCAAAAAGTGTAGGTTGATCACTTTTTGAAAACTAATTAGCATGTTTATTGGTAGTCTGAGTAATTATTCCTCACCAGTGCAAGTGAACATCATCCAACCTGCCCGTAGCCTGAACAGAACAATAAGGCAGAGGAAGCTTGAATTATATTTTTCTAAATGACCTTAAGCTCAGGACATTGGTATATATGGACTCGGTTTTACACCTACTCTCAATTTGTCCTGGCTATTTTGCCCAGCTCTTCTGTATTTCTAGACCAGAGATAGTAACTTGCAAGACATTTTTACTTCCATAAATGTGTAAGTCAACTTTAGAAAACAAATCTCACACATATATACCTGATTATGTCATATGTATATAAATAGCTCCTACTTGATTCTACTTGATTCAAAAAGTTATTCTATTTTTTGAAGAATCTTATCAGACCTCTAAAGAGTCAGAGATAGGTTCATGCTCTTGAGTCCTGGAGTAAAATGTCTAAAAGCTTAGATGTATTCATTTCCTTCACTCAACACGTATAATTTTTAACAATCTCAATGGTTTCTCAAATCATCCAACAGCATCTTTCCGACTATATCACATATTCTCTTGCCAGAATCACTACAGTGGACTCCTAATTGAACACAGTGATTACTCATCTTCTAATGACTCCTGAAAGCTGTGTTCCATGTTTTCCTTAAATTGCTCTATGCAGAAATCCCAGCTGTTTCTTTCTCCTCTTCAAAAACTATGGGTGTGTGATTTCAGAATACATTTCCAGCACACTAGCTTGGCTGCAAGTTCCTCCAGTCTTCCTCTGTAGACTCCTAGTGCTATACCCCAGTGCTGGTCATACTGAAGCTTTGAATTTCCGGTAAGCTCTGTTTTTATCATTCCCTGCCCTACCCATTCATGTGATAGAACTTATGCTCCTTCTACCATTTTCTACTTCTCAACTCTTGTGACTTTCCAAAGCCCCTGCACAGTTTATCATTGTGTGGTTTCTACCTTCTCTGTATTCTATATGCTTTTGTAATTGTATTACTTATCCCAGCATCTGTATTGGTCTACCTCCATTGAATGGTAAGTTTCTCAATACAGGGAGTACATGCCATTCATCTTTTAACTCAAGCATCTAGAAAAATGAGCCCTATTGCCTTGGCACTTAGGAAATGTTTATAGAATGTAACTGAAATTGACTCATGATTCTCAGCATATGTTTTGTTTTCTTTGTAACACTAATATATTTTAAATCATATAATAGAGCCTTCAATTCACAGTGAATGAATAAAGTAATATATTTACTTCTTTTCTCTTTCAAAAATCAATAAACATCACAGTGAAAAGGCAAGATGAATTAATAGTTAAGCAGAGAAGAAAAGGTGGAGCTCTAAGAAATTCTATATTTTGACAAATTTGGTTTCTTGTGATGAGGAAAGGAAAAACTGGGGAATAAACAGGAAAGGGAGAGATTTACAGCTTACACAATAGTTTGCTTTTTCTCAAATCTTCTGCAAGCAAATCTATTTGGTCAAAATAGAACATTTTACAAAATAGGGTAAAAGACCAGGGAACTGTTTATAGGATTCTTACTAAACAGCTGTTAACTACTTTCAATAATCCTAAGAATTCAAAATTCAGAATTAAGATAGTGGAAGTTTTGTATCTAGAAGGGAATCAGGCTTTCTCTAGAGCTGAGAACATTCTATAACAACAAAAATATATTCATCTTAGCTGCCTATCTGATTGCTGTCATGTTTGTCTATTTACCAGGAAAGCATTTGCCTGTCCTCACACATTTCAACAACCAAAGATTCTCCAGGATTCTTGTGGGGTAAAGGAGGTGAAGAAACAGAAGTTTAAAAAGCAGAAGCCTAAGGTTACTTATCGCACAGCTGTTATAGCAACTTTATGCAGTGGTGGTGTTCCTTCTATTTCATTTTTTTAGGGGTGTGACTAAGTAGACCAGGCTGACCTGAAACTTGCAATCCTCCTGCCTCAGTCTCTAGAATGCTGTGATTACAGACATGAGTTACCATGCCTGGCTCTCAATTTATATCTCTATGCATATTTATAGACAAGTAGCCACTATGCATTTAAAGAAAATACCACTGTATATTTAAAGAAACACTAAATATTTAAAGAAAAGTAATGATAGGAAAGGACAAAAAAAGAATTAACAAATTGACAGAGTACAGAATGGAAGAGAAGTTTGGAAAAATTCCATAGAGTAAATATTTATTGATATAGTTCATTCACAAAGTGAAGGCATATTCTATAATTAATGCAGAGCATAAACTCTGAAAAAGTTCTCGAAATCTACAACTTGATGAAATTAAATAAATGTCAAGTGTTAGCTCTATGAGTAAAGTCTTAATGGAAGAGTAGAAGAAAATGGAATACCTACCTCAGTCTATATGTGACCTTACAAATAGGGGGAGACCAAACTGAGAGAATGAATAATCAGAGGAACTAAATAAAAATATAAAGAAAAGAAATCTCTGCAAATAATGCCAGGTAATGTCTGAGAGCTGAAAAGAAAAAAATGGAAGAAATTTAAAGATACTGGCAAGTAATAAACGGGATCAATGAAATTATTGACATATACAGCCATCTCACAAAATTCTGAACTACTAAATTGGAAAGACATTCCACGAAGCTTCTAGAGAGACTTTAGACAAGATTGCTGGAAGATGCTAGGAGGCAAAAGACCGGTTTTTATTTTTTTTTAAAAAAGAAAATGGTGTTGAAACTGTAATTTTATAACAAGCCAAACAACAACAACATATACTATAAGAAATAAAAGGATTTATTTTAAAGTTTCTGGGCTTTGAGAAGCTTAGACAATATTTAAAGCTTAAAGTTAGTGAACAGAACTCGAAAAACATTGGCATAAAAAGAGCTCAGGGGTGGGAGTTTCACTGTTGCGCCTCAGCTTTAACATCCAGCATGGGGAAAAAAATCAGATCAGAGAATGGATAGAAAGCCCATTAACCAATTTACCATCTCTCAATGTATGTTTTTTGATGAATAAAATTTTTAAATTATGGGTAAAGACAGTCACACAGGAGTCGACAACAAACAGTTGTTCAGAGACTGACACTAAAGTGAAGAGTGCAGGAAAAAGAGATTTTAAAATCTCTCCTCTTTTTCTGGCAGCTATTAAAAGTTTTGAAACTATTACCATATACTTAAAGCACAACTATGATTACAGTATTATTATCCCCACATGGTCCATATAGACTTCTCCCTGGTGGAAAAGGGAGATACATTCCTTTGCCATGTTTATGATATTTACTGATCCTCAGGTTCTTGCATACAGATCCCCAAATATGATATAGATGGCCAACAACTCTGCTATACTAGAAAAGGTTCCTATTTTTATTTCTGAAATGTTGAAGAGGTGTAACAATAAATGGTATGTGTGAGAAAAGGGGGTGGGAGGAAGTTTATGACACTGTGGAAGAGAGACCACATAGAGGCAAAGTGAAGAAAGGACCCTGCTGAGTCCTTTACTGCCAATGGTGGACATTTCATTCAGAGTGTCCAATCTGCACATAGTAGCCAGAAGTCAAGAATGGGTCACACCATTCTTGAGAGCTTGAATTATGATATCAAAGTATTTTGATGGTGTAAATGGAAAGACAGATAAAAGTAAAATTACTGGGCTTGGGAAAGAGAGAAAGAAATGGGAACATTTGAAACAAAGAGAGCTCCAGGTTTCTTTGTCTTCAAGTGATAGAAAAGAAAGTGGGGTCATTTTTTTAAATAACAAGTTTGGGTTTAAGATGTGAGACAGCACAGCATGGAAAAATCATATCAAGAACAAGAACGCCAGTAAGGACAGATGAGAAAATCTTCAGTCATCGTTGTGGTCACAGGACAGTAGCATGAGCAAGGGGGTGTAAATTTCAGAAACTCTAGTTTGTAAACAATCATCCTAGCCTGAGGAATTTCCTTGGGATTCAGAGGAAAATGAAATGTACATAACATAGATGGGAATAGATAGCCCATGAACTGCCTGTTACGTAAAAGTGCCCGTCCACAAGTTCATATTGAGGAAATAGGACGGACAGAGAAGAAACAGTCAGACTGAGGAGACTGTGGGATTAAAATGCTTATCCAAATGTTCACACAAAAATAGCTACGAGCTAATTAAACTTGAAAAGATTTCTGGATTTGAAGAGGGTGCTCTTCTATACGTGTGTGTGGGTGTGTGTGCATGTGTGTTTGTGTGTGTGTGTTTGTGTGTAAAAATATCTACTGAAAAAGAAACCATAAGTAAAACAAATTTATACATATTTATACATGTAAAGATAAACACTATACTGAATCAAACTATCATTTGTATATGTGAGGGTTAAACAGAAATTCTATCAGACAAGTTAAAGTCTAGACATACACAACCACACAGCTTTGAGAGAAAAAAAAAATCTTTGAGTAATATTCAAACCATAAGGAAAATGTGATAGTCATAAGGAGTTTGCAAAGATTAAGAAGCAGTGGTGAATAATACAGATAGTAAATTACATTATTATATCTAAATTAGGGTTATTATAGTGCTTTTAAAAGAGTAAGATGGGTTTCAAAAATATTGAAATATATAACATAGTAAGTTTAAAATATTTTTAGATATAGCAATGGATTTCAAATAACAGCTATATAGAAAGGGATGGTGGCAGTTGGATTTTCATTTTGTTTGATATATAACATGCATTTGCCCTATTTTTATTTATTTTTACTGTTTTACTTATTTACTTTATTCTGCTCACTGCTTCCCTCACAGTTACCTCTTCTCACAATCCTTCCCCCATCCCCATTTTCTCTGAGCAAGTTCCCCCCCCCCCATCCTGAACCTTGGCACTTCAAGTCTCTGTGAGGCTCGGTGCTTACTCTCACTGAGACCAAACAAGGCAGCCAAGCTAGAAGAACATATCCCACATACAGGCAACAGCTTTTGGACAGCCCCCATTCCAGTCATTCAGGACCCACATGAAAACCAAGCTGCACATCTGCTACTTATGTGTAGGGAGACCTAGGTCCAGCCTGTATTATGTTCATTAGTTGGTGTTTCAGACTCTGATGTATTTGGTCTTAAGAATCAACTTAATTAAATAGAAAAACAACAAATTTTAAAAGATTCTAGGTAAATCATAAAAATTAAATCTGGATATTTAATGCATAAACCATTAGAACACATAAGAAGAACAAAGAATCAACACCGCAAGACAGAGGCTACTAGAAAGAAACATAAAATGATTTGGTAAAGAAATAAAACTAAAGAAAAGATAGTTTCACTATTAAGGAAATATTTAGCTATTATAATGGATATCATAGAGGTATATTAAATAATATGAAAAAGTTAGCTTGACATAATTTTGCCTAGAAAAATTCTGGTTACAAGTAACATAACAAATGCAATATCTCTCAATAGGTACTGTGCATGTATGGGTATCTAGATTTATTAGTAAGGAAAATATATATTGGTGTTATTTTGTAGGAATGGTATTTTTGATAAAATTTTATCACTTTTATTGCTAACATAACATTTAATTTAATATTTAATAATGAACATTTGTTATTTTACATTAAAATTAAATATTTTATATTTATTTCTTTTTAAAGATAATGCATTATTAGATCAAAGGTTAAAAAAAAAACCCTGCAATATGTTATGTATAAGAAAATAAAATAAGCTAAATTTTTTTAAATCTCATGGGTGAGCCAGTCTGTCACCGGCAATTTTAATTTTTTTAAAAAGTCAGTATACTATGAAGTCAGTCCTGTTTATGTATAAAGAATTCAAAGAGCAGTAAGAAAGTAAACAATAAGCAACGAGACAGCAGGAGGAACAAACAAATGTGAAACTAACCCCGTTTATTAGAAGATAAGAAAGTAAGAAAGAGTTTTACGTGACCATTGCAAGCCAAGCATCATCAGATGCAGGCAGAGCAGCCAATGTGGCTTCGCAGAGCCTTGAGAGAGAGAGCACCACATCAGCATCACTGGGCCTCAGGCCAGAGCACACCACACAGGCAGGGCCTGCCGATTGCCTCGGAATAAGAAGAAATTCTCACTTACAGGTAATTTTAGAATTTTGAAAAGCAAAGAAATCAAGCAGATAACCTTGAAAGGTTGAAGGAGGAAAACATAAATACCATTCAAATGTTTAGTCGAACAAAGAAACCAGAATAACGATAGAAACAATATTTAAATTGCTGAACTGAGGCCTCTCAGAAAATGTTAGCCTACTTGATTTTTATCAGGAAGTTTCATTAAGATATCTAGAGAAAACTAATTTTATACTTTTCCTGAGAAAAAGAAATAAATTTTTCCATGCAAATATAACACAACCCACAAAACAGTGAGAATTATTATAGAATAAGAAACTACACTTATGACTATGATATATAAACTCTAAATACATTATTAGTAAATTAAATCAAGCAATCTATTAAAGAACATCTATAACTGCATATATTATTTAAATATATTATTTATTTAAATAAATATGTAACACATACACAATAATGTTTTTTTCTACAAAAATGCAAGACAATTTTTGCATTAGATAGTCCATTAAATATTATGAATTACATTAATAGGTTAAACAAGAAAGGCTATATATTCACAAATACTAAAAATGTAAAGCAAAATGTAACCTGAAATCCTAAATAAAAAGAATGGAAAATAGTTCTATAAGTAGAAATAAATTTTTAAATTACCAATAAAAACTTCATTGAAGAATTAAAAAAAAATTAGCTTTAGTGAAATCAACGAAGAAAAATGAAATAAGATTTACATAACTCTAAAGTATCTTAGAGGAAATGTTCTCTGTGCTACAAGTGTAGAAAACAAACAGGCTTTTGTAGCAGATACTCTTGCCTTACTGCATAGGGGAACTTCAGCCTCCGCAGAGACTCCTCTGTGGGATACACCATCCCCCTCTTCCCACTTCCCACTTCAACCGAACAAGGAGGGGGGGGAGTGGAAATGGAGACCAGTAATGGAGTACAAGGACTTGTGAAGGGGCATCCTCTGCCATTACCTGGTCTCTGAACGCCCCTGCCATGGCTAACGTTCAAGTACATTCCAGTAAGTGGTGCTTTTTTCTTGGTCTCTCTGCTTTGCTGATCCTCTCTGAGGTGTGAAAACTGAGCTCTGACCACTGAAAACCCAAGTTCCCATTGAGATAATGACTGCCAAAGCCTGGTGCTCTGTAACCTTGAACAAATGACTTAACAGGACTCAAGCTCCAGTGTCAGCAGGTGGAAGATCAATTGCCCATAACACTCATGGGCTGCTATAACCCACAAATGAATGATTCCAGTGTTTGATATTTCATAAAAACAGCTAAGATAGAAAGCACACTCATCAGGATTCCAGGCCTTAACATGCTAATTCTTTATCTACATGAAAACAGACTGACTGACTTAACTGTCATGTCCAGGCACTGGTGATGTGGTCCAGAAAGTCAACGTAGTTTCTCAGAAGGAAGCAGTGCGGACTAAGGGAAGAGGGAGTAACGAGGGGCCACTTAAGTATGAAGGGTTCTTGAGCTCAGCTGTCATTAGAAAGCTCTGTTGAAAAAATTCTTTGATATCTTATTTTGTTGTTATTATTATTATTTTATTACTTTTATTTTTTTATGATTCAGTCATTGCCCCCCTCCCAGTCTCCCCTCCCACAGTTCCTTATCCCATTCCTTCTCCCCCATCTCCAAGAAGATGTTCCCCCCTTAGTACCCTCTCTGAGTTAAAGTTCCTGAAAATTCAAATGGGAAATTCATATAAAACCAGATACTCCTCGTCAAGGCTTCTTTTGAGGCTGCAATTTCTTTAAAAATCAGTCATCATTCATGGCCTGAATCATGTGACACCTTGGTTACTTTATTTTAATTAAAGAAAGTCTCCTACTTGAAAATTACAATATCTGTTATCTTAGTGCTAATATTCATGAATCTCAAACAGATGTGTTTAGAGTCAAGAAAACAACATGACAAGCCTACACATATGTGTACTTACAGATTCATCAGGTTCAATAGAAAGTGCCTTCTTCAGTGATTGGATTTTGTCCTGTGCTCAGTCAGCTTTTACCTGCAACTGCCCCCACACCTTAGCTTGCTCTCTCACTGTTTGCATCTTGAGTGAACCTCCCTCGTAAACATTTTCACAATGGCCTGTATTGTCACAACTTCTAGAAACAGATCAACTGAAACTGGGGTAATTAGAGTTTGCTGCAGTAAACCTACAGCAAAAATAAGGAAATAAAGCAAAAAGATACCTACATAGAAATGCAAAATACCAAAGGTATGCATCTTAATCAAAAGGATAGAAGATTTTTAAAAAAGCTCTTTGATGACTAGGAGATCAGGGGCAAAAAACATCAGAGGCAATGATGGGAGGGGCACAGGGCATCTATATATTAAAGAAAATGAGCAAGAAGTAAATGGGACTATAATTCCACCCTGGGAGTTCTGGTGACAAACCACTCAGATTGACTTCATGGTACATGTCACCGCCAGCACCCCTTGGTGGAATAATAGCCTTGCATTACAGGGTTGCTTGTCTGTTATTATGTTCAAGAGAACTTAGAAAATATGCCCAGTGTCGTTGAAATGAGAAGTAGAGTCAGCCAGGCATAACTTACAATCAAGATCTTCCTAAATATGTTCCAGGAGAGCTTTGTTGACTGAAGTGGTGGCCTCATGGCCTTGCTATCTTCAGTGATGTTTATATTCCATCCAATTTCTTGTATTTCTCACTGGGTCATAGTTATTTCTAATTCCCTGTCTCTATTAATAATCTACCCCATAGTGGTGATAACAAGGCTAGAAATAACTGTGAGACATAAACTCGAGTTTCTTATAGAGCATCTATTAGGTGGTTCAATATAGGAAGAGTGAACAAAGAGACTTAGGGACAAAATTAAAACAAGACACAATGAACCAAGTTGACCTACTGGAAGCCTGCACTATGCTATATCTAACATCCTGCATGTTCTGCTGTTGGGACCAAAGCTTGAGAACTGATTGCCTGCAGTATTAGGATTGCTTCTCATTCAATTTCAGTGAGCGTCCATCTGAAGCTGGAAATGATGGTAACCCTTCAGACATTCCCAAGTAGAATACAGGATCAAAGAGATTTGACTATAAAAGGTGTGATAGCATGGATAATTCTCATCAGAGTGAAGCCTGATTTTGTATATTTCTGTATTTTGCTACCCATGTCAAACTCTTAGTGTCCTGCTCTTAAGTATAGTAGTTACCGGAGACTTGAATAAGCATTTCAATGAGTTCTTCCAGAGTATCTACATATGTATACATGGGTAGACAGGCATTCCAAGCTTACAAGCAAAGTCAGCACTGAAGGTAGGGCACTCATGGCTCATTTTTACAACCCTGGTCATGAATCAAGACTCTCCACGTACCTTCAATTTTGGTTGACATTACCTTATTCAAGACACTTATTTTATGAATGCCTTGAAACTTTTAGGTTAAAGATTTCCAATTACAGAAGGTCACCTGAGATAAATTGTAGAATGACTAACACCTAACCACATTTTTCCTCAAGTAAGGGGTGTTGCACTGGTTAAATTTAGAAATAAGTTGGGTGGTGAGAAGGCTCAGCATTTCTGATGAGGACAGTTTCTCACCTACAAAATGAGTTTGCATTTTATTTTTCTCAAAAAAAGGCTATACATGAGGGTACCTGAGAAGTAACGCAAGTGAACTCATATGGAACAAATTGCCCAACATCTTGCAAATAAAAGCAAAATGGAAAGTATCCTCCCCATCGAGCCTCTGAATCCAATGCTAGATTATTTTCCTTTTCCTTTACCTTTTAAGATAGCTAAACTTGACAAAGTAATGGAAGTCCACAAATCAACAACTGAGTAAAGAAGTTAGATTTGTTTAAAAAAAAAAAAAAGGCAGCAGTGTCGCATGCCTTTAATAACAGCACTTGGGAGGCAGAGGCAGGCAGATTTCTGAGTTCGAGGCCAGCCTGGTCTACAGAGTGAGTTCCAGGACAGCCAGGGCTACACAGTGAAACCCTGTCTCAAAAATAAATAAAATAAAATAAAATAAAAACAAACAGAAAAGGAGACAAATAATTTAGTATTATTGTCAAAACAGAACACAAAGCAATTAAGAAAAATGTAAACAGTTCCTTTTATGAACATTTTATGAAGCCTTCCAGAATAATTGTAAAAGGTCATACATACTGTCATCATTTGATGAGTTTCCTCTTTCATTCCAATAAGCACAGCACTTCTTTCCTTTTGTCCTAACTATACCATCTACATTACCTAATCCCATATTGGGAACAAGATTCCTTTCTAGCTCTATGTCCTTAGAGAAATTAAATGACCAATTGTATCTCGTTTTTTTTTTTAATCCAGAAAGTTGAAATAATACTTAATAGAGTAGATGTGTAGAGAATTTTGACTAACATCTACATTAGTTAGTGAATCAGAAATTAGATCTAAATGACACACCAATATCATGTGTTCAGTCATTAACCTAACTTCAATAGAAACCTTAGCTCTATATAGTAGCACTGCCAAACCTATACCCTAAACTAGCAGCATCTACTACGGACACCTGTGGCAGCCAGGAGAAGTCTGCTCAGTCTCCTGGCACCCATATCAGTCAGAACACTCTTTGCCATTGCCCTAACAAGATCTAACACTCTATCACGGTCTGGTTCTACCTAGAGAATCAGAAGTCTATGGTTTTATAACAGTTTCCATAAAGATAGTATCTGAAACCAAAGAACATACATTGTTCCTGATGTACGTACACACCAGGCAGACTCTTCTTCTGATCTGGATCTAGCTTTGCTTATCTTTGATAGATTCCCATGGGCCTGCAGTCAGTTGATAATTCAGGACCTCCTTCTGACCAAAGACAGCTTCACTTACCTTGTCAAGTGGTTTATTGACTGTTGATTTTAGTAATGGTGTGAATGGGACACAAGTCTGCCAACAGCAAGCTATTGTTCCCAGTTTAGACTGGCTCTCAGGATAGTTCCAGGAGGGTTCAAGAAAGGGAGGAGAAGCATGCTAGGCCAGGTTATAGAGAAAGCCCTAATCCAAACATGAGAAAATCTTGCAACAGTA